>UESW01004645.1:142716-224017 GCA_900491605.1 Calamus simplicifolius | reverse complement strand
GCGTAGTCAGATCGGACGATCGTGGGGTGATTTGAAATGGAGTTATAAGGAAAAAATCGTCCTTATCCTCCCATCCTCCCTTTCGAGTCCGCAAGCGTCCGTTCGTCTCCCGTGTTCGTTCTCCCCTCGTGCTCCTTCGATTCTAGCTCAAGTTTCCAGGTTAGTCTCCATGGCTTCATCGCCTTCTTGTTCCATCTCTGATTCCTGGGGGGGTTCCCCCAACCCTTCTCAACCTTCCGCTTCCTTACCAAGCCAGTGGTCTACCCCTTCCTCCAATCGCTCCTTGCCGAAACAACGGCCGGTCAATCGCCCCTTAGCCAGGAGTCATCCGACCGGCGGGCGGATTTCCCCCGGGGCCGTCCGACGGCTGCCGGTCCTTCTAGTGTCGTCAAGAGTCCCCGAAGGGACTGCTTCCGCTATGTCTGCTCAAGACGTAGTAAACCTGAAAGCCAAATATAGCTTTCCGTCGGACCTTCGCTTGTTCTACCCTGCTCCCAATGATAGGGTAACCTCTTCCCGTTCCGGAAGAGTCGCCTTGTATGGAGCCTTCTTTAAGGCCGGACTTCGGTTACCTATCCATCCTTTCATCCTCAATCTCCTGGACCGATACTCTCTAACCCCTTCTCAGTTAGTTCCTAATTCGATCCGAACCATTGTCGGCTTTCTGGTTCTCTGTCACCTGAAAGGCATAGAGGCCAGCATCTCCCTATTCCGCAGTTTTTATACCCTCCGCAAGCAATCAGGTTGGTGGTCCTTCACCCCTAGGTCCAATAGGATCCTCAAATTGTGCCTTCCCACCTCCGTCAAAGGGTGGAAGGACAAATTCTTTTTTGCTGATATCGGCGGGGTGCGCGGAAGCTGGGGGATACCCAACATTGATGCCAATAGGGATTCCTCCATCCTTCCAAGAGATCGGATGGCATTCGGGCAGCTTCTGACTGCCGATATCCCTGGTGCAATAAGCTTTTAGCCGAGGAAAACCTTCGTCTCGCCGGTTTAATTCCTTCGAGTGGTGAGCATTAGATCACTCGCCTTCTCTTTTTTTTTTTTTTTTTTTCTCTTCTTTCTTTTTTTTTTTTTTTAAATCATCTTCGCCTTTATAGGGATGGCACCCTCGCTTCGCGAACTCAGGCAGGCAGCTACTAGGAAAAGGAAGGCTACGGGGAATGAGTCCCTTGCCGAGAGAAGGGCCGTTGCCAAAATCCCAAGAGGACCGAAGCGGGGAGAGCCGACACGAGGGGCCGACGCTGAAGGGGCTGAAGTTGTGAAGCCCTGCGCGCCAAGATTTTGAAGAAGGGCGACCTTAAAAGGGCCGACGCTGGGGAAGCCGATGCTAAACGGCACATTAGCGAGGCGGCCAGAGCCCAAGCCGTGAGCCCGCCAAGATGGATACGGTAAGGGCCGAGGCCGGCGAGAGTGTAGGGCGGAGCCAAATGGAAGGGATATCTTCAGCTCCAGCTCCTCCTGTCATCCTGCTCGATCCCCCTGAGCAGGTCACAAGAGCGCCATCACCCTGCCCAAGGCCGGGGAGATGGAGCAAGTTCCTGCAGCTATTGGGCTGACTCCCACAGCTACCCTGCCCCCGTAGGGACAAAACCGAAGTGCCTTCACCAGTCAAGGGGCCAGGTGTAGCAGGGTCAGAGATGGGATCCGCCTCCGCGGACCCCATGCCAAGGGAAAGGAGGGGCATCGACGCTTCCTTTTAATCACTGTTGGCTAACCACAGTCGTTGGGCCGAGCGGGCCCTAAATGAAGCATCTGTGGTGGAGGTGCAAGAGTTTCTCCGGCATCAAGGGAGAGCCACCTTCTTCCGTGAGTCGTCTGTGGCACATCTTTGGGTGAGCCTCTGCTCCATTATCGCTTTTCCTCTTGTTTCATTTGTTTTATTTTTCTTTTTACTATCGACATTCCCTTTAGGCATTGAACTCTCTGATCGCCATGAAGAATCTTTGGACTCTGAGTGATACTGCTATCGACCAGGCGCGGGAGGAGATGTTATCACTCCAAGTCAAGGCAGAAAAGGCGGCAATGGCTTTGGAGGATACCCGGGCCACCCTAAAGAGCGAAGTCGATACCATCCGGCTGAGAGCCGATAAGGCCGAGTATGCGCTGGAAGTTGCCCAGCATCGCGCAGCCAATGAGCTGGATAACGCTCAGGTGGCCGAGGAAAAGCAGAGGATGGCCGAGGAGAGGCTGAAGGTGGTGGAATCGGAAATGTGCATCTTGAAGACTCAATTGGATTCTGCCTCCATTGAAATAGATGCAGCCAAAGAGGCCACCCACCAGTCCGATGCCAAGATTGTCGATTTGGAGGCGCGGTGACTGAGGCCAAGAGGGAGGCCATCGAGTCCGAGCAGAGCCCTCGAGGCGGAGAAAAGAGCTGCAGAGGCCGTAGAGGATTTCAGAAAGTCTAAAGCCTTTGATAAGGAGCTAGCCGAATCAGCGGCGTTTGCTTATAATGCCGGCTTCCAAGACTGCAAGGACAAAATCCAGGAACTCTACGACCTGGAGGACATTGAAGGGCTGAAGCCAGATGACGTCCCTGAAGACGATGACCCGGCCCCGAATAACCCTTATAGTTTTTTTTTTTTTTTTTTTTTTGTATTTCTCTAAGCCCGACTTAGGTCGGTAATTTTGTAACCTTTTAGTCATCAATGAATGTTTTAACCCTCATTGCGCGCCTTTGGTTATAATCAGCTTTAGTTGTGTAAACTGTCATGAATCACCAACCAATGGTGCCTCGTCAAATAGGTTACGCGAAATGTAATTGTGAGGCGAAACATTGTCCCAGATACCAACATAGGGAGCCAACTTTTGGTGCCGACACGGAGCCAGTCTTTAAGCCGACGCGGTGCCGGTCTTTGGTGCCGATGCGGAGCCGGTCTTTGGTGCCGACACGGAGCCAGTTTTTAGTTGCCGGTGCGGAACCGATCTTTCATGCCGATGGGAGCCAATCTTTTGCACCGTCGCGGAGACGGTCTTTTGCGCCGTCGCAGAGACGGTCTTTTGTTTGCCGACACGGAGCCGGTCTTTGTTGCCAGTGCGGAACCGGTCTTTTGTGCCATCGTGGAGACGATCTTTTGTGCCGTCGCGGAGATGGTCTTTTGTTTGCCGACGCAGAGCCGGTCTTTTGTGCCGTCGCGGAGATGGTCTTGGTTGCCGGTGCAGAACCGATCTTTTGCGCCATCGCGGAGATGGTCTTTTGTGCCAACACGGAGCTGGTCTTTGTTGCCGGTGCAGAACCGGTCTTTTGTGCCGTCGTGGAGATGGTCTTTTGTGCCGTCGCGAAGACGGTCTTTTGTTTGCCGATGTGGAGCCGGTCTTTTGTGCCGTCGCGGAGACGGTCTTGGTTGCCGGTGTGGAACCGGTCTTTTGCGCCGTCGAGACGGTCTTTTGTGCCGTCACGGAGACGGTCTTTTGTGCCGATGCGGAGCCGGTCTTTTGTGCCATCGCGGAGACGGTCTTGGTTGCCGATGCGGACCGGTCTTTATTGCCGACACGGAGACGGTCTTTAATTGCTGAACATACTCATTCGAAAATAAGTGAACATATTGAACATTCATTTATCAAATAGATTAAATTAATGACGATAGCATACTACTGGTAATACCGGCGTAAATTATCGGTGTTCCAGGTGCGAGGAAGCGTTTCCCGTCTAGCTCTTCAACTTTGTACGCCCCGTGGTGAAGTGCCTCCTTGACACGGTATGGTCCTTCCCATTTTGGTGCCAGCTTGCCCCCTCTGTTGGCTTTGATACTTCAGCTCTTCGCAGAACGAGATCTCCGGAGCGGAATGTCTTGGATCGCACCCGAGCATTGTAGTACTTGGCCGCTCGCTGACGGAACGCTGCCATGCGAAGCTGTGCTTGGTCTCGCAATTCTTCCACCAGATCTAGATTGGCTCGTAGCTGGTTTGAGTTGCTTTCTTTGTGGTATAATTCCGTCCGGGGGCTGGAAACTCCTATCTCCACTGGGATGACCGCTTCGGTCCCAAAGACCAGGCTGAAAGGAGTTTCCCCAGTAGGGGCTCGCGGCGTCGTGTGGTAGGCCCACAGTACACTGGGGAGTTCCTCCACCCAGCGCCCTTTGCATCTATCTAGCCGAGCCCTGAGTCCTTGGAGGATGATGCGATTGGTCACCTCAGTTGCACCGTTGGTCTGGGGATGCCCCACGGAGGTGAATCGATGATGGATGCCTAGGCCATCGCAGAATTCCCGGAAGGCCGTGTTGTCAAACTGTCGCCATTGTCAGTAACGAGGGTGTGCAGCAACCCAAACCGACACACCATAGACTTCAGAAGAAAGTCCTTATTTTGACCTCCATGATTTTAGCGAGAGCCTCCGCCTCGATCCACTTGGTGAAATGGTCGACAGCCACCATGAGGAACTTGCGTTGTCCGGAGGCTGAAGGGAATGGTCCCAGATGTCATGCCCCACTGTGCGAAGGGCCAGGGTGCAGCCAGGGGGGTCAGCTGGGACGCCGGTTGATGTTGAATGTTGGCATGGCGCTGGCAGCTATCGCACCTCTTGACAAGTTCGGATGCGTCCTCCTTCATTGTCAGCCAGTAATACCCCTGTCGTAGGGCTTTGTATGATAGAGCCCTGCCCCCCAGATGGCTTCCACCTATACCTTCATGTATCTCCCGCAGAATATAACTGGCTTCGGTGGGACCGACACACCTGAGGACTGGATACGAGAACGACCTCCGGTAGAGCTTTCCCTCCATTATGAAAAACTTTGGGGCCCATCTTTTAAGTTTCCTGGCTTCGGCAGGGTTTTCTAGGAGGGTACCCTCAGTAAAGTACTAGACATAGGCATCCATCCAGGAAGGCTCCTGGTCCACTGGTAGAGTTTCTCTTGATACGTCAATACTCGGGGCTTCTAAGTGCTCCACATAAGCTCTTCCCAACATCCCATCGGCTGAGGTGGCAAGACGGGATAAGGCGTCGGCTCTAGCATTCTCCTGTCGAGGAATGTAGCTGACGCTGAAGTGATCCAAGGGAGAAGCCAGCGATTGCACCATACTTAAGTAGCGGACATGATGGGATCCCTTGCTTCATATTCCCTTGTGATTTGGCCAGCAACCAGTTGGGAGTCGGTGAATGCCCTAAGGCGTTTCACCCCAAGCTCTCGAGCTAATCTCACCCTGGACAGCAAGCTTCATATTCCGCCTGGTTATTAGTGGCTGGAAAGAGGAAGCGAAGTGCACACTCGGTTATAACTCCATCCGAGTTGGCCAAGATGAGGCCTGCTCCGCTCCCTTGAGAATTCGACGCCCCGTCCACATGAAGGACCCATTCATCATCACTGGTTCCATGGGGCTGAGTGTTTGTAGGAGGTTCTTTAGGTTGCTCCTCTCCCAAGTGCATTCGACCAAAAAATCTGCCAAGACTTGAGACTTCATGGCCGACCGAGGGCGAAAAGATAGTTGAACTCCTCAGCTTAAGGGCCCACCTCGCCAGCCGGCCGGAAGTATCCGGGCGAGCAAGAACTATCTTCAGAGGTTGGTCTGTGATCACCGTGATCGGGTGGGCTTGAAAGTATGGCTGCAGACGCTGGGCAGACACGATCAATGCAAAGATAATCTTTTCCATATTTGAGTATCTGGTCTCTGCATCGTGGAGCACCTTGCTTATTTAGTATACTGGCCTTTGCATGCCATTGGTGTCCATGCGGACCAGCACAGAACTAACGGCTTCAGGAGAGGCTGCGAGGTATAGAAGGAGTTCTTCTCCACCCATTGGCTTGGCTAGCAGTGGCGGGGTAGATAAGAATTCCTTTAACCCTCGAACGCCTCCTGGCATTCTTTCGTCCATTCAAATTTATTGACTATACGAAGCGCCTTGAAGAAAGGTAGGCACCTTTCAGCGGACTTGGACAGGAAGCGGCTTAAGGCGGCCACCCTTCCCGTCAGGCGCTGTATTTCCTTCTTGTTGGCGGGAGGCCTCATGTCCAAGATGGCTTGGACTTTGTCCGGGTTTGCTTCGATCCCCCTCCGGGTTACCATGAAACCCAAGAACTTTTCGGCTGTCACCCCGAATGCACACTTACGTGGGTTCAGCTTCATCTGGTACTGACGAAGGTTGTCAAAAGTCTCCGTTAGGTCCGCGATATGGTCAGTGGCGTGAACGCTTTTTGTCAACATGTCATCCACGTACACTTCATGTTGCATCCTATCTGGCCTTTGAAGGCTTTGTTCATCAGCCTCTGGTAGGTGGCTCCCGTGTTCTTTAGTCCGAAAGGCATTACCCTGTAGCAGTATAACCCCTTCTCAGTTATGAAGGAGGTAGCTTCTTCATCCGCCGGATTCATCCGGATCTGGTTATATCCGGAGAAAGCATCCATGAAGCTAAGGACCTCATGGCCGGATGTGGCATCCACCAGTTGATCGATCCGGGGCAGGGGAAAGCTGTCCTTAGGGCATGCCTTGTTGAGGTCGGTGAAATCTACACACATTCTCCAGCTCCCGTTGGTCTTACGGACCAGCACCACGTTGGCCAACCATTCGGGGTAATGGACCTCCCAAATATGGCCCGCAGCCGTTAACTTACGAACTTCCTCGTCGATAGCTTTGTCTATCCGGAGCGAAGTTTCTTTTTTTCTATCAGACCGGCCGACACTCTGGCCTAAGGTTGAGTCGATGGGTGATCACTTCTTCAGGGACGCCCGGCATGTCTAAGGATGACCATGCGAAGACGTCAGTGTTGGCACGCAGGAAAGTAAGAAGTTGATCACGTGCCTCCTCTGGAAGCAATGCCCCCACCTGAACAGTCCTTGTTGGGTCATCACCCAAGGGGAGGGTTAGAAGGTGCTCGGCTGGCTCTCCCCTCCTTCCCAGCTCCCGGGGATCGAGCGGCTCAGAGGCTACTGCCGACGCCGCTTCCAGCGGGCTGGGAGATAAATGATAGCAGGACAGTAGCGGGCTCTGCTTCCCTTTCATTTCTTCGATTCCTTCGTCGGTGGGGAATATTACCAATAATCTCTTAGTGGAGATTACTGCATCTAGCAGATTCAACCCTGGTCTCCCCAAGATAGCGTTATAAGCCAGCGGGACCCAGGCCACCAAAAAATTTATCACCACAGTGCTCTGACATGGAGGGGTTCCAGCCGTGACTGGGAGGGCAATTTCCCCCTCGACACTCACCGAATCTCCAGTGAAGCCCATTAGTGGCGCGGCAATGGGTCGGAGTAAAGACTTTGACAGGTTCATCCGAACAAAAGCCTCGTAGCTTAAAACATCCACTGAACTCCCACTATCAATTAAAATTCTTTTTAGAGGATGTTTGGCTATAGTCATGGACACAACGACACTGTCGTCATGCTTATTATCTACCCCATCTAAATCCTTTCCGAAGAAAGGAATTACAGAATCTATTTCCTCTCGCTGTCTCTTTGAACTGCCACCCGCCCCCCAGGAAACCATAGCTATGGTCTTTTCAGTTGGAGCATTGTCCATGCCAACCGGACGACTCGGAGGCACCGGTGGGCCCGAAGTGGGAAGGTTTCCTCTTAGAACAAATTTGCCTAGGTGACCCTGCTGAACCAGCTCCTCAATAGCCTTCTTTAGATGGCGGCAATCCTCGGTGTCGTGACCATAGTCTCGATGGTACCGGTAGTAAAACTCTTTGTTGCGGGGGGTCCCAGACTTCAAGGGAGCTGGACTCTTGAAATAAGGCTCCTCCTCGATCTCCAGCAGGATGTGAGATATGGGAGCCATGAGGGGGGTGAACTGCTCCTTAGGAACAAGCATCTGTGGTCGGCGATCTGAGTGGTGTGGAGGCTCAGGCTTCCGAGGTCGTGCACCGGCATGATCAGTAGGCGGTGGTTTCTTACTGGTGTTCTTGTCAACTTCCCTCCTGGAAGAATCCGCCTTGTTGGCGCAGATGTACTTCTGTGCCCGGCTCAGAAGCTCAGCATAAGAACTCGGAGGCATCTTATCCAGAGAATAAGCAAACCTGGATGGGCGAAGTCCTCATTTTAGGGCCAAAGTGGCCACGGAGTCTTTCAGGTTGTACACCTCTAACGCTGCTTCCTTAAATCGAGCGACAAAATCCTTCAAGGTCTCGCCACTCCTCTGCTGGACAGCAAAGAGGCTATCAGCCACTCTCGAAATCTTTCGGCAGGTATCAAAATGGGCCAAGAAAGCCCTCTCCAACTGGCGGAAGGAGTTGATGCTGCGTGAAGGCAAGCGGGAGTACCACGCGCGTGCCACCTTGCGGAGGGTGGCCGGAAAAGCGACGCATAAGATGGAGTCCATCGCTCCCTGGACCTGCATGAGGACCTTGTAGCTTTCCAGGTGGTCCAGGGGGTCCGTCGTGCCATCGTATGGATCCAGCTGGGGGAGATGGAACTGGGGCGGGACCGGTTCCTTCATGATATGCCGGGAAAGTGGGGGGCGCCGCTCATAATCCATCCCGTGAGGATCAGCAATCCGGCGGCTAAGTCCTCCAACCGTCGATGATACTCATCAAGCCTTTGCTCGGCCCGACGAGTAGTTTTCCTGAGGGTGCCATCTCGGGATGAATCGAAAGAAGATGAAGAAGATCGATGGTGCAAAGAACGCGTCGTCTGGACTCTCTCTCCTCCAGCCGGTGGTGGGAGCGACCGGAGTGGCGAGAGGGGGACCGCCGTCGCTTCGAGGTCCCTCGGTGATGAGGTTCGGGGGTGAGCGGTGGGAGACCTCAGGTGAGGTCCTGCCTTGGTGGGACTGGACTATCCCCCGCACCCCTTCATCGAGCGCAGGGGGTTGAGGTGCAGCAGCCAAATAATGCTCTTGCAGCCCCTGGACCATTGTCATCAGATCCTGGACCTGGTGGGCCAGAACCTCGAGCCGGTCAGGTCGGCTTATCTGCATAGGGGGCGGAACATGGGGATTGGCCCCCGAGTGTTCAGCCCGAGGAACGCGCTCCGCGGCTTGACTGGAGGAAGCATCCTGTGCTCGTGTAGTCACCATCATTTCCTTCGCAAAATTGGTGGGGTCACAGGGAGAACTTTCGTCCCGTGCAAACTGCGCCCCTTCCTGGCGCGCCAATCTGTTGATGCCAAATCACTTGCAATGAACGTCGGGTGAACTGAGATCTCCGCAGGCCTTCGAGGATGCAGAAAGGTCGCCGTCTTCCTTCTAAAGCCTGCAAAAAGTCCCGGACCGGTGGTTCCGGTGGGGACCCTCCGATGCCCAAGTCAGTGGGTTGTAGAACAGGAATGTTGTATATCAGTAGAACTTGAAAGAGAGAGAGAGAGATCCCCCCAGCATTGAGCTCGGGTCCTCTTTTTGTACCTATCTGGGGTCCCATTTACCTCGTTCCGTTGGAACCGTCCAATCTTCCTCGTTGGGATAAGTTTCACCGAACGGCAAGTGGTTAAGCCGTTGCTGGATGAGGGCCGCTTGTAGCGGTAACTGCTGATCGAGCTAACACTTGCCCGTGATTCCAGTGAACGAGGTGCGCGGTAATAGACCTTGAATCACGGGATCTGTTGTACAAGACTGGTCAATGTGCATGCGAAAAGCATTGGAGGCCGACGCTGGAGGCCGGAGCCAAGTCCAGCGCTGGAGGCCGATGCTGGAGGCCGACGCTTAGGGCCGGAGCCTAAGTCCAGCACTGGGGGCTGGAGCCTACGTCCAGCGTTGGAGGCCGACGCTGGAGGCCGGAGCCAAAGTCCAGCGCTGGAAGCTGACGCTGGAGGCCGGAGCCTACGTCCAGCGCTGGAGGCCGACGCTGGAGGCTGGAGCCTAAGTCCAGCGCTGGAAGACGACACTGGAGGCCGGAGCCTACGTCTAGCGCTGGAGGCCGATGCTGGAGGCCGGAGCCTAAGTCCAGCGCTGGAAGCCGACGCTGGAGGCCGACGCTGGAGGCCGGAGCCTACGCCCAGCGCTGGAGGCCGACGCTAGAGGCCGGAGCCAATGTCCAGCGCTGGAGGCCGGAGCCAAAGTCCAGCGCTGGAAGCCGACGCTGGAGGCTGATGCTGAAGGTCGGAGCTAGAGGCTGACTCTGGAGGCCGGCACTGGAATTCTATTTCTGGGTTTTGCTGTCACATCATTACTTTCGAAAATCATGCAAAAGATAATACTACCCAGAGAAAACAGCCAGCCGTATAAGATTTTGTTGGACTGCATCATTGTACCAGGAGCTGTACCTTCTTTGAGATCCACAAATGCTATATTGCTATTGAGAAATCCTTGATCTTTTCCACTTCTATAACCATGGCACTGGTCCTTGCGATGCAGCGGCAACAACAATCAATGTTAGTAGGATCCAACTGGATGAACATGAGAGGAAGAGTAAGAGAGCACTAGTGACTCCTCAAGGTGAAAATTGAGAACAATGACATTAGATTAAGCCCTGCAACCAACTCACTCTGCTCTCCGCTCTCATTCCGTCCATTCCTTCTCTTGCTTCCTACGTTGAGCTAGATATTTCCTTACCTACTCTTTCAAATAAAAATATAAAACTATTTATTAGAATATAAGTAGGGAAATAGATGAGCAAGGAAAGCTTTTCGAGTTAGTAGTCAACAAGGCAATACTTAGGCCACATTTGGAAAATAAGAAGCATCTCCTTAGGAAGTAAATTGATGGAAAGATAATGCCTGAGAAAAAGAGTTCCTAGAAAGTTGGTTCTCTCTCTCTCTCTCTCTTTTTGGTACAAGCGGGTGATCACACTAGTCTAGTGCGAATCAATCCAGATAGATCAGAATACAAAATTTGCTGCAAAACAAAAGGATAGGGGTCATCCAGCCTCCATATCCAATAACCAGCGTGCTGAGCCACTGAAGACACTGCCAGTCAGCCGCCGAATTAGCTTCATGGTATATATGACGGATCTAGGCAGTATCAACCTCCTGCAGGATAGACCATATGTCCCTAAGAATCAGATTAGTGGGGGCTTCGGAACAATTCTCCTTTCACGGCCATCGAATGACCATCATAGAATCACCCCTCGATCATGAGCCTATGAGCATGAAGAATCCGTGAAGCATACGTAATAACCTTCCAAGTAGCATAAAGCTCGGTCATAGGGACAGAGGAATCGAGGGTACCAAATCCTTCCGCCGCTAACATATCATCCTAAGGCCCGTGGATGATAAAGGCAGAGCCAGCAAATCTTCCATGGATACTCCCATCAAAGTTGATTTTGACGAACCCTGAAGGGAGGGCTCCCAGAAAATGAAAACCGTATGCCGGTTCGCTGCCGAAGCAGCAGGGGATTCCCAGAGGCCAGAGGAGTCAGAACCAACCGCTTGAATAACACGGGCGCAGTCCACCGACAAAGATCTAATCTTCCACACTAGCCGGTGTGAAGAAATAAAGTCCTCCGAGAATATGAGCTGGTTCCTCGACATCCAAATCTGATATGCCGTGGCTGCCCAAAGACCACGTTTGTGCTGAGAGGCCCTCCAGAGATCATGAAAGAAGAGGGAACGTGGGGAACCAGAAACATCCAATCTACATGAATAACCCATCAGGTGCCATATCCGTCTAGCTCTAGGGCATATGAAGATAGCATGGTCGGTAGACTCCTCCTCCAAACCACACAGAGGACATGTCAGCTGGATTGGCAGACCCCTTCGAGAGAGCAGGGCACACGTCGGAAGGTAGTCCCACAGAAGCTTCCAAATAAATAGCTAAACCCTGGGAAGGATGGGAAGCATCCAAATCCAAGCAGCATCCTTCGTGCATTGGGGCTGAGGCCTGAAAATCTTCATAAGGTCCCTAGAAGGGGTCCTAGAGAGACAAGATCTCTGTCATAGCTTGATGTCAGCCGAGCGGCCAGAGATAAGAGGAATCGAGAGAATCCATCAAGAGAGCTCCTCACCGAAGAAACGGGTCACCGTGGGGGCATGCCAGGAGGAGGGATCTAAAGAAATCAAATCCTTAACCCTCAAACTGGTTGGGACATCAATATTAATAAAAGAGGGCCACCGAGATAGAGGAAGCTCAGAAATCTAAGAATCCTGAATAATCAATCGAATAACCTTCTTCAATCATCCATGAGATATTCTTCAAGATAGACTCACCGTACCGACACACCTCCTTCCAAAAGGAGGAACACCTCCAGGATGGCAGAATGTGCACTTAAGATTGCTTGGTTAGCCATAGGAAAAGAGGTGCCAAACATACTACTCAGAGTGGCTTGTGTTTGATTAGCCACCTACTTTTCGGAAAGTAAGGTTAGAATATCATAAGCACCTCTTATGAGATATCATAAATATCTCTATTCTCTAATAAAGAAGTAAAACTATAAAAGAATAAGAATAATAGCTTATATTCCATTATTTTTATATGAATATGCAATTTTTTATAAATATGTCTATTTTATAATGCAAAAATCTAAGTACATATAAGATTGAGAATCAATGTTGCCGTTTTGTACTCTCCCCATGCTAGTACGATATTTACCCATTAGGTAGCGTTTAGTTTGAGATAATCTAATATTATCAAAAATTTTATATTTTTAATAATTTTACACTTAATAATCAAATTCCTAATGAAAGATTACCATATTTGGTTCATAATAATAACGAACAACCATCAGTTTATCATATTGTTAAATTTTATCATTTTTTTAATCTTTTAAGTGACTCTTTTTTTTGGCAAGAATATGAAATGTTCTGATAAAATATTCTTAGTAATTAATATGAGAGCGTAAATCATGACAATATGGTCAATATACATAATTGGCAATATTTATAAATTAAGCATTACAAGGGTCATAAATTTGTAGTTACTTAAGAACATGATAAATTATAGAAGTGGTCAATCACTACTTACCTAACAGATGCAAAGAAATCAGCTAATCCAACTTAGGATTTCTTTTACAGACCTAACACATAATTTAGGCTTTATCAACATATATACATATTATATTTGTTAATTTAAATCCTTCCCCCACCACCAATCCAATGGGTTCAATATTACTGGGCCTTAAAGTCCTTTCCTGGGATCATGGTGAAAGTGTTATACCCTAAAAGCCAATTACAATATGTATTGTGATAGGGCTTCTTTTGTTTTTCCAAATCATGTACATAACATTTTCGTTATAAATAAAAGGCATTATGTTTTATTATTTGCTGCTTCTTATAATTATATAGACCCCATAGATTAGAACAATTTTAGAGCTATGATGAGATCATGCTAGTGAGACCTAAAAATCATAAAATCCTAATCTAAAACATTCTCAGTCGTTGGTACATTGAGTCGGGGATTAATGTTACTATAAAGATTGACACATTTTATGTATGCTTAATGCAGATGGTGATTGATATCAAAATTACTTGTGTAAGACACTAATATAAAATGTGGGTGCTTATTAGATGAATGAGTTCACTGAATTGACCTACCAAGAGAACATCTTATGAATGCTTACTTATTTGTCAAAAGATGATTCTCTAAGTAGAAGTTGTACAAGTGATCCTTAGACCTGAGATCACCATAGTATCTTGTGCACATAAATTCATGTTTTCGTTTACACTCATTTACGATATTGTATATGAGATATTCTAGATATAGTGGATTGTATATAAAGATTATGAGTAGATCAATATAGAATCAATCACTTTTAGTAAGAGAAGATCACATCCTACTTGCCCTAATCTTGTAATGATTTAGGAAGTCTCTAATCAAAGCAGAATACAAAAAAAAATAGAAAGAGTTTCTAATGTTTTATTAATTGAATTATCATTAAAAGATTAAGAGATACATGGATAAGTAATTAAGTTTGACATTGATCCATATGTTGGGAATTATGTATTCTAGATATGAATTAAATTCATGAAAACATAGCAAAAATATAATACAAAATTATTCATTAAATTACAAATAAAATTTAAAATATTAGATTTATTCATACCTGAGTCTTTTATCGATGTAGAAAAGGATGAAGCCAGTAAATCATCTGCCACTAGCCGTCCACGTGTTCAGCCTCTAACGGTAATCCATGCGGAGTAGAGTGGATGAAGACCTTCAAGGTATGAAGATGATACTTAGGGAGAGAGGGGTGCTAGCACCTCTTGAATCCCCTTATAGAAATATTCAAAACAGAAGATATATCCGAAGATCTAAAAGATCTAATCTTTTTCTTCTCACGCTCATGCTCTCTCTTCCTAGGAGGAAGGAACCATATTTATAGAGAGAGGGAGAGAAAGAAACGTTTCAAGGGAGAAGAAGAGACCTCTTTTCATGGTAACGCCATGGTAACGTTAATCCAAGGAAACGGAAGAGACCTCTTTTCATGGTAATGCCATGGTAATGTTAATCCAAGAAAACATAAGAAACTCCCATTCTCATGGTAACATTAATCCAAGTGTCACAATCTCAGCCTTTGAAATTAGGAGTTAGTTATCTCATAACTACATGCCCCAATCTGTACGTGTTCATCATCGAACAGTAGAGATTCACCATGCCTCATCCCATGGGCATGATTCCATCTTCACATGGCTGAGATTTTTCATCCATACCCGAATAATCAGAGCCATCCATCACATGGATCAAGTCATATTTGGGTATCCAATTATTTGTTCATCATATGCATAAATAATTTCTCCTTAACATTCCTTCTACTATAATGGATCATATCCATTATTATTTTATCTTCTTTAAATTGGGTCTACCCAATTATTTAATTGATCATCTTATTTGAATTAAATCTAATTTAATTCTTATTTTAATTCATCCAAAATTCTCCTTAATGCATGTGACTCATTAGGCCCTTTAACATGTTGGCAATAATCATGTCCTAATCACCGACCCTAGGAATGATTGGACAACTCTTTGTCCAAGTCAACAACATGATTATAGATCATGAGAGGCCTCTAGCAAAGCATCATGACCACCCAACTGCTAAAAGTTTTATTGATGTGACCATCAACAACACCTGTCCATGAATGGTTACCGTATGATCAATCCTTTCATCACATATCCCAGATCAATCAGTGGTATGGAATGTGTCAATCCTGTAATTGATCTTTGTTTACTTGATCTCAGGAAAAATTGACTCATATGAATTAGAACTTCGAAACCATTTCGAATTCCAACTCAACCTTGCAAGGATTTAACAATCAATTTAATCCATCAAGTGGCCATGGGATATAACCCTTTCTATCAAGGAAGACAAATCCTGTCTTGATCAAACACCATCTTCATGTGCTTCTTGTCATACCCAACCAACATCATATTTGCCACCCATGGCTAGAGCGACGTTTGGATGTCGTCAAAGCATAACATTCCATACATGAGATGCAATGAAGATCTCAAGTCAAAGGATCACTCACACCACCATCTCAATCATCAACACTATATAGAATATCCATATGGGATCTCTATACGGGTCATCCAATGCATCGTTACAATAACGAGCATCCACACACCTATCCAAGTATCTTCATACTTTAGCTTGTTAAATCAGCTGCTTACCCCAAGGATGAGGATATGCAATGTATGCCAGTCGCACGGTGTTCGATGGTATCCAGTCCCATCTACACATCGACTAGGGAAGTTTAAAGAATCGAACCATAACGTGCAATTTGGATCTCACAATTTGTAATCTCTATTACAAATTCCATATGCATGGTTCAAATTCTTTTGGACTTTATCTCACAGACAAACATATCAAATAAAAGACATCTGGATATATAAAGAAACCATTTTATTTGATTTGTATTCATAGAATATATACAACATTCAATCCAATTGGATCTAGGGCATACACTAACAATCTCTCACTTACACTAGAGCCATTCACCCATGTATTTAATACCTAGTGACTTAACATGATTATCATGCTTCTGCTGCGATAGAGCTTTAGTGAGCGAATCAGCTACATTATTCTCAATGGGGACTCATTCTATTTTTATATCATTTTTACCAATAATCACTCTAATTACATGGTATCTCCTGAGTACATATTTGGACCTCTGATGAGACCTTGGCTCCATAACTTGCACAATAGCTCCATTGTTGTCACAATACAAGTGTACTGGATTAGCAATGCTTGGAACCATACCAAGTTTAGTGATAAACTTTTTGATCCAAACTGCTAGTTTGGCTGCATCTGATGCTGCGATGTACTCGGCTTTGGTCGTAGAGTCGGCAGTCGTCTCCTGCTTGAAACTCTTCCAGCTGGCTGCACCATCATTGAGTGTAAAGACATAGCCTGATTGAGATTTATAATCATCTTTATCACTAGAATTCGTATAACCCTGAACTATGAGTTTAGGTCCTCCATAAACCAAGAACATATCCTCAGTCCTTCATAAATACTTAAGGATATTCTTGACGGCCATCCAATGTTTCTCACCAGGGTTTGCTTGGTATCTACTAGTGATACTCAATGCATAAGAAACATCAGGTCTCATACATAGCATTGCATACATGATGATCCGATTGCTGAGGCATATGGAATCCTATTCATATGCTCTCTCTCCATTTGGGTCTTAGGACTCATGTCCTTGGAGAGATGTATCCCATGCGATACCGGTAGGAATCCCTTCTTAGATTCCTCCATGCTAAACCATTTTAGCACTTTATCTATGTACATTGATTGGGACAATCCAAGCAACCTTCTAAATCTATCTTTATAGATCTTAATATCCAGTATATAGGCCGCTTCTCCCAAATCTTTTATGGATAACTTGCTGGACAATCATCCTTCACTTCTTGCAGCAAGGATACATTGTTTCCTATCAATAATATGTCATCTAAATATAATATCAGAAAAATAATAACACTCCCACTAACCTTCTTGTACACGCATGGATCATCCTCATTTTTGATAAAATCAAATTTTTTGATTGTTTCATCAAAACAGATGCTCCAACTTCTAGAGGCTTGCTTAAGTCCATAAATGGACCTTTGTAGCTTGCATATCTTTTAAGAATCAATGGACTCAAAACCCTCAGGTTATGTCATATACATATCGTCCACTAAATCACCATTTAGGAAGGTGGTCTTGACATCCATTTGCCATATCTCATAATCGTAATAGGCTGCAATCGCAAGAAAAATCCTTATGGACTTAAGCATGGCTACAGGAGAAAAGGTTTCATCAAAGTCAACACCTTGCCTTTGCTTGTAACCTTTTGCAACTAGCCTCGCCTTATAGGTAATCACATTACCATCTATGTCAGTCTTCTTCTTGAAGACCCATTTGCACCTAATGGGTTTTATCCCTTCAGATGGATCAACCAAAGTCCATACTTGGTTGTCGTACATGGAGTCCATTTCAGACTTCATGGCTTCAAACCATCTCTTGGAGTCAATGTCACAAATTGCTTCCTCGTAGTTAGTAGGCTCATCATCTTCTATAAGAAATCCATATCTCTTAGGAATATGATGTGTTCTACTAGACCTACATAGCTGATGTGTACTTGGAGCTACCTGTTGCTCCATTTCTGATAGAGGCTCACGTAAATGTTGCCTGAATGTGAGTTGAGTCTCCTGCTCAACTCCCACTACATTTGGCATTTGCTCCATGCCATCTAATCGGTCTGTGTCAATTTGTGGTTCTTGAGTTTCACTAATCTTAATATTTCTCCCACTGCCATTTCTTAGAAAAATCTCATTCTCTAGGAATATGGCATGCCTTGAGACAATAACCTTTTGCTCGAGTGGATGGTAGAAGTAGTATCCTTTTGTTTCTTTAGGATACCCCACAAAATTACACTTATCGGATCTAGCTCTAGCTTGTCTGACTCATTACGCTTTACATAAGCGTAGCAACCCCAAATCCTTAGATGACTAAGGGTTGGTTTCTTTCCACACCATATCTCATAGGGAGTGGAACTGACCGACTTAGATGGAACTCGGTTCAGAGTGTATTCGGCTGTGTGTAGGGCATAACCCAAAACATTTTTGGAAGATTTGCAAGCTCATCATTGATCGCACCATATCTAATAATGTGTGATTTCTCCTTTCTGATACACCATTATGCTATGGCGTACCAGGAGGAGTCCACTGAGAGAGAATCCCATTCTCCTTCAAATATTTTAAGAACTCATGGCTTAAGTATTCCCCACCTCGATCTGATCGAAGTATCTTAATACTTTAGCCACTTTGTTTTTCTATCTCAGATATGAATTCTTTGAACTTTTCAAAGGCTTCAATTTGTGCTTCATCAGATATACATAACCATACCTGCTATGGTCATTTATAAATGTGATGAAGTAAGAAAAACCTCATATTGTCTGAATATTGATAGGACCACATACATCCAAATGTACTAGTCCTAAACATTCAGTTGCTCGCTCCCCTTTTTAGTAAAGGATGACTTAGTCATTTTGCTACATAAGCATGACTCACATTCCTCAAACGATTCCCAATGAATGAGCCCAAGTAGCCATCCTTATGTAACTTGGTTAAATGTGTTTCATTTACATGGCCTAAACGACAGTGCCATAGGAACGAGTTCTTAGAATTATTTGATTTTAATTTCTTAGTTTCTACATTGAGAATATGACATTGTAAATTCAAAACATAAACCCTTTTGAACATTTCAGCAGAACCAAAGAACATTTCATTTTTAAAAATTGAAATTCCTTTATTTCCAATTTCAAATGTATATCCATCATTTACAAGACAAGAAATGGAAATACTATTCTTTGTTATGTTTGGAACATAGTAATAATTACTAAGCTCCATTACAAGCCCAGTGGGCAAAGACAAAGAACAATATCCTGCAGCTAAAGCAGCAACCTTTGCTCTATTTTCCATGCGCAGGATCACTTCATCTTTGTCAGCTTTCTACTGCTTCTTATCATCTACATATTAATACAAATATGAGATCCACAACCGGTATCCAATACCCAATTGGAATAAGAAGTAACAGAAGAAAACATCTCAATCATAAATATACATGATGTAGAAGCATCTGTATGTTTCTTTTCTTTCAGGCTAGCCAGATAAACCTTGCAGTTTCGCTTTCAGTGCCCTTCCTTACCACAAAGTGACACTTTCCTTTGGCTACTTTGTTTTTCTTAATGCCCTTATTTGGTTTAGTTGCCTTGGTCTTTTGGACCTTATTCTTCTTTGGCCGCTTCTTACGAGCGCCAGAGGACTCAACAACCATAACCTGCTCCTTTTCTTTCTTAATGTTGGGCTTGACATTCGTCAGCATATTCGTGAGCTTAGGTAGAGACGTCTCTAGCTTGTTCATGTTGAAATTAAGAACAAACTGCGAATAGCTGGGAGGTAATGACTGTAGAACTAAGTCAATACTTAGTTCATGATCCATCACAAAACCCAATTGTGCCAACTTCTCAATCAGATTGATCATTTTCAGTACGTGGGTACCCACTGATGAATCCTCAATTATTTTGTACTGAAACAGCTCTTTAGAAGTTTGAAACCTCTTATATCGAGACTGTGCACCAAACAACTCTTGCAAGTGTATCAAAATCTCCTAGCATTCATATGCTCATGCTGTTCTGAAGATTAGGTGACATCGAGGCCAACATCAAACATGTGGCCATGTCTTCAGCATATTTATACCGGTTGTATGCCACATGAACCTCAGTCGGAGCATCCACTGGTGGGACCTCCGGTGCAACCTCATATAGGACAAATTTTTTTTTTTAGATCAAAGAACGATCCTTACATTCCCTTAGCCAATTAGGGAAGTTGAGTCCAGTCAATTTGTTGGATTCTAAAATATTCCTAAGGTTGATGTTTACACTCATGGTTTCTCTGATAACCTACATAAAATTAGAACGAGTCAATTACTATGAATACTAATCACCAACTTAATATGGTAATCCTAGATTTTTAATTAAGTTGGTTTCTCCACTATTTTATCAAGGTTAATAGCCCTCTCTATTAATATCGAAAATTGGCATTCAATTTCCTTAGTGGGCTAGGATCCTCATTTGAATTACCTTGACCTTGGCTTTGGCACAACAAATCTCGATAAGCCAAATTTGGTAGATTATCATCAATCACATCTAATGTGACTCCTAGATCATTTAGGGGACATTGCCTTGTCAATTACATCCATATGTGATCACCCTAAAGTTTGCCTCTAGATTAGACTGACCCTGGCTTTGGCCAATTATGCCAGCTAATCTAGTTAAGTCAACTCATTATTCCACAATCAACTCCTCATAAGTACACTCGACCTCAGCTTTGGCACGACAAATCTCATGACCTAATGATTTTGTATCATGTGAACAATGGAAGGCTTATGACTTAATATTCGTGGAGGGATTTAGCGCATATAGGTCCCATCTACATCTACAACATTTGTACTATGCTAGGTTACATATCCTATATGTAGATTTTAGATTAATCTTTATTAACCTAAAAAATATCATAAGATCAAATTTATGATTTGGGATTCCTAATCAAATTAGGGTCCCTGACCACTATCTGATACAGAAACCCTAATCATGTGACCAGATCTATTGCTTCTATCTGATTAACCTTATTGATTAATCAATTAAGAGCTTTTCATAACAATGGCCAGATTAGCTGATCAATGGGGTCCTATTTAGCATACCCTTCGATCCCATTGAATGGGTTTTCCAACAGCGAATGGATCAATTAAAAACCATGATCACACTTATCTTAGACACCAATGTATGTAAGCCTAATTGATCAGACCAATATTGGGATTTAGGATCAAGCAAAGATGTGGTTAAGTCTAAGTTTCCTAAATCTTTATCATCTATTACATTTTATGATAACTATAGATAGTAATCTTGTTAGGGTATTATGATAAGAATTCTTAATTCAAATTTTAAATTTTCTTATCATTTAATTACATGTTATGACATGTTGGTTTCACATCCCATGTAAATCCTAATATCTCTAACAAACCCTAATCATATTCTTGTCATGATAAGATTTTAGATTCAAAATATAAAATTTTAAATTTCATATTATTGCATTTAATCACAATCTTATCTTGATCTAAATATCCAAACTAAGTTTTCAACGTTCATTATCATAAGAATATCAGATCTTAATCATATCAATAATCATGTTAAAATTAAATCCTAAATATGATTTCTAGGATTTCAGCATATAGTATCTATCATAATAAATCTTTATCTCTGATATCACATATCAAAGTACTCTATTTTAACATGATAATAATATGCATAAATCTAAATAATATTGTTTATCATCAAAAAATAAACATTTTATTCTATTTTAGATTTATTATCAATATATGAAAACTATTCAGGATTTTAATCATAATAAAAACTCATATTATCAATATATTGACTCAAGTATCCTATCAGATTAATAAATCTGTAGCCTAAGGTGGCTCTGATACCACTGTTGAGAATTATGTATTCTAGATATGAATCAAATTTATGAAAACATAGCAGAAGATATAATACAAAATTCCAGATGCCCAGGATCCTTAGGAACAGATTCATTAAATTACAAATAAAATTTAAAATATTAGATTTATTCATACCTGAGTCCTTTATCGATGTAGAAAAGGATGAAGCCAATGAATCCTCTGCCACTAGCCGTCCACGTGTCCGGCCTCTAATGGTGATCTACGCGAAGAAGAGTGGATAAGACCTTCAAGGTATGAAGATGACACTTAGGGAGAGAGGGGTGCTAGTGCCTCTTGAATCCCCTTATAGAAATATTCAAAACAGAAATATCTCCGAAGATCTAAAAGATCTAATCTTTTTCTTCTCATGCTCATGCTCTCTCTTCCTAGGAGGAAGGAACCATATTTATAGAGAGAAGAGAGAAAGAAATGTTTCAAGGGAGAAGAAGAGACCTCTTTTCATGGTAACGTCATGGTAACGTTAATCCAAGGAAACATAAGAGACCCTTTTCATGGTAACGTCATGGTAATGTTAATACAAGGAAACAAAAGAAACTCCCATTCTCATGGTAACGTTAATCCAAGTGTCACAATCTCAAAATTAGGAGTTAGTTATCTCATAACTACATACCCCAATCTGTACGTGTTCATTATCGAACTATAGAGATTCATCATGCTTCATCCCATGGGCATGATTCCATCTTCACATGGCTGAGATTTTTCATTCATACCCGAATAATCAGAGCCAACCATCACATGGATCAAGTTATATTTGAGTATCCAATTATTTATTCATCATATGCACAAATAATTTCTCCTTAATATTCCTTCTACTATAATGGATCATATCCATTATTATTTTATCTTCTTTAAATTGGGTCTTACTTAATTATTTAATTGATTATCTTATCTGAATTAAATCTAATTTAATTCTCATTTTAATTCATCCAAAATTTTTCTTAATGCGTGTGACCCATTAGGCCCTTTAACATGTTGGCAATAATCATGTCTTGATCACAGACCCTAGGAATGATTGGACAACTCTTTGTCCAAATCAACAACATGATTATAGATCATGAGAGGCCTCTAGCAAAGCATCATGACCACCCAACTGCTAAAGGTTTTGTTGACGTGACCATCAACAACACCTGTCCATGAACGATTATCGTATGATCAAATCCTTTCGTCACATATCCCAGATCAATCAGTGGTATGGAATGTGTCAACCCTGTAATTGATCTTTGTTTACTTGATCTCAGGAAAAATTGACTCATATGAATTAGAACTTCGAAACCATTTCGAATTCCAACTCAACCTTGCAAGGAGTTAACAATCAATTTAATCCATCAAGTGGCCGTGGGATTTAACCCTTTCTATCAAGGGAGATGAATCATGTCTTGATCAAACACCATCTTCATGTGCTTCATGTCATACCCAACCGACACCATATTTACCACCCATGGCTAGAGCGACGTTTGGATGTCGTCAAAGCATGACATTCCACACATGAGATGCAATGAAGATCTCAAGTCAAAGGATCACTCACACCACCATCATTAGAGATCAACCATCGACACTATATAGAATATCCATATGGGATTTCTGTATAGGTCATCCAATGCATCGTTACAATAATGAGAATCCACACACCTATCCAAGTATCTTTATACTTCAGCTTGTGAAATCAGCTGCTCACCCCAAGGGTGAGGATATGCAATGTATGCCAATCTCACGGTGTTCGATGGTATCCAGTCCCATCTATACATCGACTAGAAGTTTAAAGAATCAAACTATAACGTGCAATTTGGATCTCACAATTTGTAATCTCTATTACAAATTCTATATGCACGGTTTACATTCTTTTGGACTTTATCTCACAGACAAATATATCAAATAAAAGACATCTGATAGATAAAGAAACCATTTTATTTGATTTGTATTCATAGAATGTATACAACATTCAATCCAATTGGATCTAGGGCATACACTAACACCATACTCATATATTTATCAGGATGCAGTATGATTGAAGGATTGAATTGCATAGTAACTTTCACTGAAGGATATGTTTAATATATCCATTAAATTTTATATCTTATGAGTAGATATGATATGTTGCTAGACGTCATTCTTGTCTTCTAGGTTTGATTGAATTAAATAGTTTAATTTGATCAGCAATTAGAAAGGGTTCAAATGTCATGTTTAGGATCACACTAATTGGACCTATAAGGATTAGAAATATTCTAATCATAATAGATCAACTTGCACCCACACCTACTCTTGGATAGATGTGGAACCAATGGATCGCACACCAAGGAACCGATCAAGGGTCAAATTGGATTAGATCATGTTTGCAAGATAGACTTGCTAGCATGTGTTACAAATCCTAACTTCTGATTTGAATTGAATTCAAATATGATTCTTGTATTAAATTAATCTAATATGATTAGATCATGACCAACTATGAGTTAGCCAAGAGTTGGAACCTAATTAGCTTTATTTGGACAATTGGATGGCTCTTTGGATAATGAATCTGGACCATTAGTCAGTGGCTCGATCTAGACTATTGGATGGCTCCCTGGATGAAAGACTTGGACCATTGGTTGGGCCTAAATCTGGACCATTGGTTGGCGCCTGAATCTGGACCATTGGTGATGTGCCTTACTTTTGGACCATTGGATGACGCCTTAATTTGGACCATTGAATTATCATGAAATAGTGTGGGGTGAGGTTATTAGCATGAGAAGGCTGATGGCACATGGATAAGATTTATCAGATAATTTTTTGAGCGGATACATCTTTCGTTCTCTCTCAGAGGCGCCCCTCCTTTAGTGCCCCATCATAATGAGGCACTACCCTTGGCACGCGCCTTGTCATGATAAGGCGTGTGGATGGGATGCATCCCTTAGCGATGCATTTCTTTTCTCTTATAAATAGGGGTACACCCCAGGGTTCAGTAAGATTGAATCCATCCGAAGAAAAATCAACTCCCTCTCTTACTTATCTTATTTCTCTTATATGTCTTGTCCTAAACCAAGATAAGGAGGTTATTTTTAGGACAAGAAGTTCCTAAACCAAGACAAGAAGGTTTTCTTTTGGATAAGAGGATTTGAAGGGTTTTTTATAAGAGAAAAAAATTAGAAGGAAAAGAAAGCAAGCCGATCAAATCCTTTGGAAGGATTAACCATCAAGGATCAAAGTTTTGAAGAAGATAGAGTCTTGAACCCAGTTCTTGAGCGGATCAACATTGGAGGATGAATACTTGGGCACCTTGTGGATATTTTAACATATTGGATTTAGCATTATAGATGCTTCTCTTATCCTATATTTACTATTTATTTATTCATTTGATTGTTACCATTGAGGAGATCTTGGCTATTAAGGGTTTTATGTAAATAAATCTTATTAATAAATTTATAAAATCATGTGCTTCCACTACACTATTAGGCATGCATAAGAAACACTAACAGTGGTAATAGAGACATCCTTAACTAGTACAATCAAATGATCATTCATATTGTAGGATCCATAAATGTTATGTGATAGCAATACTAGATATCATGATATGAAGCATGTTTATTAAAATGCTATATATGTCTATAAAAAATTATTATGTGATAGTAATAATATATTCAAATATCTTGATATGAATTTCATATAAGATAGGATCAAGCATGTCTGTATTCCTTGATATGCTTGTTTCTTGTATAAGAAATACAAAGTTTATAGAATGTGCTAAGAGACTAGAAAGCCCTTACAAAAAATTATATTAAGTCGTAGTGTAAAAATACTTGTGCTAACCCATTCTAGAATAATTGACCGAGTTGATGTTTGGGAAAGCACTCAAGGTAGTTACTTAATTAGGACCTTACTCTCTAAGGAAGGGGAGCCTCCCACCTGCTTATCTGACCAACTATTTGATTATTTTTTATAGATAAACTTAATGTTGATAAAACGCTACTCTCAGCCTTCTTCATGCCTAGATATTATTTTATCAAGATCAATGCTAGTTTATTGTGTACCCATAAGGCTAGCTATAAGGATTGATATATTATTATTTTGATGCATAAAGATGCTTACGACATATTTTAATATGTTCTTTATTGTGTATCCACAAGGCAGCATTATTCAAATATGATTGTATATAAATGAAGGGTGTTGACCTCATATTTGATTTTGATGAATGCAAAACGATTAAGTATAATACTAAGAATTTTGTTGAGACAATGATTTTAGGGAATCCATCCTGAAGAAAGGTGTCACTTCAAATTAAGGTATCCCATGTATCATAGGTAATACAGGTAAAGAAAAATGATAGTGAATAATCTTTAAAGCCAAAAATAATTTCAAATAATTTTTTAATCCAAACTGCATAAGTAATTTCAAGCTTCAAATTGCTTCCATTTTTCAAAACGTACCAAACTAGCTTTGGATATTCTTAACGTGAAACCTGTTTTCCTAAGCATCCTTGTCTAACTGAATTTTTATTTTTTCTTGCACTGGACTTCAATGTTTTACCATTCATTTCTCAAATGACTAATATATCTTTGATAATTTATCATTTGAAAATTCTTTTTCAAAGCATTACATGACACTTGTCCAAATCCCACTGCAGTCAGTGGCAAAATCATAAAATTCAATGGCAAAACTATAAATCTCATTAAAATAACTAGACATGGATTTCTTGCATTCTTATGTTCTTCTTCCCAAAATTCCAAAGACTCTGCTTCACCATTGTTGATCACAATTACTATTTTTGAAGTATTTAATTGCCACAAATTCTTTGCAATGTGGAAGGATTGGAGCTTGCTCATTGATTGATGATTTAATTGCCATCATTTCTCTTTGATGAATGCAATTTTTTTTCGAATGAGCCATTTTGAAGACTTCATCTCTCAGCCTTCAATGCATATGTGAATGAAGATTTTATCTGGAGTTGGTTTTAAAACTCACCGCTTACTCATTTAATGGCGCCGAAGATTCCAAAATTTTTCATGATATGGTGCGGGTGCCTTAAATGCCTGGATATTTTCAAATGCATGCATTTAATGCTTCTCAAATCTATCCTGATTCTTGCCTAAATAGGCCATTCAACCAAGCATTTAATGGTTCAACCAAGCAAGCATTCAATGCTTGCATTTAATGCTCCTCCACTCCTATCAACTGCAACATTCTGCTTCGTGCCTATAAATAGGCCCTCTAAAGCTCTCATCCAAGGCATCCAAGCCGAGCAAGACAATTCATCTTAGTTGAGTAGAAAGAAAAAAAAATCAGGGAAAGAAAATTTTAAGTGAGGAAGGAAAGGCTGAGAGAGTTCTAAAAAATTTTCTAGAGTGCCACTTCAAAAGTTTTCATTAGTGAAAGTGATATCAAAGCACCAGCCACATTCTAAAAAGTAGTCAAGCTTCATCCATTCCTCCAATATGCTCAAAGGAAGAATCCATTCCATAGAGTGGTCTTCATATTTTGCAAAGTATTTCTTTTGAATATTTGCTCACTTAAGGAGCTTCCTATATACACTACTTATATTATTGTGCTCGGTATTTAAGTTTTACGGTGGTGAAACTTGTAAGGATATAGATCTACCCGTATAAGGCTTCTTGTGCCTGAAAAATAAGAGGCTAGTCTGGAAGGCTAGGTGTAAGGCTTTCTTGTGCCAAAAATAAGTTGCTAGCCAGATTGGCTAGGGTGGTTAGTAAAAATTTTCAAGGGGTTCTTGGAAAGTGGATTAGGTGCAGGGTTGGCACCAAACTACTATAAATTGTCTGTGTCTGTGTGATTTAAATTTCTGTGATGCTTGAATATTTTCTCTACACTTCACAGCATTTTTTGTTAATTCTAAAATTTTTTAAAAGCATATATTTGCTAATTATTAATATTTTTGAGAAACCCAATTCACCCCTCCTCTTGGGTTGCAATATCTGGGCAACAAGTGGTATCAGAGTAGGTGCTCTTATTACTAAGCCTTAAAAAGCTTTGAGCCAAAGATTATGACAACCCAAATGAGTTCCATATTGAGTGAGGGGCAATCTACTAATAGACCACCACTTTTTACGGCATAATTATACTTATTGGAAAGAACGTATAAAATTTTTATTCAAGCACTTGATTAGATTTATAGAACATCAGAGTCAATGTACCTCACACATCCACTATTAAATCTAATGATATTGTTATTCCCAAACCGAAGACGAAATGGGATATGCTCATAAGAAGATGCTCAGCTAAATGCTAAAGCTATGAATGTTTTATATTGTTCATTGGATGCTAATGAGTTTAATCATATTTCCACTTGCTGTTCTGCTAAGGAAATATGGGATAGATAGAAGTTACTCATGAAGGTACTAATCAAGTTGAAGAATCCAAAATAAATATGCTCGTGCATAAATATGAATTATTTAAAATAGGTTCTACTGATAAAATTACTGATATGTTTATAAAGTTTACTGACATCATTAATGGGCTAAAAAGCCTTGAAAAATCTTATACTAACGTGAACTTGTTAGAAAAATTTTGAGATCTTTGCCTAGGTCTTGAGAGGCTAAGGTCATTGCAATACAAGAAGCCAAGGACCTCAACACTCTATCATTAGAAGAACTGGTTGGATCACTAATGACTCATGAGCTGCAACAACAACAACACCTTGATGAGGATGAATTTAAGAAGAAAAGAACAATGGTACTAAAGAGTGCTACACTAAATGAAGAAAGTGGGGTAAGCACTAGTGATAGTGAGGAGGATGAGGAGATGGCTCTTATCACTCAAAAATTTAAGAAATTCATAAGAAAAAAAAATTTGGAGAAAAAAGAAGACAATTTATGAAAGGGAAGCATAGTAAAGAAAATAATAAAGATCAGCCCCTTATATGTTATGAATGTAAAAAGCCGGGTCGTTTTAGATTTGAATGCTCTCTATTAAAGAAAGATTCCAAGAAATTCAAGAAGAAAGCAATGATTGCCACTTGGAGTGATAGTGATGAATCAAGCTCTGAGGAAGATGAAAAGAATGAGGAAGCCAACCTATGCTTCATGTCAGACAATGAAGAGGTAAGCCCTAATTTATTAGATGATTTTACTTTTGAAGAAATGCATAGTGCATTTTATGAATTAGTTGATAATTTTGCTAAATTAAGTTCTAAAAATAAAGAATTGAAAAAATCAAGTAAAAAACTTAAGTTTTAAAAAATAAAAATTTTCAAAGGAAAATAAATATTTGCTTCAAGAAAATAAAACTTGAAGAATGAAGTAGATAGATTAAGACCTATAATAGAGAAGTTTACTATGAGCTCAAATAAATTAGAAATGATTCTGAATAATCAAAGAGCAATTTACAACAAAGCCGGTCTTGGATATGATACTATGAGAAAACAAAAATTCTTGAAAAATATTTTCATGCATGCTAGTGATTTTGCAAAAATTACATGCTTTAAATGTGAAAAACCTGATCATAAAGCATATTCATGTTTCACACATAATGTTAAGAAAATATGGGTTCCGAAAAGGAATCACCCGATTAACCCCAAAGGACCAAGAAAGCTTGGGTACCTAAAACAAGACTTAACATTATGGATGCAGGTGTGTCTTACAACTCAAACAACAAAAAGAAAATGATATTTAGACAGTGGGTGTTCAAGACACATGACTGATGATGAATCATAATTCATCACTTTGGAAGCAAAAGATGGTGGAGTAGTTACTTTGGTGATAATGGCCAAGGCAAAATTGTTGGCATTGATAAAATTGGTATAACTCCTCATGCATTTATTGATAGTGTCTTGTTTGCAAATGTTTGAAACATAATTTATTAAGTATTAGTCAATTATGTGATAAAGGTTTTAAAGTTATTTTTGAATCATCTTTATGCATTGTTACTAATCCTGCTGATAATTGCATGAAACTTATTGGTCATAGGCATGGTAATGTTTACATTGTTGATTTGAATGACCAAAATTTTGATTGTCTAGTTGCCATGAATGCTAAAATTGATAAAACTAGTTGGTTATGGCATCATAGATAAAACTAGTTGGTTATGGCATCGTAGGCTTGCACATGTCAGCATGGACTTGCTTTCAAAATTAATTAAAAAGAATTTAGTTAAAGGTTTGCCAAAATTAAATTTTAAAAAAGATAAGATTTGTGATGCATGTCAATTAGGAAAACAAACTAGAGTTTCATTCAAATTTAAAAAATTTGATTTTAACCTTTAAACCTTTAGAACTTTTGTATATGGATTTATTTGGATCAACTAGAACCACAAGTCTAGATGGTAAATGTTATGGTTTTGTAATTATCGATGATTTCTTGTGTTTTGCTTGGGCTTTATTTTTAACAAGTAAAGATGAGGCATTTGCAGCTTTTCTAATTTTTTTTAGAAAAATAACAAATGAAAAAGGCCTTCAAGTTTTATCAATTAGAAGTGATCATGAAAAAGAGTTTGAAAATCAACACTTTGAAATTTTTTATAATAAACATGGAATTGACCATAATTTTTCTGCTCCTAGGACTCCTCAACAAAATGAGTTGTTGAGAGAAAGAATAGAACTCTTGAAGAAATGGCCAGAACCATGCTATGTGAAAGTTATCTCCCAAAATATTTTTGTGCTGAAGCTATTAATACATGTTATGTTTTAAATCATGCTTTGATTAGACCAATTTTGAAAAAGACCCCCTATTAACTTTGGAAAGAAAGAAAATCCAACATTAAATATTTTTATATTTTTAGTTGCCAATGTTTTATTTAAATAATGATAAATCTGATCTTGATAAATTTGATACTAAATCAGATGAAGAAATATTTCTCAGTTACTCAACTTCTAGTAAAGCATATAGAGTTTTTAACAAGAAAACCTTAGTAGTAGAAGAATCAATTCATGTTATTTTTGATGAGACTAATGATCTTCTATCAAGGATGAGAGAGGCAACTGATGATGCAGATATCCTTGAAATAAAGTAAGAGAGCTTATAATAAATGAGAAGGAAAGAGAAGATGATTATGTCAGCCAAGAAAATGGCACTGATCCAATTCAACAAACTGAACTTCAAGGTAATCATGGACTCGATAAGGAATGGAGGTATGCTCATAATCATCTAAAGAATTAATCTTAGGTGATCCATCACATGGTGTTAGGATTCGGTCATCATTTAGAGATGCTTATATTAATTTAGCTTTTGTTTCACAAATAGAGCCTAAATATTATGAAGATGCTAAAAATGATGTAGACTGGATAAATGCTATGCATAAGAAACTTAATCAATTTGAACAAAATAATGTTTGAACACTAGTTGATAGACCAAATGATCATCCTGTTATAGGAACTAAATGGGTATTTAGAAATAAATTAGATGAGCATAGCAATGTCATTAGAAATAAAGCAAGATTAGTAGTAAAAGGATATAGTCAAGAAGAAGGAATTTATTTTGATGAAACATTTGCACCTGTTGCTAGATTAGAAGCAATTAGATTACTTCTTGCATTTGCATTCTTTATGAACTTTAAATTATATTAAATGGATGTTAAGAGTGCATTCCTTAATGGATATATTGTTGAACAAGTATTTGTTGAACAACCATCTGGTTTTGAAAATCACTTGCTTCCAAACCATGTATTCAAACTGAACAAGGCTTTATATGGCTTGAAACAAGCACCCAGGGCTTGGTATGATAGATTGAAAATTCTTGATTAATAATAACTTCATTAGAGGAAACGTTGATACAACACTATTTATTAAAAAAATAAAAATATACTGATTGTACAAATATATTTTGATGATATAATTTTTGGTGCTACTAATGACTCTTTGTGCCAAGACTTTGGTAAGCTTATGCAGGAAGAATTCAAGATGAGCATGATGAAAGAATTAAACTACTTTCTTGGACTTCAAATTAAGCAAAGTAAGGAAGGGATCTTCATTAGCCAAACCAAGTACACCAAAGAAATTTTGAAGAAATTTGGCATGGAGACCTCAAAAAGTATTGGTACCCCTACGCTAGTGGTACTGATGTAAATTAGATTCATTATAGAGGCATGATAGGATCTCTATTGTACTTACTTCTAGTAGACAGACATATTATTTAGTATTTATGTGTGCTAGGTCCAAGCTAATCCTAAAGAATCTCATCTAATTGCAGTTAAAAGAATCCTTAAATATTTAAATGGTACTAAAAACTTAGGATTATGGTATGATAAACAATCAAGCATAGACTTAATAGATTACACTAATTATGATTTTGTTGGATGTAAATTGATAGAAAATCTACTAGTGAACTTACCAATTTCTAAGGGTTAACTTAATCTCTTGGTTTAGCAAGAAATAAACTTCTGTAGCACTATCCACTGTTAAGGCTGAATACATTTTAGCAGAAAGTTGTGCTCAAATCTTATGGATTAAGCAACAACTAGAAGATTATGACATCAAACTTAACGGCATTCCCATAAAATGTGATAATACTAGCGCCATAAATTTAACTAAAAATCCTATCCAATACTCTGGGACAAAACATATAGAAATTAGACATCACTTCATTAGAGATCATGTTAATAATGGTGATGTGGTGCTTTGTATGTACTGATAAGCAACTCACTGATATTTTCACAAAACCCCTTGTTGAATCTAAGTTTTATGAAATTCGAAGGGAGCTAGGTATGCTAGACCCTTCAATTTAGCAAGCTGCTATGATTGTTTGATTTTTATATTCTTCTACACTTGTAATCTTTGCATGAAACTTAATCCATATGAAACCTTATTGACTTATCTTCATATCCATATTTTTTCTTGATTATCAAGATCATCTATGAATTATTCAGCCATGATATTTGAATTCCTATTCCTTTTTATGCATTTTAAACCGTAAACTATTTAAAATACCCTTGAAATACCTCACTGGCCAACCAGTTGGCCGGCCAACTATTGGTATCAACCATAGTAACAAGGGATTTAGGTTCAATTAAGGCATGAACGGGCAACAATTATCATTATTTTTCACTTGGTATCAGCTTGATTTGAAATTATATCAGTAACAACAACAAGTGAACGTGCTACATTTGGTATCAGTTTATTTTTTATATCTAACATGTATACTTGTTAGATGACATGGGAGGTCCCCATGACCGAGCAATAATTGGTATCAGTTGAATTTGCATACTCCTTGCTTAACATGATTCTATTGTGAACTTGGATCATAAAATGCTTGAATAATATGATATTGGTATCATTTTCTGCATGAAACTTTTATTGCATATAGATCAAATGGTATCAATTTGAAATATATAGGGGGAGACGAATGTAAGTTGGTATGGTTTATATTAATTTGGCTTGTATAATGCTTATGGCTTGTATGGTTTGTATTAATTTAACTTGCATGGTGTGTATGAATTGTATCAACTACTTGATCTATGTAAGATTGCGTTCATTTCTGTGATCCTTATGCTATTTGATTTATTGGGACATATAGTAAAAATATGCATATCCTTTCATCTTCTTTTTGATTAATGACAAAAGGGAGAGAAAAGGTAAAGGCATACATTATGATTTTTAGATAAAGGCATACATTACAATTTTTAGGTTAAGGCATACATTCTGATTTATCATATTTTTTAATTTTGAAAAAATTAAAAAGCATATGTATACTAATTTGATACATGCACAGAGTATTTGAAAGAGGGGGAGAAATATTTTATGATATATATTTTTGAAACCCTGTCTTACCAAGGAATGATTAGATCTGCAATGTTCTTTATATATTAAATACTTAATGATTTTGTCATCATCAAAAGGGAGGAGATTGTTGACCTCATATTTGATTTTGATGAATACAAAATGATTAAGTATAATACTAAGAATTTTGTTAAGACAATGATTTCAGGGAATCCATCATGAAGAAAGGTGTCACTTCAAATTAAGGTATCCAATGTATCAAAGGTAATACAGGTAAAGAAAAATGATGGTGAATAATCTTTAAAGCCAAAACTAATTTTAAATAATTTTTTAATCCAAACTGCATAAGTTATTTCATGCTTCAAATTGCTTTTATTTTTCGAAACGTATGGATATTCTTAAGGTGAAACTGTTTTCCTAAGCATCCTTGTCTAACTGAATTTTATTTATCTTGCACTAGACTTCAATATTTATCATTCATTTCTCAAATGACTAAATCTATCTTTGATGATTTATCATGTAAATTTTTTTTTCAAAGCATTGCATGACACTTGTCCAAATCCCATTGAAAGCAATCAATGGCAAAACTATAAAATTCTAATTGCAAAACTGTAAATCCCATTAAAAATAATCAGACATGGATTTCTTGAGTTCTTATGTTCTTCTTCCCAAAATTTTGAAGACTATGTTTCGCCATTGTTGATCGCAATTACTATTTTCAAAGTTTTTAATCACCATAATTTCTTTGCAATGTGGAAGGATTGGAGCTTGTTCATTTATTGATGATTTAATTGCCGCAGTTTCTCTTTGACAAGTTCAATTTTTTTTTCAAATGAGCCGTTCTATCGAAAGACTTTATCTCTCAGCCTTCAATGCATTTGAATGAAGATTTTATCTGGGATTGGTTTTCGCTTACTCATTTAATGCCGCTGAAGATTGCAAAATTTTTCATGACTTGGTGCGGGTTTTTCAAACAATGTATGCTTGCCTTAAATGCGATATTTTCAAATGCATGCATTTAATGCTTCTCAAATCTTCAAACGGCTATCCTCGAGTTCTTGCCTAAATAGGCCATTCAATCAAGCATTCAATGCTTCAACCAATGCTTGCATTTAATGCTCCTCCACTCCTCTCAACGGCAACATTCTACTTCGTGCCTATAAATAGGCCCTCTAAAGCTCTTAGGCATCCAAGCCGAGCAAGGCAATTCATCTTAGTTGAGTTGAAAGAAAAAAAAAATCAGGGGAAGAAAATTTTAAGTGAGGATGGAAAGGCTGGGAGAGTTCTGAAAAATTTTCTAGAGTGCCACTTCAAAAGTTTTCATCAGTGAAGTGATATCAAAGCACTAGTCATATTTTGAAAAATAGTCAAGCTTCATCAATTCCTCCAACTTGCTCAAAAGAAGAATCCATTCCATAGAGTGGTCTTTATATTTTGCAAAGTATTTCTTTTGAATATCTGCTCACTTAAGGAGCTTCCTGTATACACTACTTATATTATTGTGCTCGGTATTTAAGTTTCACAGTGGTGAAACTTGTAAGTTTGTGCAACGACAAGCGAGATTGGTGGGTTGTTCTAAAATCGTCCCATGTTCAGTAATCATATTAGACGAGAGTTCATCAAGTTAATCAACTGAGTGCCTTGCATTTCAAGAGATGGAAATGCATGCAATTGAGGATGACACAAGGGCTCCTGAAACATTAGTTAGAGATCTAAATGGTGATGTCCAAGAAATTAAGGATGCAAATGTTCGGTTTCCTCCCGATGATAATGACACTGAATCACAATCCGATATGGCATCGAATGTTGAACCAATATTTTATGAAACATATGACACTGATTAAACATAGAGGTTTATTCAATTTTAATTTATTTTTATAAGTGTTAATTTTTACATATTCAATCATTATTCATAATTATATTGCATGAATCTTTAGTATTTTCAGTATGTCGGGCCGAGATAGATCTACCGTCGATGGATAGAGCGAGCAGGGACGTAGCCCTGCTGCATCAGATCGCATCATAAGAAGTGAAGGTGGAGAGTTCAGATCTATAGCCTTCGAGTCTCATAGCCGATCGGCACAGACCTCTGAGAGTTCTTCCTATGCTGGCCGCACCGTACTTTGAGTGGATGCTAATGGACTGTAAGCATATACTAATTGTAAATATATGTTTATGTTTTAAAATCAATTACTTATAAACATACATTTTTTAATAGCTTTATTGAGCAGCATTCTATATCGAGTCGGATCAGCTCTATATTCTAGAGGCATGCTGATCCCATTGGCTACGATTGGTACCATGTATCTGCGGCCATGAGGGAGTTTTATTTTTCAGAGTTTCAGATAAACTTATTAAATATAATTTATTACTGATATATAATTTCTTAATCTTAATATATTCTTAAACCAACTATTTATTTTAATGCAAAAAAGTTTACGTGGGACCCTGCCATCCATAATGCCGTTAGGACAGCATGGAATGCTCTTGCGGCACGCTGATACTTCGACATGCTTCATCATTGGAGGAGATCAGGTGAGCATCCTGTGTATGTGCCGGAGGGTATTTTGCATGACTAACAGTCTGAGGCAAATGAGGTCCGCATCAGCCACCATGAACCGTCGATCTGAGAAGGACGATCATGGCACGGGTCTCTCCTACCACACTGCGGGGTCCATTTCGATTTAGGAGCACAGACGCCGTATGGTAAGAAAATATAAATAATTTAATTACTAATTTAGTCATTTGCAAATACTTATATTTATATCATTTCTTCTGCTTTTGTAGTCTGAGCAGGAGGGCAGAGATCCTGGTGAGTTTCGCCTATTCAGGGCGACACATATCAAGAAGGATGATTCTTGGGTCGATGTACGATCACAAGAGGTTGCGGTAAAATATTAGCCTTATATTGTATCTGTTTAATTTCTAAAATTTTATTCATGTTCATATAATGATTCATTCATCGTAATTATAGTCCGTCATGTATATCGGAAGGAAAACTATGCCTGATTGGGTTGCCTCCTTGGTAGTTCAGTACTTCACTGATTAGATTTGGATTCAGAGAGACTAAATTCTACCTTCTCTTCATATATATTTTTTCTTAATTTTTTGGGCTATTCTCACACCAGAGCGGTCCGTCGGTATATGTAAGTAAAAAAAAAAACTCATTGCATTTTTCATATAGACCCTGCTCATCCAAAAAGCACACTCCCTGCCCTCGTTAACTCCTCCTAGCTACCTTGTCTCGTCCAAAGAAGTTTGGGCTTTCTCCACGAAGGCAAAATGCCAGTCCTTGTCACAGAACAAAAGAAAAAGATTTAATGGATGGTAGGAAGCTTAGAAAAAGTATAATGATGATTAATTGGCCGCCCGGCCACCAGAGACGAAGCTTCACCACAACTAGCCTTCCCCACAAGGGACTCCCCAGGCGCTGGCTAACTCAGACCAAAAGTTTAAGTTACGTGTCCATCTAGTTTTTCTCACCAATAGGCGGATAAACGTGCCGTCTAATCTCCACGGAGAGAGAGAAAAGCCAAAGGGAAAGAGATGAAGTCCCTATCATTTCCATTTCTATTCCCATTCCCTTGATTCAGTGGGTGCAGCCCCTGCTTCATTACACATACAATTGCTTGCTGGTCAGATGTCAGCCATCAAGTCCATTTCAGCATCACCATGTCATCGGTTGAATTTTTTTTAATAAGACAAATAGGTCGGCCACGTTACAAGGAGAAGGAAAGAATACTAGCTCCCAATTGAATTCCATTAACATATTATATATATATATATATATTGGATACCAAACTAGGCAACTACTTTGAATAAAAAACTGGAAAGAGAATTTTGTGGTGAAGGATTTTGATGACTTAAAGAGATCATGGTGGGTGGGTCCCTCGATTCAAACCGCTGAATTTAATCTATACACGAACACGCATTGGCATTTGGCATAATATTCTCGATGGTTAAATTAAATGCTTGGATTCAACTCCGGTCTTCACCAAGACTCCGGAGGGAGGGCGTGGCCTGCCGGCCATGAAGTCCCTTAACTTCAAACCTCTTCTTAAGAAACTAAAATATGTTAAAATATGAATAGGGTCTTGTCAAATAATTCATTTACCTTCCTGCTTGAAAATATAATTAAAACTAATGAATGCACGCCCACATCAGCACCGCACATGCAAGCAAAACAAAAACACTGTCTAGGTTTTATGTTTGATTATAAGAAAATTCAGATAAAATAATATTTTTCTAAAAAAAAAAAATCATATTTTTTGACCTATTATTTTTAACAAAATATTTAGAAAACTAATTTATTTTTTAAAAAAATAAAGTTTTCATATAACTCTCCTTATAATCAATCAAATATTTCTTTAATTCTCTCAATGGCCAACTTTGTGTTATGATTGATGTCCATCAAAATTGCATCACGATAATTAAGATAAATTATTAGATAGCTGGAAAAAAGAGGAATCAAAGTCCTAAGTTATAAAAGGATAACAAATACCTTCTTAAGTTATAAAAGAAATAAACAGAAATGGAAATTATCATAGATGGTTATAAGTTATGGCTAATCATTCATAGAATTAGCATATGGCTAAAGACTTTGGTAGGCTGCCATCACGTTGATGTTTCTAATACGGAGGACTTCACACCGAACAATCACAAGAGTTCGGTGTGAAGTCCTTTGCTCAGCTGCCGGCATTCTTGATTCTTTGATGTCCTTTGTTGAGCTAAAGACGATACGAGCAGATATTTTTTGTGCTAGCCTCGGAATCCGTAGTCTCATTATTTAGAGATTTGATTATCATTATTTCTGGCTCTATCATGTATCCAGCGATCATTTGCTTATCATTTTTTTGATTTGTGACATTCGATTATTCTTCAAAAAGTCTCGAACGCTTAGATTCGGTACATCTATCAAAAAGCTAACTCAGTGATTAATTAAATTACTGCCAGGATGATTCATCATTCTAGTATTTAAGATAATAAAATAATTTTTTTTTTTTATATATTTTTTAAATTTATATTTTAATATATCAGATTCGATTCATTCTATATTAACGTCGTCATATGTTTGCACTTAAAAAAAAAAAAAATCACAAGCGCAGACGGTCTAACCTAGGAGCTAAGCTAGAGTTATCGAAAAAATAAACATCTTTGAGAATATAATAATAACAACAATATGTTGTTAATGGGAAATCCACCAACTCTCCAAACAAATGGAACCGGACCGGAGGAGTGCGGTCGTGAAGAAAAAACAATTATTTGCCACCCAGGGAAGGCAGTAACAGGGGTTGGGAGTCATCCCAGTCCCAGGTTGACAGCTGACTCCTTCCGTGGGACCGCACCTCCAAAATCCCGTGTTAACCGCGTCCGCCGGACGGGGATCCCAATTCCCAAGCCACCACAAGTACCCAGCTTTATTTAAGCCGCCGTATCTCATCGTCTATTTTCTGAACCGGACCAACTCAACCCAGCCCTCGTAAACAAAATTTTGCTCTCCCAGCCGCCCTTCGACTGCTTACTACTCTCCGCTGCGCTCAACTCTCGGAATCCAATTCCCTCTTCCTCTCGAGCTCCGAGCTCTCTGAGCTCCCCCAGTGGTGATCGAGAGCCCTCCCTCGCAGCTCCGACAGGAGGAGCTCTCTGGTTTCCTCTCAAAGGAAATTAAGGAGCGATCTTTGGCGCTCTAGCGCCCAGGAACGAGTTAAGACGGGGGCTTTCTGACGCTCTGAACTGGGGACCGAGCGAGTTCTTGGGATTCGTGGTGTTTTCTGCTTTTACTACCAAGAGAATGCCGATTTCTCGTGGTTGTTCAGAGATTTAGCTGCTGGAATGAAGCGATCGCTCCGGTTACCCTTTAGCCTCCTGCTGGTGGTCGCCATCTTCACTGCCTCAGCTTCCGGGCGGCGCTTCACCGCGGCGCCGGCGATGGATCTTTGCAGGTGGCCTCCGCCAGGAGGCCCTCAACACGACGCTCCTGAGGCTGCGGCGGTGGAGGCCGGGGAGGCGGAGCTGCGTAAGGACGTGGAGGACCTCCTCGACGGGACCTTCCCCCCGGGCGTCGCCGGCGGCCGAACGCGACCGATCCCGCGGCTCCCGATCCGTCTCCGGTCACCCAAGGACTACCAGATCTTCCCGGAGGTCCGCCGCGCCCTCCGCGACTGGTTCCGGAACCGCCGCTTGCAGCCGGTGGTCATGGCGGAGCTCGCTGCCCTTGTCAAGGGCCCCATCGACCGGCACCTCGGCCGCCCCGACGCCGGCCGCCGCTACGGTTCGTGCGCCGTCGTGGGGAACAGTGGGATCCTCCTCAAGAGCGAGTGCGGCAATCTGATCGACGGCCACGACCTCGTCATCCGCCTTAACAACGCCCGCACCCAAGGCTACGAGCGGAATGTTGGATCAAAAACCGGTCTTTCCTTCGTGAACAGCAACATTCTCCACCTCTGCGCCCGGAGGGAGGGCTGCTTCTGCCACCCTTACGGCGAAGAGGTCCCCATGATCATGTACATTTGCCAAGCCGTCCACTTTCTCGACTACACCATCTGCAATTCCTCCCACAAGGCTCCCCTCCTCATCACCGACGCCCGGTTCGATGTGCTCTGTGCTAGGATTGTGAAGTACTACTCCCTGAAGCGGTTCGTCGATGAGACCGGCAAGCTGCCGGAGGAGTGGGGCAAGGCCCATGATGAGAAAATGTTCCATTACTCGTCAGGGATGCAGGCCATAATGCTTGCTTTGGGAATTTGCGATCAAGTTAGTGTTTTTGGATTCGGGAAGTCATCGGAGGCAAAGCACCATTACCACACCAACCAGAAGGCCGAGCTGGACCTGCATGATTATGAGGCAGAGTATGCCTTCTACCGTGACCTGGTCGAGAGGCCGAAGGTAATACCATTCCTCGAGGATTCTGGATTTGAGGTTCCTCCAATTGTGTTTTATCATTGAGCTGTTCGTTTGATTCGATTTGTTGGGTCTCCATGGCCACCGCATAATTGTAATTTTGCACGAAGAAAGTGTAAATCGAGAAATGATAAACTGTAAAAGTACAAGAAAATTGTTTGCTGTGTTGATAGCTGCTGATGTAAAATTAAAAGAAAGATTTTTGTTACTAGTCAAATTAAATTCTCGAGGTGAAATTTTGAGATTTGTTCACTTGCTTTGTACAGTGAAAAATCATACAGTAAATTATAGATCCTTATTTTTGTGAGATGATAGGTCCTCTGAGGCCTACATTATACTTCACTGAATGGGACATAAGATTCATTCACCATTCCTCAGTTGGAGTATCTTTGGGCATTTGCACCAATATTTTTTCTCCTCCTTTATTCAAAGGACAATGACATACAACATACTGTGAATTCTTTTCTTTTCCTTTTCTTTTGCAGAGTTCGCATGTGACATTTGGATTCTTGAGTATAGGTCAGGCTGCTTGACTTTTCTGGTTTTCTAACTAGGCAGTGCTAATAGGGGGAAAATTATCTTCCAGATGGCATTGAGTGTTCTGGTTACTGCAATGGCCTAAATTAGTGGTGATGGGCCATTGTAATGCACTCATTGTAACTATCTAGTTGTCATCCGTATGTTGACTCTGCCTCTCAGCCGGCCCTTTGTGAATCATCCCCACCCTCCCTTAATACCAGTATGTCATAATAGAGTGGGCGGTAAGTGCATGATAATAACTGCAGCAGTGTCTTTTCCTGCACGTATCTTTGATTCTTTATGACATCTGAATATCTTTTCGTTCTGGCCTTAAAGTGACTGATGTATAGCAATAATAACTTCTGAAGATTTTTGTTTCCATGACTTTCTCTCATCAACATATTATCATGTAATGAGGTTTTAGTAGTTGCATGATTTTATAGAAGCACATTTATTACCTGTTTGTGGTTAGTTGCATTCTGTATATAAGCAGAAGTATTTCCTTTTTTGTTTACTTATTTGACAGGTCATCAGATGCTGGAGCAAGCAATTAACTTACTCCAAGACATGGGAGTTGATGTGGTAGGAAATTTTGATCATCTAGTTATAGCATTTCATTACATCTGTTGATTTAAAAGCATCTCTTGCTGATACTGAGATATTATATGCATAATATATGTGTTTGCTTCACTCAATGAAATTTTCTTCGAGGATAGAACAGAAAAATTGTATTCATCAATGCCTCATTAATGAGTTCACATTTTAATTTAATAGTGCTAATCAACATGCATTTGGTTGTATTTTGGAACATCAAATGGTTATTCTTATTTATCCGCACCATGAACTTAAGAGGCATGTCCATTCATTTTTTATATTCTTTTATTTTATTTTACCATTTAATGTTCTGTTGAAAGCATCTCTTCCTTGTAATGGATATAAAATTAACATATTACTTTCAGTTTTAACATTTTCACTGCATATATTGTACAACATCCTGTGTATCAGGAGCAGAGTATGCTTTTAGTTTTCTATTGTCTTGATTTGTTAATAACAGTCCTTTAAACAGCAACACTGGAAAGCACATTGAAGTTTGTGTGAGATATTGGAAGCACCAGCTGGTCCTTTCGGGACTGGCAGGTAGCATGAGTTTGTCACTATGAAATCATATAGGCATTAAACCAGTCAGGATCTGTAAATCTTCTTGTACTAATTCTTAAGCAAAGGAATTTTTCAGTTGTTCACCCATGAAGGCTTCCTTGGTGGGCAGAATCGGAAGTATTGCAATGTAGGTTTAGCTAGAGTAGCAGATAATGGTTCATAGATTGAACATTGCCAACTAATCTATCTCCTTTATAAGTGACAATTACAAGCAATTTATTTAGACTACCTTTAGATAAAGAGAGAAATGGATAGACAACTGCACGTGGTCACGCACATTCATCTTTTACATTATGTGTGCTCTTGGTCTAATGCATTCAATTTTCACTTCAATGACCTTTTCTTTTGCCATTGTTGTTCTTTTTCAGCACATTTTGAATTCTCTAGCTGTTAATATAATTCTTACATTAATGTCAGCTACCTTCACTGATAAGGGATGAAGTGGAATGATGCAATAGGAGAAGATAGTAATAATTAAATAAAAAATGAAGTGAAGCTAGGCTACATTTTCATGTAAAAGAGCAGAAATTTTCATGAAGAATTTGCATGTTAAACTAGATTTGAAGGAGAATCTTTCAAAATAGTAAAGAGAAAGATCTTTGTGGCTAAGAAACCACATGCTAGGGCTTAATTATTCTAATATTTCAGATCGAAAAATATTGAAAGAGGGGTATCCGGCCATTAATATATCAGAGATTGAAAGGTTTACACTCAAGGATGAAGTTTTTGGATGACAAGGAGATTTCTCTAGTTACAGACTTCTTTTCTTGTCACGGAAGACCTTCTTCTTTGGAACCTGGGATTTCCGAGGATCTTGGTGGATTTGAGGTAACTTGGTCTGCCTTCTTTGTGGAGTCTTCTTGAACCTTAGAAGATGGGATGTGATGGAGAATGGCTAATGGATCTTGGCGTGAAAATGATTTTCTTGAGATAGCTAGGGGCCTCTCACCCACTCCCTCTCGGAGGACATTTGCCAACACAAATGGAAGAAAATAAATAATAGCTAAGGGCCTCTCACCCACTCCCTCTCGAAGGACATTTGCCAACACAAATGGAAAAAAATAAACTCAACTTTCCTTCATCATCAATTATCTTTACAAGAGAGCTTGGAGTAGTATTTATAAGCCTCCAAGGGACTTTTAAAAATTCGAATTACATGGAGCTTTTCATGGAAAGTTGCAACCTAAGCTAGCTATAAGGGTGGAAGGTTGAAACAACTTATAACTAAGCTTAAAAAGAGGAAAAAAAGTGGGCGGTTCCTTTGAATTTGAATTCTCCTTGATGACGTGGCATGTGGTGATGTGGCTTGATGAGGTGTACACTAAGAGGTTGACATGGTACCAACAATGCTTGCTGAAGGGGCATCCATCTTGGATTAATTTGTTAGAGTGGTTGAATGCATCCAATTTCAAGCTCACTTGCTTACCTTGAACCCAATTCCATACCTCTCTTTGACCCAACTACTAAACTAACTAAATACAAACCAATTTGACCCTACTTAGACTAAGAACCCAAATTGAAATAAACCAACTTTAATTACATGACTCAAATTCAAAGAAGTAAAATTATTACTCTATTTACAGGACATATGAAAGAATTAAAGCCATACTAAATTAGATCGAAGCCTCTTTCGAACTTTGGTGTCCGCACCAATTCTCTGGGATGGGATGAACTCGATCCTATTGAGTAAGGACTGGTCTGACTTTGATACCTTTCTAACAGGTCTGGATCGATTTGCTGCAGATCCTCTCGGGCGATCCAAGAATCCTCGAATTTTGGCCTTCCTTACCATCAAACCAGATAGCATTGATAGCCCTTATTTCTGATGGTAATTGTCTGGTCATCCAAGATACGTTCAATCCTATCTTTCGCGCTCTAGCTGAATTGCTGGTGGACACTCTGGTTTCACTCAAAGGCTGGGTAAGGTCCAAAAGGCTCACTAGGAATTAATGCACGCTCTTTGTATTCTTTCAGATCAAAAATATTAAATGTTGAACTAATGCCATAATCTGGTGGTAACTCTAACACATGCATTAGGTCCAACTCTCTTTAATACTTTGAAAGGTCCAGCTTCTCGGGCATGCAGTTTCTTCATAGTTCCCGACGAGAACCTTTCAGGTCTAAGTTTAACCATGACAAAGTCCCCTATATTGAATTTTTTCATTCGTTTACATGAATTGGCCATATGCTTATAGACTTCATTGCTCATTTGAATTCTTTTACTAATCTCCTTATGCAATTCCTTAATATGTTGTGCGTATGACTCGGTGGACTCAGACGTGCATGAGTGGGTAATGGAATGAGGTCGATAGGTTTCCTAGATTTATAACCATGGACAATCTCAAAGGAACTTTTACCAGTAGTCCTATTGACTGAGCTGTTGTAAGCGAATTAGCACGAGGTAATAGCAGATCCTAGTTCCTTAGACTTTCTCCTACAAGATACCTCAATAAGTTTCCTAAACTTCTGTTTACTACTTCAATCTGTCCATCAGTCTGGGGCGGTAAGCAGTTGAGAAGTTTAGTTTTGTTCCTAGTAGGTGCCAAAGGGTTTTCCAAAAGTAACTCGTGAACGGACATCCCTATCAGAAACAATGGTCTTAGGTAACCCATGCAATTTGACTACTTGATCGAGAAAAAGCTTGGCTACCCTAGAGGCATCAACAGTTGGGAACAGGGTATAAAATGGGCCATTTTTGAAAATCTGTTGACCAATACAAAGATTGAATCGTGTTTCCTAAGGGTCTTAGGCAATCCTAAAACAAAGTCCATGCTAAGATCCTGCCATGGACACTCAGGTAAAGGAGTGTATAACCCGGTGTTCTATCTTTGATGTTTGGCAACAGCACACGTCCTATATCGGGCAACAATATTGGCTACATGTCTCTTAAGGCCTGCCCAGTAAAATTGCTCCTCAACGATTAATATGGTCTTAATTCTTCCAAAATGGCCAGCCAATCCTCCAGCATGAATTTTCCACACTAAGAAATCTCTAATCGATGTTCGTGGGATACATAGCTTATTGTCCTTAAAAAGAAAATCATCATGTAGAGTATAAATAAGCTAGATGGTCCATGTTGTAGAGTTTGATCAACTTTACTAAAGCCAGGACAATTGGGGTATTCTTCCTTCAACCTATCGAATCCTATGACTTCAGTGCTGACTGATGTCAAACATAAGGATCGACGACTTAGGGCGTCGCTACATGTTTTCAGTTCGGCACGGTGTTTCAACACAAAGGTATACGCCTGAATGTACTCTACCCACTTACCATGCCTAGGGTTCAGTTTCTTCTGAGAATTGAGGAACCAAAGTGCTTCATGATCAGAGTAAAGGACAAACTCCTACGGTAAAAGGTAATGCCTCCAATATCTTAAAGCCTGGACTACCGTATAAAGTTCCTTATCATAGGTGAGTATTTTAATTTAGCCTCATTCAGCTTTTCACTAAAAAGGCTATAGGGTGATTCTCTTGGCTCAAAACTCCATCAATACCTACTCCAGAGGCATCACAAGCCACCTCAAAAACCTTAGAAAAATCAGGTAGTCTTAAGATAGGTGCTTGTATCATTCTCTTCTTAATATCTAGGAAGGCCTATCAGCAGCTTTGGTCCATTCAAAATGGCCCTTCCTAATGCAATCCATGATTGGTGCAACTGTAGTGTTAAACCCTCGAATGAATATTCTATAAAAAGTAGCTAGGCCATAAAAACTTTGTACTTCATGAACACTATTTGGCACAGGCCACTCTACAATTGACTTAATCTTCTTGGGGTCATAGAAACTCCATCAGGTGTGACAACAAAACCTAGGAAGATTACTCTATTGGTGAGAAAATCAAACTTTTTCAAGTTTGCGTAGAGACTATTCTCCTTAAGAGCTAAACAGACTTGCTTCAAATGGTCTAAATGATCCTCCTGGGTCTGCTATACATAAGAATGTCATCGAAGTAAACTACAACAAACTTTCTTATAAATAACCGTAAGACTTGGTTCATGATTCTCATAAAGGTGCTAGGAGCATTGGATAGTCCGAAATGCATCATTACCCATTCATAAAGACCCTCCTTGGTCTTAAACGTAGTCTTCCACTCATTTCCAGGTCTAATCCTAACCTGATGATAACCACTCTTAAGGTCAATCTTTGAAAATATTGTTGCACCAGCCATCATATCTAACATGTCGTCTAAACGGGGTATAGGAAACCTATATTTAGTTGTGATCTTATTAATGGCACGACTGTCTACACACATCCTCCAAGTGCCATCTTTCTTAGGGGTCAATAATGCGGGTACGACACATGGACTCAAACTTTTCCTAATGAATCTCTTTTGGAGGAGTTCTCCAACTTGTTTTTGTAACTCAACATGCTCACTAGGGTTCATCTTATAATGTGGTAGATTTGGTAATGTAGCGCCATGAACTAAATCTATGGCATGTTGGATATCCTAAGTGGTGGAAGGTGATCAGGTAGATCTTAAGGAAGACATCTTGAAACTTCCTTAAAATTTCTTTTACTTTCTGGGGTTGTTCCTTCTGGGGTTGGTTTGGATTTTCTGGGTTGATAGGATCCAAATTGGTGAACCTTCATTAATTTCCTTTTCTAAGTCTTTATCATTCATCAAATGCAACCCTTGTTTCTTTTTCTTCAAGTTACTAGACCCTCTCTTAATGTTGTCTTTGGATGGAAAAGGTTTATAACTATCTTCTTTCCATTAAAATTAAAGGAACAAGAATTAGATCGACCGAATAAAGTAGCATCACGATCATATAACCAAGGTCTGCCAAGAATAATATTACTAACCCCCATTGGAAGTATGTCACACCAAACTTTCTCTAGGTACGACTGGAATTGCACCTAAACTTGACATCTAAACTTGACCGGTATCGAAGTGGAATCTATCCAGGAAACCTTATAAGGATTGGGATGGGAAGCAGTGGGTAATCCTAAACTCTTAACAGTATTAGTTGAAATTGCACTGACACAACTCTCACTATCTATAATGATTTTGCACGCTTTCTCCCTTATTTTGACAAAAGTTTGTAGAATGTTAGTCCTATGCCAGTTTTTCGCTCTTTGGTCTGAGTCAAGATACATCTAACAACTCCTAAAAACTCAGACGAGTCTAAAACTTCGTCATCTCCATCATACTCATCAGTTAGATTCACTTCTGTTTCATAAATCTCTTCCTCCAAATTCTTAATTAATTCGTCAACTTCCTCCTCTACTCCTATATGTAAGGCTCTAATAGGACATTGACTCGCATAATGACCTACCTTATGACATTTGAAAAAGTGTATGTTTTGAGTATTACTCCTTTGGATTTCTGGACTCTTTCCTTTATCAATCTTTCGGACTAAAGGAGTATTGGGTATGGGTCAGCTAAAGTGAGTCTGGCTTGGATTAGGCCTTTGGCTTGGGGCAATTATCTTATTAGGTTTAGGCCAACGATAAATGGTACTCTTTGGAATCTTTTGAAGTCCCTAGCTACTTAGTATGCTTGTTCTAAGTCATGGACTTCTCTAAGGAACAGTTCTCTTTGAATCTCTTCCCTTAAACCGGCTCTAAATCTGGATAGGGTTACATCTTCTGATTCAACATTACTACGCATAACATATTCATCAAACTTAGCAATGTATTCCGACACAGGCCTATTCCCTTGGCTTAGCCGTTGCCATTGGTCTAGTAACCTTTACTTATAGAAAATAGATAGGTACTTCTTCCTAAGCTTGATTTTCATGGCTCTCCAAGTATCTATTGGCATGTCTCCTCTTTGTCTATACAGTCGCTCAACATTTCTCTAGCATAACCTAGCTTGTCGGATTAGCCTAACCTTGGCAAATTTGAACTTTCTATCCTCTGACATTTCATACCATTCGAAATATTGGTCCATATCTTCCTTCCAATTTATGTACACCTTAGGGTCTAGGTCTCCATCAAAAGTGGGTGCATCAAGTCGGATACTCCTAAGGGCTCTTTCATCTTGATCAATGTAGTCATGATGAGGTCTTCTTTGGTGGGGTTTAACAATAGGTTCAGGATATTGGACTCTAGGATTCAGAGGTGTCATTCTTGGTGATTGAGGCTCAACAGGAGTCATATGAATTCTTCTAAGGAATCAATCCTTTCTTGCATCTAGTCAAACCTAATGTTCAATTGATTATACTGCTCAGTCATAGTCCTTATTAAAACTTCTAGATTTGGGTCTATGGCTACACTGGGTTGACCTGGATTGTGCTGGTACAGGGTCCCTGATCTAGTTGTCATGCAATGCAATTAGGCACACAACCGATCACAATGACTAATGGCTCCTAAAACCAAGCCCAAACTAGATGCCTAATCAAAGTGGCAAACTAATCTGTAGTAACTCAGCACCTAGCCAGACCGGTGCAAGGGGAGTGTAGGTCCTTGATTGCCAGCTTAGACACCAATTTTAGATTGGCCAAGAGGCGGACCAGTACACAAGCCTTGAACCATCATTCTAGACACTAAGTACGGAGCACACACAAAGTAATTGACACATTGACTCGACACTAGCCTGAATCCGACCAGTGGGTGTCCCTAGCTAACTAGAGCAATTTGGATCTAATCCTTTTTTTTTAATTAAAGGCTAGGGTCGTTATGTAGGATTGTGGTTTTGGGCTAAGAACAGTGATGAAATCTTGTCCCCATGTCATATTGATGCCCTTAACTTGATTTATCATGAGATGTATGCAACATTCATATGAATCCTAAAATTATGTGCAGAATTTTCTACGTGTTGCAACTCCAAAGTGAGGCAGGAAAGTGTTATGTAACATTCATATGAATCCTAAAATTATGTATAGAATTTTCTATGTGTTGCAACTCCAAAGTGAGACAAGGAAGTGTTATGTAACATATTCAGAAAATTTAGAAAAAATTACAGAACACTCTTAACCCAATGATGATACTCCAGGTGAAAGAAAATTAAATTTAAAATTCATTGCTTTGTTAGGCAGTTCCGGGAACTCAGTCACATCAGAAAAAAATAGAACAGAACCTGTTCTTAGGCCTTATTTCGGTGGCAGAAAATTCACAGTCCGAGATAATGCCTGAAAAAATTTTAAAAAATACTTTAAATTATAAAGAACCTATCAAAACAAAAATCATAAAATTTTAAATTTTCTACATGCTGCAACAATTAAAACATCAGACCATATACTCTAATGTTCAGATAATTCAACGAGCAAGCAAGAATTGAAAATTTTGCCCTAACCAACCATGCTCTGATATCAATTTGATGAGGGATGAAGTGGAATGATGCAATCTAGGAGGAGATAGTAATAACTAGATGAAAAATGAAGTGAAGCTAGGCTACATTTTCATGTAAAAGAGCAAAAATTTTCATGAAGGAATTTGCATGTTAAACTATACTTGGAGGAGAATTTTTCAAAATAGTAAAGAGAAAGGATCTTTGTGGCTAAGAAACCACACAGGCTAGGGCTTAGTTATTCTAATATTTCAGATCGAAAAATGTTGAAAGAGTGGTATTCGGCCATTAATATATCAAAGATTGAAAGGTTTACACTGAAAGGTTTACACTCAAGGATGAAGTTCTTGGATGACAAGGAGATTCCTCTAGTTGCAGGACTTCTTGTATCTATTTTTTGTCATGGAAGATCATCTTCTTTGGAACCTGGGATTTTGGGGATCTTGGCGGATTTGAGGTAGCTTGGTCGGCCTTCTTTGTGGAGTCTTCTTGCACCTTGAAAGATGGGATGGGATGGAGAATGGCTAATGGATCTTGGCATGAAAATGACTTTCTTGAAGTAGCTAAGGGCCTCTCACCCACTCTCTCTCGGAGGACATTTTTCAACACAAATGGAAGACAATAAACAATAGCTAAGGGCCTCTCATCCACTCCCTCTCAGAGGATATTTGCCAACACAAATGAAAAAAAATAAACTCAACTTTCTTTATCATCAATTGTCTTTACAAGAGAGCTTGGAGTAGTATTTATAAGCCTCCAAGGGACTTTTGAAAATTCGAATTACATGGAGCTTTTCATGGAAAGTTGCAACCAAGCTATCTATAAGGGTTGAAGGTTGAAACAACTTATAACTAAGCTTAAAAAGAGGAGAGAAAAGTGGGTGGTTCCTTTGAATTTGAATTCTCATTGGAGACGTGGCATGTGGTGATGTGGCTTGATGAGGTATACACCAAGAGGTTGACATGACACCCAATAATGCTTGCTGAAGTGGCGTTCACCTTGGATTGATTTGTTGGAGTGGTTGAATGCATCCAATCTTCAAGCTCATTTGCTTACCTTGAACCCAATTCCATACCTCTTTTGAACCCAACTACTAAACTCACTAAATACAAACCAATTTGACCCTACTTGGACTCAAGAACCCAAATTGAAATAAACCAACTTTAATTACATGACTCAAATTCAAAGAAGTAAAGTTATTACTCTATTTACGGGACACATGAAAGAATTAAAGCCTAGATCGAAGCCTCTTTCAAACTTTGGTGTCTGCACCATTCACCCAAGGAAGCTTTCTTAGTATGCCTTCCACTAGATGTTTCTCTGGCTTATAATAGAAAGATACTTTTATGAGGCCCGAAACAAACAATCATGCTTAGCTTTTTAGTGCACTGTTATTTTCTACATGTCCTCTTTTTTATTGCTCATCTGATGCTCACAAAATGAACCAGATAAGATGGATAAGCTGACAAACAGTTTATGACAGTTGCAAAATAGAACATTATTCTTTCTGCTTGTCACATTTTCACTATTCAACAGCTCTCCTTAGAATCACTAGGAAAGTAGTTATTAATTCCATATTGGGAGTTCCCGTGGTCATGTTTGATAGCCATGAAACAGAATCTGATAATGAAGTAATTAGATTGCGGTTTACAACTCTGCTGTTGGCCACAGACATGCTTCAGATTATTCCTCAGACTGATGAATAGTACATTGTTATAAAATGTTCTAATGGACGTAATTATTTGGATGTGATGATATTGTTTTTTCAGAGACAGGTGTATCCATTTGCCTTTTTGCTTGAGGATGATGATAAAAATCACTAGGCTTAATCTACGATACTTGGTCTTAGCCTCACAATTGTGCAAGTAACATAAATCACTGCCTATTTTTGTTATTTAATGGAAATGGCTGTAAAATGGGCCTCATTTTGTTGTCATCAACTTTCTGTGCTTGACCATGTAATTAGCATTCTTTAGTCTTCTTTCAGTGGATTTTCCCTTTATGTTTTTTTTTTTTTTCTTTATGTATTTGCTCCAGGTACTCTACTAATGAAAAAGTTTTTGGTTTTGATAAAGGTAACTTTATTAAGAGGGTTGCAACTATACAACAAAAATGTACATTTTCTGACAGCATTTATAGGATTTAAAGCTGCATTCTGTTTTTGTATCTTTGTCCTCTGAAAATGGGCTTAACTTATATAAGGCCACTTGTATTGCATGTGAAAAATAACTGTATAGAAAAAGGTATAACGAGATCTGCTGAGCCAAGAGTGCAGGACTTTTTTAGATCTTCAGCTGAATTAGAGAAGTATAAATTGTACTTTTTGAAGGCTAAGTTTTATCTCTTTGATTTCCAATATAGTACAGGTTTTGGAATTTTGGTCAGGTGTAACAGCAGGACACTACAAACTCATTTTATTTGGTGAAATTAAATATTCTCGCCAATCTCGATAACTTTAGTTGCAATATCATCTGTTATTGAATGCTAGTTGTAGCTGACCATTAAGATTGGTGTGCTTGTCGATTTCTTTTTTTTATATATAAAACTGCATGCAATGGGAGTCTTTTCATCCAGGAGATTACACATAAAAATACTTAGGTGCCCTCCAGTTTGGAAATGGTAATGGTTTTCCAAGTTGAGGCTTCCTAATTATCATTGCCATCCTAATCTGATTTGCCACTATCCCCTTCAGTATACCCTATCAGTTTTGAAACTGGAATTTTGTATTAGACATGGAAATATCTAGCCGATCTGAGGTTGGACAAGATTCATTTGTATTATATATGGGAGCTTATTAAAGTGGTTAATAACGCTATTGCATTCCTTAATTGGTATCTTGGAAGATAGAATGACAAATACCCTTGCAGTCCCCGGTTAGTGTAGAAAATACCATCTATCTTGCGGGGAGAATTAATGTTGATGCCAACAATCAACGAGTCTCATGCATAAGAGTTACAAGTCCATGGTTATGGATCCATGGGCGTGGACACATTAGTATGGTAAAAAAATTGAAAGTTCTTTCATTGTCGAAACATAAGAAATCTCTTCATCTTAATTTATATATTTAATTTACGTGGTCTTATTTGAACAGAATCTAAGTTTTTGGAAATATGAATTTGGGGTTATATATCTTGAGTATAATTTTTAAGGTTTGAGATTTTAGACTAAATTTTATTACTATGATGTAATGTACTTTCTCTTTCATATAAATTTGAGAGTTAGATTTTTAAGTCCCAGATATATATATATATATATATATATGAAAGAAAATAAAAGCAATATGCCTATATAAGTGTCGAAGTGAGGATGGCAAATATATTCAAACTATAATTTAAAGGGTTCTCTACTTAAAGCGTTACATCATACTAATATATCTATTTATATTTTATTTACTACTTTTCTTAAAATCTGGAAAACTCTTTTTCAGGTTAATTTCTTTAGCCAAGAGATACATCATTCTAAAACTTTGACTGATGATTAGTATTTTTTTAAAAATACATTATTCTCTCTCTCTCTCTCTCTCTCTCTCTCTCTCTATATATATATATATATATATATATATATATATATATACCTTGGATTTTGCTGCTCCTTATTACTCTAGGCCATATATTTACTGTTGTACTCCTCCTTTCAGAACTAGATAACTTAATAATCTCATGGTTTTTTTTCTTTCTACTGTATCATTTCATCTCTCTTCTCAAAAGTGAAATACTTTTATTTTATAATAATAATAATTATTATTATATTGCTATTGTTCCCCTTATGGCTATTGTTATTTTTACTGTTATTACTACTATAGGTGCATAAATAATAATGCTTTATACTTTGGAATGCAATCTAAAATGCAAAAAGTGTGCATCTTGTAGACTGTTATTTTTGTAAAATCTATCTCTATAGTAAAAAAATAGCTATATATTTAAGAAAGTATCTTAAAGTGGAATGTTTTCTTCTTGATAAGCTTAGCTTCCTTTTTTTACTTGTTATTTTTGTATGTTTTCTTCTGTACTCTAGATGGATGCCGACCCGCCCAGATATGCTTATTGGAAGTCTTTCTGCATTGCGATTCAGTACAGAAAATGCGCACCAAGCGCACCCATTGATCGTGCATCCATACAAGCGCGCATGCATAGCGCATTATGGTCCATTGGATTATAGCATGAGCATTCGCACGGATGCGCGGTCAATAGCCACATCCGATACATGCATTTGTGCACTTGAAACGGTGCACAAAGTCGTTCCCACATTTATTATAACTTAAAGTCATTCCTTGGTAGAGGTAGATAGTGGACCGTGCGGCCCGACAAAAAATGGGCCATGCCTAGCATGGCCTGGTTAACCATGTTGGACTCAAAAAAATTTTTTCGTCGGCTTGGCATGGCACGGCCCATGACGGGCCCGTGTTGGCCCGCCATGCTGGCACGGCCCACATGGGCCTAGGCCGTGCTGGCCTAGGTGGGCCGTGCTAGGCACGGCATAGCCGACCTATAAGGGCTTGATAAATTTTTTTTTATAAAAAAATATTTTTTAATAAATTAAAAATTATTGAGAATAAAAAATTTATTAATATGAAGCCATCTTAATGGTGGAGGGTTTGACATAGACCTCTACCAGTTATTAATTTAAAATCAAAATGGTATATGAAGGGAAGGGGGCTAGGTCTGACCTTCAGAACAGAATATAATAAGAAAGGAAAAAAAAATAGAGATGACTCACTTTAACAATTAAAAAAATAAATAAATATAATTATAAAATAAAGATAACTCACTCATTAGTAGTTTTTGTGTCATCATCATCTTCGCTAGTTAAGTCATATCTACCTTTATCTTGATGCCTCGCCTTAGCATCCAACCAATCTTTGAAGCAGATAAGCATCTTAACTGTCTCGCCAGTCATCCTACTTCTCTTTTCGTCCAGAACACATCTACTTGTACTGAAAGTGGATTTCGATGCTACTGTGGACATTGGTACAGCTAAAATATCTCGTGCAATGGCAGTCATAACAGGTTATTAATTTCTAACACTCTTTCACTAAGTTAATGCATCTAGACTTTCTATTTGATCCTCATCATATGCAGAATGAAGATTGTTTCGTAAATAAAATTCTAATTCATTACTTAAAGATGAAGAAGATGAAGCATTTGTTTGTCTTCTAATGAATGAAAAAATAGACGATGAACTGGATCTAGAAGAAGCAGAGTTTTGAGCATGTATTCTAGATTTACAAATTTTGTCATTATATAAACCATAAATATCATTAAGAAGTTGTTTTACCTCATCTTTAGCAGGTTCGGATTTTGATTCATGTTTTCATAATATTGATTAATTAAAAAATTTACGCCATTTAATTTAATTTTAGGATAAAAAATAACAACTAAATTATGCAATGGACATATCCTATTTCAATATTCATTCCATTTAGTTTTCATATTACATATAATAGGCATTAAACTTCATGATATCTATATTTTTTAAATTTTTCACTAATTACATATACTTTTTGTAAAAATGAACAATAAGTTGGATAATAAATACCTGAAAGAACATTTGTAGCATCATAAAAAGTAACCAAAAATCTTCTAAATTTGACCTTGATGCCAATCAAGTTCAGTCAATGTAAATCCTAATCCATGATCATTAATATAAGCACTTAATAAGTTCTTATATGGATATGCATCATGTATCATTGTATAGGTACAATTCCAACAAGTAATTACATCAAGTTTAAATTTTTTAAAACATTTACCATGATGTACATATAATTGTTTAAATTCTTAAAGTCTTGACTTTGAAGTATGAATAAAAGAAATTATATTTTTAATTTTTGAAATAACCTTTTGAATTATGTTCATGCTAGATTGAGCAGAAAGATTTAATATATGATATGCACATCTAATATGAAATAATTATCCATCTAAAATGGGATGCAAAGAGTCATTTAATATGCAACAACAAAATTATATTAGATGCATTATCAAAGTAATTGATATTATTATTATTAATATTATATGAGCATGCAGTTTGATAAATAACATTAAAATTTGCTGTCCTGAATGTAGAAAATCAAAAGCACGAAAAGTAAGAATTCATTTATTTAGTTGCTAATCATTATCAATATAATGAGCAGTAATAGCAATAAACCAATATAAGGAGCAGTAATAGTAAAATAATATAATTTATTGTCCTAAATACATAAATCAAAAGCAAGAATTCGTTTATTTAGTTGCCAATCATTATCATATAATGGGCAGTAATAGCAATAAAATAATTACTACCTACAGTTAGAAGTTAAAGAAATTCTAGCATTTAAATTTGAGAGACTTTCAGTTAAACTTTGTTTTCATTGCTAAAAAATTTATCATAGCACTCTTCTAAAGGTACGGTTACTAGTTCTTCTATAAGCAGGTGTAGGCCTAATTGAACATATCGTTTAAAATTATAAGATTCAGATAAATTAAAAGGTAATTCATCCTGAACTATCCATCTTACAAGTAATTTCCTCTGATTTTCATAGTTATATGCAAAATTACCTACAAGTGATTCCTTTTGTATATTAAGGGTACATTGCTAAGGGAATCATGCATCCTATGAGTCTCTTGATGTCTTTTTAATTGCCCTATTCCCCAGTACTAGAATAATTGTAAAGTTTTACATATTTTTTACATTTTGCTTTGTAGACTCCATCAACCATAATTCTATTGAAATCATTCCAAACACCACTAGTTCTCTTACGAGAAGAAGTTTGACATTCTTTGACACTGGCTCTAGAGGGAACTTGGGATTGGGGTTCGGGTTGGAGATTAGTTTCATCACTCTCAGAAAAAGGATGCATGTAAAATTACTTTCATTAAAATATATTATATCTAAAATTTTTAATTAATAAATGTAAAAAATAAAAACTAATCCACAAGAAGGAATTAAGAAGAGGATCAGAGATGGAGGCGTGGAGCCGAGATTTGTGAGCTTCCTCTTGTGCTCTCGTCTCTCAACAAGAAGTGACCTTGTAACACTTGAATACTTGCTAGAACACTTGCCACTTACAAACTAAAAATTAAATTGCTAATCTGCTAGAGCACTTGCTAGAAGAGAGAAATAGTAGTAATAGAGAAGAGTTGGTTTGGTATGGTAAGAATGGGGAAGAAATTGACTATTTATAGAAGTTTCATTTTTTTTTTTCAAAAATACCCCTTAATATAGCTGTTATATAGCTGTTGGGAGGGATAAAATGGTTTAAACCCCCCCTAAACGGCTATATAGCCATTAGGGGCTATGCCAGGGACGACCCATCATGGATCGTGCCAGGCCTGGTGCTCAGGCCCGCACGGCTCGTGATCCAAAATAGGCCACGAATCATGCCGGGCCTGAATTTTTTTTACCATGCTATGCCTGGCATGGCCCATTTGTTAATGGACCATGCCAGACATGGCATGATAATTTTAGTGGTACGATGGGTCTAGGTCATGCCGTGTTCGGCATGGCCCATGCCTATCAGTTTGAGTCTTAAGCTCAGTTTGAGTCTTAAGCAAAGGGATATTTAAGGTAAGGTTAGGGCTGTCAGATGGGACTCCCTGTCGATACGCTGCTCAAAATATATTCCTTGTCCTGCGCACGTCTGTTGATGATTTTCTAGGAGAGGTAAAACGTAATCGTATGAGTTTGTGGTATGGTGTTGATCGGTCACCACGTTCAAGTTGTAGTATTTTTAGCGTGTCTAATGCATGAGAGTTTTGTCAGATGGTACGGATACATGTGATTTTTTATTTATTTATTTTTGGGTCTAGTTAACATATTTTATTCATGCAGCTTAATGGGTACGTTCAAAATATATGAAGCTTTATTTTCAAGCTTCTCATCATCCAAGAAGATGCTCAACTAAATTGGTGTAATCTTTAAAGATGAGAATGGTTGTAGCTGCATTACCCTTGGTGAAGAAATAATAATAATAATATATATAATAAAGTTTTCTAGTCGCAAGCTGGAGTGACAAACTAGTTCTATCAAAGAAAAAAAAAAGAATTTTAGACCCAAGAAAATATTCGAACTTGGTTAGGGACAAATGTGATCCAAAACAAATTAGAAATGTTGGATTTTGGTTATGTTTAATTAGATCAGCTTGTATTTAAATTAAGTACATAGCTATTCTTTTCTTATAGAATCACTCAAAGAAATTAGATGAAACTAAAGAAAGCCAACTTAATTTGATTTTTTGTTCAAACAAACTTTTAATTTTATTCAAGTAATAGGTTACTCTTGACTTTACAAACAATGATTTTAAATTATATATCAGTATACTTAAAAGTATTATAAATAAGAATTTGTCAACATAGATAATGGAATATAAATATTTAAATATAATTAAATAAAAATAGGTGAGAGAATATATTATTGTTAAGTTAAAAAGAAGAAATTAGTTTAAATAAGGGTTCATCCAATGAATTTGTAAAGATTATTAAAGCAAAGACGAATGGAATTTATATCATATTAAATTTGAGTTTATATTGGGTTGGGTATTTTTTTATTAATCCAAATTAAATACAAATGATATATAAATTTGATTAGATAAAAAAATATAAGATTAAATCTGATTTAAAATCTAAATCAGCTATCATTTTTAAACTGGACTCATCAGGCAAGTCTGTAATACAGATCAGATCAGACTTAAATGAGTTGAGACCAAGGCAGGATATAGGTTGGTCTGACCCATTTTACAACCTTGGTTGGAATCCCTTGAAGGACACCAGTGTTCTTAACTTCTATGATTTATATATATGCATCTATGTTCCTCAGCTGCTCCAAATAGGAAAAGGCTTGTCCCATCGCCTTTGATGCAATAAGCATGCACTGATCGTACAGATTGATTGCTTGCGCATATCAACACGCGTGCGGTACACGATAAGACCTATTGGGCCACTGCACATGTAACGGCACTTACGAATGACCAATCCGAACAGCCGGTGTGCTAACTGTAATGAAAGATGGTGCAGCAAGTCTCTTCCTTCTAAATATCTGCAGTCAAACGTAATGGACTTGCAATGGATTGTCCCACAACATTTGAGAAGCATGAAACCGTGCCACGAGTGACACATCATCCAAATATCTTGCATCAGGGGACAATGAGCTGGATTCCTGTGATGTCCCTCCCAATAGTCCCGTATCGAAAATTAAGAGTTGATTATATGGTTTATAACCAGTTAAGGAAGATGGACAAGTATCAATTGGATCCTTTTTGGGCTGTGGTGGCCCAAGTTGGTGTGGACTTGTCCATCTTGCTTTCTTGTAATGAAACAGGTTCGTAGGTGCTGCAAGCCCAGGACCTGAGTCGTTACTATATGGTATCAGAGCCAGGCACCGGCCGAAAGTGCAGGAGCTAATGCTACATAAGACAAAGAGCTACATCCATGAGGGATGGGAGCCACCTTTGATCTGTGGAGGCCATCTCTAGAATCTGCTTGCCTGATGGTTGATCATGTGCCCTTGGCGACGAGGACGTCGCCTCTATAAGGGGATAGATTGTGATGCCCCTCTCAATAGTTCTGTATCGGAAAATTGGAAGTTGGTTGTATGGTTTATAATCAGTTAAGAAAGATGGACAAGTACCAATTGGATCCTTTTTGAGCTGTGATGACCTAAGTTGGTGTGAACCTTGTCCATCTTACTTTTTGTAACGAAATGGATTCGTGAGTGCTACAGGCCCAACGCTCGGATTATTATAATTCCCATACATAAACTTTGCTAAATCATACATAAGTTAATCTCTAGGGAGTGTAATGATGGCTCTCTAGCCCTCGGGTTCTTGCATGAATCTGTGCGTCCCGCGGCTGCAAAGGATGAATCAAATTCCAATCTTTTTTTTTTTTTTTTTGTTTCAAGTTAGAATGAAATTAGATCAGTTTGGGTTCTATTTTATGAATCCAATCAGATAGGTTTGAATTTATATTAAGTTTTAAAATGTCTTTGAATATTAATATTGTTTTTTTTAATATTTCACCTTAATCATTAATTTTTAAATAAATTAATATTTTATTTGCTTATTTCTAAAAAAACTGGGTAGCAATCTCATTTCAATCTTTTGTGGATTAGACTACGTTGCTTTTGATATTGATTGGTTTGGTTTTGATTCCTGAAATTTGAAATCAATCAGATTGGGATAGTAGAGTGGCTATAGGCAATAAGGCCTAGGAGAGAGGAGAGGTAATTTTCATAAGAAGTTTAATAATTAATAAAAATTTAAAAAGATTTTTAATTTTGAGAGAGGGTCAACCATCGAACCTTATATGTGTGTGTGTGTGTGCGCGTGTGTGTATGCGTATATATCCGCTTCTAATTCTCTGCTTCATTAGGGTATAATCAGATGAGATGGTATTCTGATAGTTAAGGATGACACAGGATGAGTGGTTGTGCGCAAGGAACAAGATTTTAGTAGGTCTTCCACTAGAAGCAAGAGCTTAATGCGCCATAATGGCCTTCCTGTTCCAATCAAAACAAACTAGAGGTTGCGTCTTAATTTAGGCTAATCTACATTGTAGTTAAATATTTATTTTTTTTTGGTACAAAAAAAGAAAGGAGGGCTTTGCCCGAGATTTACGTAGACGTTCTTCGCTCGAAGACGAGTTGATCAATCTGGCTCCATCCAGATGTCAGAAAGTTAGACAGACCTTAGCCCTCCATATTAGTGTTTTAAGCCCCAAAAATTTATCTTGAAATTATTCAAGTCAATGCGTCAGCCTCATTCCTCGCACCTTGATTATGTAAAAGAACCCCGACCATTGGCCATAGCCTGAGCAGTCAATACCCCAATATAATTAAATGCTCTTGCTCTTCACCTCTAGCGATAGCTATGTAGAAAGATGAATAGACACGGCTGCTTGGATGGTCCAAGGAAGCCGAGATCTCTAGCAGTACTGTCAATCATACCAACATAAGTAGAAACCTGCTGGGGGAAAAAAATGCCCAACCAAGGATGGTTAAGCAAAGTTATCAGCCCACCAATGCTGAAGAACCATATGTCCTTCAAGAATAATCTTCCCACTCCTTGCTGCTACTTTTCCAAATTGTAGACTAACGACTCTTGGATTTGTGCTTCCCTCATGTATGAAGTTTCAAAGAAGATACCTGTAGGCTAATCCAGCACCATCAGAATAAACGGTAGCGGCGCCAGACGGAAACCCCCTCAGCCTCGGATATCAGCATCGGCCTCGTCAGGCACCAGACTTGACTCACTCTTCGCATCTCCAAAATATCATTCAACTTTCCAGCTTCACCTTGCATCGGGTCAACTCCGACTATCGAGGTCCCGAGACCCCCTTGGCCTCGGACTGCATGAACAGTATCTCAACCTCCGAGACCCCCTTGGCCTTGGACTGCATGAGCAGTATCTCAACCTCCGAAACCCCCTCGGCCTCGGACTGCATGAACAGTATCTCAACCTCCGAGACCCCCTCGGCCTCGGACTCTATAAACAGTGCTCGGTACGTGGTCTGGCCCTTGAGCCCAGCAACCTATAGCCTCGGGCCACCTGGCATGCCCACGTGGTCCGCCGCACATCCGTAGCAGCGTGTGGCCATACCTCATAACGGCGTATGGTCCATCGCACGTCTGCGACTGTGCATGACCATACCCCGTTACAACGTATGATTCACCACCCGCCTACAACTGCGTGCGGTCACATCCTACAACGGCACGCACCAGGCACAACTACAACCGCCGGACACCTGTGAAGCCATACTGGCAGGTAACGCAGGATGCCTCCGACATGCACGGTGATGGTACGATCCGTCACTGTCAGCCTCACCTTTTTGTCTATTATTGGCGAGGTGTCTCAAAATTAGTGATCTTCTGGAACGAAAAGGTGGATCTTCAAACAGGTATAAAAGTGCACACTCTCGCTGTAAGTAAGGATCCCAGAACCCGGTTTTCTAGCTTTTTCCCACTAGCTAAACCCCAACTTTCTAGCTTCCTTCCGCTAATTAGTTCTCGTCTGTTCCCGGATGACTAACTTGAGCATCAGAGGGTCCCCACCGGAGCATCCGGTCTCTGGGGACTTTTCTTGCAGGAGTCTAGTGAGGAGGATATCCGTTTCTCCGACGTTTGAAGAAAGTGACTCGGCGTCAACAAATTGGCACGCCAGGAAGGGGGGTAAGAGAAAGATTTCGAACCAGCAATCTACAACCTCTCTCTCCCCGAGCTCTTGAGCCATGGTGATGACCTATGCGAGAGGGGTCTCCGCCAGCTACGCTGGGGGCAGCATCAAGGAGCTAATCCGCTGGTGGTTGGCCCCTCAGCTCCGCCAGCCGATGTCCCTGCACCGCCGTGTCCTCAGGCGGCTGGACCTTCCGCTCCCCCGATCGACGTCTCTGCGCCTCCTCCGTAGTAGCTCTAGGAAGACCGGCTTGCCGCCCTAGCCATGCAAGTCCAGTCCTTGGCGGCGGCGGTTCAAGGTCTACAGCACCAGCAGGCGGCCGCGCGGCAGCCGGAGCCATTCCCATCGGTTTCGGGGGTGGTGCAACCCAACCAGCATTCCTCTTGAAGGAGATCACTGGTCCCGGAAGCTCGCCACCGCCATGCTTCACCCAAGCCTCATTGCCGGGGAGCCTCCAAGATACCCCGATCGCCTTCTCGTCACGCTAGTATTTCTTCCAAGCAGCGGCACGAGAAGGAGGCGGAGCGCCCTCGTCGACATCGCCATCACTCTTCCCCATCCTCAGAGTCATCGGGGAGGGGTCCTTTAATGGCAGGATAGCTCGTCGAGCCGAGCGCCGGCTCGACAAGTACAACCAGCGGTTAGAGGAACTCAGTCACCGGATCACTCACCTGCTAGAGGTGGACTATGACAGCCGACCTCCGCTATCCCACCGTATCATGGAAGAGCCCATCTCCACCCAGTTCCATCTCCCTCAACTGGATCCATATGACGGGACCACATCCCCTCGACCACTTAGAAAGTTATAAGGTTCTTATGCAGGTCCAGGGGGCAACTGATTCGCTCATGTGCATCGTCTTCCCTGCCACCCTGAAGAAAGCTGCCCGAGCCTGATACTCTCGCTTGCTGCCGCAGAGTATTGATTCTTTTCATCAGCTGGAAAGGGCCTTTTTGGCCCATTTTGATGCCTGCCGAAGATTCCAAGGGTAGGTGACAGCCTCTTCTCTGTCCAGCAGAAGAGCGGCGAGTCCCTGCGAGACTACGTTGCTTAGTTCAAGGAGGCAGCCCTAGAAGTCTACAATCTTGAGGACTCAGTGGCCACTTTAGCCTTGAAGCGAGGGCTCCGTCTGTCTCGCTTCACATACTCCCTTGACAAGAAGTCGTCCGGCTCCTACGCCGAACTCTTGACCCGGGCCTAGAAGTATATTCGTGCCGACAAGGCTGATTCCTCTCGGTGCGAGGCTAGCGGGAGTGTCCTCAAGAAGCCAACTCGCCCTGAGCCTGCTGAAGTCCGACCCAGGAGGCCCGAGCCTCCCCGCTGACCAGACAACCGTCCTCGAGCTCCTGCACAGAGGGACGGTCCTTACACCCCTATGCTTGCTCCATCTCCCACATCTTGCTGGAGATAGAGGGCGAGTCGTACCTGTCATGCCCTCCTCCAATGAACCCAAAGATTTCCCGCAACAAGAATTTGTACTGCCGCTACCACCAAGATCACGGCCACGACACCGACAACTATCGCCAGCTGAAGAAGGCGATAGAGGATCTTATCCAGCATGGCCACCTAGGGAAGTTCGTTCAAGGAACAACCTGGATGCTCCTGGTCCATCGGCGCCTCCGCCACTAATGATCGACAATGCTCCAACTGAGAAGATGATGGCGATGATTTTCTGGGGGCAGGTGGCCCGCCCAAGAGGCCGAGGGGGGAGGGGGAGTTAGATCTGTAATCCCTTTTTCCAAAAGGGACTTAGAGGGGGTGGTAAATAAAAATGATGATAGCATCGTCGTGTCCATGACGATCGCTAAACATCCTGTAAAAAGAATTCTGGTTGATAGTGGAAGCTCGGTGGATGTTTTGAATTATGATACTTTTGTTCGCATGAACCTATCACCCGACCTGCTTTGGCCTATCGCCACGCCTCTGATGGGGTTCATTGGAGATTCCGTGAAGGTCGAGGGGGAGATCACTCTTCCTATCACAGCTGGCATGGCCCCACACCAAAGTACAGTCTTCATGAGCTTCCTGGTGGTTCGGGTACCCCTCGCCTATAATGCTATCCTCGGAAGACCTGGGCTTAATCTTTTGGACGCTGCCATCTCTACCAAGAGGCTCCTCGTGAGGTTTCCCACCAGTGAAGGAGTCGGGGAGATGCGGGGGGAGCAGAACCCGCCCCACTTTGCTGCCACATGGCCCCTAGTCCATAGGGGGTGATGCCTGCACCTGCACCAGAAGCACTGGACCCCCGAAACCTAGAGAGAAGAGGAGAGCCGGCCGAGCACCTGCTGGCCTTCCCTCTTGGGGAGGACCTAGCAAAGACAATCCGGATCGGAGCCCTGCTCCCGGAGGAAGCCCGCAGCCAGCTCCTCGCTTTCTTGCAAGCCAACGCTGATGTTTTCTTGTCGGCATCCGACATGCCAAACATTCCGGAAGAAGTGATCACCCACCAGCTCAACGTCAAGCCAGAGTGCCGACCCATTCGGCAGAAGAAGAGGAGTTTCGCCCCTGACAGACAGAAGGCCGTGGATGAGGAGGTGCAAAGTTATTGGTAGCCGGTCACATCCGTGAGATGCACTACCCCGACTGGCTGGCAAATGTCGTGATGGTTTGCAAGGCTAGTGGGAGCTGGAGGATGTGTATGGAGTTCACCAATCTCAATAAGGCGTGCCCCAAAGATAGCTTCCCACTGCCCCGGATCGACCAGCTAGTGGACGCTACGTCCGGACATGAAACTCTTAGCTTCATGGATGCATTCTCGGGATACAACTAGATAAGGATGGATCCGGCTGATGAAGAGGCCACCTCCTTTATTACCGAAAAAGGGATTTACTGCTACAAGGTGATGCCATTTGGGCTGAAGAATGCGGGGCCACCTATCATAGGCTGATGAATAAGGTCTTTGAGGACCAGATCAGACGTAATATGGAGGTGTATGTGGACGATATGCTGACCAAGAGCACCCAAGCTGCCGACCACATCGCCGATCTCGCGGAGACCTTCAACAACTTGCGCCAGTACCGGATGAGGCTGAACCCCCGCAAGTGTGCCTTCGGGGTTGCAGCAGGCAAGTTTTTGGGCTTTATGGTAACTCAGCGGGGGATCGAAGCCAATCCTGATAAGATCTGGGCCATTTTGGATATGAGGCCCCCAGCTAATAAAAAGGAGGTGCATCGCCTAACCAGGAAGGTGGCGGCCTTGAGTCGCTTCATGTCAAGATCGACAGAAAGGTGCCTGCCCTTCTTTAAGGTGCTGCGCAAGGTTAACAGCTTCGATGGACAAAGGAGTGCCAGATGCCTTCGAGGAGTTGAAGCAATTTTTATCCACTCTCCCGCTGTTGTCCAAGCCGAGGGGCGGGAAGGAGCTCTTTCTGTATCTTGCAGCCTCCCTCAAGGCCGTCAGTTTTGTGCTCGTGCATATGGATGCTGACGGAGTGCAGAAGCTGGTCTACTACACCAGTAAGGTGCTTCATGATGCCGAGACCAGATATTCTAGGACCGAGAAGATCATCTTCGCCCTGGTGGTCTCTGCCCAGCGCTTTCGACCCTATTTCCAAGCTCATCCCATCGTGGTGCTCACGGACCAACCTCTTCGGGCCATCTTGTCCCATCTTGATACCTCTGGTCGGCTAGCCAAGTGGGCCATCAAGCTGAGCGAGTTTGACTTATCTATCCGGCCAAGGTCTGCCATGAAGTTTCAAGTGTTAGCTGATTTCTTGATCGAGTGCACTTGGGCCGAGGAGTGTTCAGAGGAATCGCGCCCGGAGGCGCGCATGGAGTCCTCCTCGGCCAAGGAAGCAGGAAAGGAAGAATGGATCTTGCACGTGGATGGAGCAGCAAATTCTCAAGGAAGCGGAGCCGGGCTCATCTTGTGAGTCCTGAGGGGGAGGTGGTGGAGTATGCCCTTCGGTTTCTGTTCCCAGCCACTAATAACCAGGCGAAGTATGAAGCCCTGTTGGTGGGGATGAAGTTGGCCAAGGAGCTCGATGCAGAGCGTCTGAGGGCCTTCACGGACTCCCAGCTTGTCTCCAGGCAGGTTGCTGGGGAGTATGAAGCTAGAGACCCGACCATGTCTCGTTACTTGAGCAAGGTGCAATCCCGAGCCTCTCGGTTCTCTTACTTCCGCGTCAGCTATATCTCTCGGACGGAGAATGCTAGGGCCGATGCGCTGTCCTGTTTGGCCACCTCGGCCGACGAAACCCTGGGAAGGACGTATGTGGAGCACCTGCAGACCCCAAGCATTGAAGCTACGGATGAAGCACTGCCGGTCGAGCAAGGGCCCTCCTGGATGGATGCCTACGTCCGGTATTTGACCGACGACACTCTCCCTAAGGACCCTGCTGAGGCCAGACTGCTCAGGCAGCAGGCCCCGAAGTTCCTGATGATGGATGGAAAGCTTTATTGAAGATCATTTTCATACCCGGTCCTCAAGTGCGTTGGACCAGCCAAAGCTGACTACATTTGTGGGAAATCCATGAGGGCATCTGCGGGAGTCATCTGGGGGGCAGAGCCCTAGCCTACAAGGCCCTGCAATAGGGGTACTACTGGCTGACCATGAGGAAGGACGCGGCCGAGCTTGTTAAGAAGTGTGATAGCTGCCATCGTCACGCCAATATTCAGCGGCAGCTGACATCTCAGCTGACCCCCCTGCAGTGCTTTGGCCCTTCGCCCAGTGGGGTATGGATATCTTGGGACCATTCCCTCCAGCCTCCGGACAGTGCAGTTCCTCCTGGTGGCCGTCGATCACTTCACCAAGTGGATTGAGGCCGAAGCCCTTGCTAAGATCACTGAGAGCAAGGTGAGATCCTTCTTTTGGAAGTCTATCATATGTCAGTTCGGGCTACCATACACTCTGGTCACCGACAACGGCCGGCAGTTCGACAACACACCCTTCCGAGGATTCTACACTGAACTCGGCATCCATCAGAGATTCACTTCTGTCGGACACCCTCAAATCAATGGAGCGGCCGAGGTGACAATCACATCATTCTCCAAGGACTGAGAACCCGACTGGATGATTGTAAGGGACGATGGGTGGAGGAGCTCCACAATGTGCTGTGGCCTACCATACAACGCCACCAGCCCCCACCGGAGAGATCCCGTTCAGCCTGGTCTTTGGGTCCGAGGCTGTCATCCCGATGGAGATAGGCTCCCCGAGTCCTCGGGTGGAGGCATATAGTGAGGAAGACAACCCAGACCGGCTGCGAGCCAACCTTGACCTGGTGGAGGAGGTGCGAGACCGAGCGCGGCTCTGGATGGCGGTCTACCGACAACGAGCTGCTAAGTATTACAACGCCCGCGTGTGCCCCAAGACTTTCCTGCCGGGAGACCTGATCCTTCGATGAGCCAAAGTATCAAAGCTAACGGAAGGAGGCAAGCTAGCTCCGAACTGGGAGGGGCCCTACCGGATCATCGAAGCACTCCGTCATGGAGCATACAAGATTAAAGAGCTGGATGGCAAGCCGCTCCCTCGGACGTGGAATGCTGACAATCTTCATGGGTATTATCAGTAGTGCATTTCCTTCTTACATTAAATACCATGCCTGTATTCCTTTGGGTTTTCGCCCCTCATTTCATATTAATAAACTTGAGTTCTAGTATCTCAGTTTTTCAAAAGAAAGCCCTGGGCCAGCCAAGCACAAAGCTCAGTGTACCACTGGCAGAGCGATGTACCAGCAGCTCTCAACAACAAACCTGACCCCGGTCGGCACCAAAAGCCCGAGGCCAGCTTGGCACTGAAAGCCCTGGGCCAGCCAGGCACAAAGCCCAGTGTACCATTGGCAAAGCGATGTACCATCGGCTCTCAACAATAAGCCCAACCCCGGTAGGCACCAAAAGCCCGAGGCCAGCTTAGCACTGAAAGCCCTGGGCCAGCCAAACAGAAAGCCCAGTGTACCATTGGCAGAGCGATGTACCATTGGCTCTCAACAACAAGCTCGACCCCGGTCGGCACCAAAAGCCCGAGGCCAGCTCGGCATTGATAGCTCTGGGCCAGCTAGGCACAAAGCCCAGTGTACCACTGGTAAAGTGATGTACCATCGGCTCTCAACAACAAGCCCGACCCCGGTCAACACCAAAAGCCCGAGGCCAGCTCGGCACTGAAAGCCCTAGGCTAGACAGGCACAAAGCTAAGTGTACCACTGGCAGAGCGATGTTCCATCGGCTCTCAACAATAAGCCCAACCCCGGTCGGCACCAAAAGCCCGAGGCCATCTCGGCACTGAAAGACCTAGGCTAGCCAGGCACAAAGCCCAGTGTACCACTGGCAGAGCGATGTACCATCAGCTCTCAACAACAAGCTCGATCCCGGTCGGCACTAAAAGCCTGAGGCCAGCTCAGTACTGAAAGCTCTGGGCCAGCCAGGCATAAAGCACAGTATACCACTGGCAGAGCGATGTACCATCGGCTCTCAACAATAAGCTCGACCCCGGTCGGCACCAAAAGCCCGAGGCCAGCTCGACACATAAAGCCCTGGGCCAGCCAGGCACAAAGCCCAGTGTACCACTGGCAGAGCGATGTACCATCGGCTCTCAACAACAAGCCCGACCCCGGTCGGCACCAAAAGCCCGAGGCTAGCTCGGCACTGAAAGCCCTGGGCCAGTCAGGCACAAAGCCCAGTGTACCACTGGCAGAGCGATGTACCATTGGCTCTTAACAACAAGCCTGACCCCGGTCGGCACCAAAAGCCCGAGTCCAGCTCGGCACTGAAAGCCCTGGGCCAGCCAGGCACAAAGCCCAGTGTACCACTAGCAAAGCGACATACCATCGGCTCTCAACAATAAGCCAGACCCTGGTCGACACCTAAAGCCCGAGGCCAGCTCGGCATTGAAAGCCCTGGGCTAGCCAGGCACAAAGCCCAGTGTACCACTGGCAGAGCGATGTACCATCGGCTCTCAACAATAAGCCCGACCCCGGTCGGCACCAAAAGCCCGAGGCCAGCTCGGCACTTAAAAGCCCTGGGCTAGCTAGGCACAAAGCCCAGTGTATCACTGGCAGAGCGATGTACCGTCGGCTCTCAACAACAAGCCCGACTCCGATCGACACCAAAAGCCTGAGGCTAGCTCGGCATTGAAAGCCCTAGGCCAGCTAGGCATAAAGCCCAGTGTACTACTAGCAGAGCGATATACCATTGACTCTCAACAACAAGCCCAACCCCGATCGGCAACTAAAGCCCGAGGTCAGCTCGGTACTGAAAGGCCTGGGCCAGCCAGGCACAAAGCCCAGTGTACCAATGGCAGAGCGATGTACCATCGGCTCTCAACAACAAGCCCGACCCCGGTCGGCACCAAAAGCCCGAGGCCAGCTTGGCACTGAAAGCTTTGGGCCAGCCAGGCACAAAGCACAGGTACCACTGGCAGAACGATGTACCATCGGCTTTCAACAACAAGCCCGACCCCGGTCGGCACCAAAAGCCCGAGGCCATCTCGGCACTAAAAGCCCTAGGCCAGCCAAGTACAGAGCCCAGTGTAACACTGGTAGAGCGATATATCATCGGATCTCAACAACAAGCCCAACCCCGGTCGGCTCCAAAAGCCCGAGGCCAGCTTGGCACTGAAAGCCCTGGGCCAACCAGGCACAAAGCCTAGTGTACCACTGGCAGAGCGATGTACCATCGGCTCTCAACAACAAGCCCGACCTCGGTCGGCACCAAAAGCCCGAGGCCAGCTCGGCACTGAAAGCCTTGGGCCAGCCAGGCACAAAGCCTAGTGTACCATTGACAGAGCGATGTACCATCGGCTCTCAACAATAAGCCTGACCCTGATCGGCACCTAAAGCTCGAGATCAGCTCGGCACTGAAAGCCATGGGCCAGCCAGGCACATAGCCCAGTGTACCACTGGTAGAGCGATGTACCATCGGCTCTCAACAACAAGCCCGACCCCGATCGGCACCAAAAGCCCGAGGCCAGCTCGGCATTGAAAGCCCTGGGCCAGCCAAGCACAAAGCCCAGTGTACCACTGGTGGAGCGATGTACTATCGGCTTTCAACAACAAGCCCGACCCCGGTCAGCACCTAAAACCCGAGGCCAGCTCGCACTGAAAGCCCTGGGCTAGCCAGGCACAAAGCCCAGTGTACCATTGGCAGAGCAATGTACCATCGGCTCTCAACAACAAGCCCGACCCCGGTCGGCACCAAAAGCCCGAGGCCAGCTCGGCACTGAAAGCCCTGGGCCAGCCAGGCACAAAGCCCAGTGTACCACTGGCAGAGCGATGTACCATCGGCTCTCAATAACAAGCCCAACCTTGGTCGGCACCTAAAGCCCGAGGCTAGCTTGGCACTGAAAGCCCTAGTCCAGCCAGGCACAAAGCCTAGTGTACCACTGGCAGAGCGATATACCATCAGCCCCTAGAAGCCCGAGTTTACCTCGGCCCCTCCTAGCCCGATGCTCCATTGGTCCCCGGAAGCCTGGATTTTCCTCGACCTTCCGAGTCCGATGCTTCCTCAGCCCCGAGAAGGCTATCTCCATCTGCTCCAGGATCCGATCATACATGGCTAAGTCGAGGTTATTCGGGAATGAATTAAATGTTGCTTCTCGGCGCCGATGAAGCCCCTAAGGGTCCCACGTCAGCAACCAAGGGACTTGGGGTAGAGGTTACAGTTGGATAAAGACAATTTTCATTGAAGGAAAAACTATACTTCATTAATTGGAAGTGTTTACAAAATGCCGACCAAGTTGGACTTGCAAAAAATGAAAAAGTACAACTTAAAGCTCACGGTTCGGCCGGCGCGGGCTCGTCGTCAGATGGGGCAACTTCAGAAAGACGCTCCGAGTCGACCTCGAGGGCCTGAGGGATGTTCAGGTCTCGGGCAACTTTTTCCTTTCCGCACTGAAACCCTTGGAGATACGTGTCCGCCGAAGCTTCGGCCATCTCGTCTGCATAACGCTCGGACACCCTGAACTCTTCTATGGCCCTGGCAGCCCTGGCCTCGACAACTGCCTCCACCTCAGCGGCTTGAGCCCCTTTCTCTGCAGCTAGAGACGCTGCCGCTGCCCTCTCGGCCTCCTGGGCACGACCCGCTTCCTCCTCGGCCTTCTTTGCCCTCTTCTCGGCCTCGTCTGCCTAATTCTCGGCCACCTGAATGGCCGCGGTCAATTCGACAATGTGTAGGTCTCTTGCTGCGACGGCGCCTTCGGCCTCCATTAGCTGGTTGAGTGCCGCCCGCAAACGATTGGCGTCAGCCTCTGCCCGGCTCTCGGCCACCTTTATCTCATCAACCAAGGCAACCCTGGCCGATTCCAGGGCCCTCTCGGCCGCCTCGGCTCGAGCATGAGCCTTCTCGGCCTCCTGCTGGGCCTCCCGCATGAGGGTCTTTCCCCCATTGATGACCTCCCTTGTAGCCGCCAGGGAGTTCGCAAGCTGCATGCAAGCCTCGTGTCAAAAAAAAAGGAGAGAGGAGAAGAGAAATCTAAAGGCAAGGGGCTGCAAGACTACTCACTTTGACCAAGGCTGCGTAGGACTCTCGGAAGAACGTAGCCGCCCTCAAATGGCTAAGTTCTTCCTGGACCTCGGGCACGATGACTGGTGAGATAAGCCGCTCCGCCCAGTGCCCATCATTCAAAATAGAGTCCCGAGGTGGCCTCGGTCTGACTCCATTTCCTCCAGCAGCCTCGGCGGTTTCGGACTCGGCGCGTGGAGGGCTACTTGTTGGTGTCCGCTCAGAGGGCGGACTTGCTGCCCCAGACGGTCCCTCACCCCAGCTCCTTGTTGCCTCGTAAGGGCTGGTCCGCTGGGAGCAGGGGGCTCCTCCGCTGTCACCGGCTCCTTCGTGGCTGGCTCCTTCGTCGTTGCCCTCTCGGCCACCACCCTTTCTGGTGGGTGTCGGCCTCAGATCGATCTCTGGGGCGGCCGTAGGCTCTTGCGGTGCGGGCGGCTCGGGCACCCGCATATTGGCCGTTTCGAGGCCGGTGTTTGCTGCCCCTCGCTCGGCCCCTCCTGGGCCCTCCTCTTGGTGGCGGCCCTCTTGAGTTTAAGGGTCGGGACCTTCATGGCTATACAGCATCAGTCGGGGTCAGTAAAAAAAAAAAAAAAAAATGAACGAAACAAGAAGACTACTTGACTAAATATGGAGATGACTTACTCACCACGGTGGGAGATGAGACCCGTCGACTAGAGGTTCTCCTCTGTTAGAAGCAAGTTGTACCGAGGGATGTCGGTAGTCAACAACCGCCCCAACGCTTCTTTGTCTCAGGAAGGACGGTGGAATTCATGTTACATCGGAGGTCGGGGTTCCCCCACCGGGGCTTAACCTGGTCCAGATTGACAAAGAAAAATCGGGATTTTCATCCCTTGACGGAAGTAGGAAGAAGAAGTTTGAGGACTCAGTTGGGTCAGGACTGGAACAACCACCAACCCTTCTGAGCCCGAAGGATGTAGAAAGAGCGAAAGAGGGAAATTCAGGGGGTAATGTGGAGGTGATGGCAGAGGACGATGAAGGCACAAACGGTCCGAAGGGAGTTCGAGACCAGTTGAGAAGGGGTCAAGGAGTAATAGTCATGGAGGTTAATGAAAAAAAGAGGAAAGGGTAGACAGAGGCCCACTCTCAGAGACATTTCATAAATAGCCACTCGGCCGGGTCGAGAAGAAATCACTCTATCATCGGAAGTCGGAAGAAAGAGCCCGACATTCTGGGGATTTGGTAACGGGCCCGGATGTTCGCCAAATCCTGGCCTGTTACCATAGAGGCGGTCCCCTCCGGAGATTCTTCCCCCACCCTCAAGGAGGTGCTGGCCTCCGTCCGGCGTCTCCTCGATGGCGCCCTGCTAGTCGCCACCGGGCATCTCCCTGTAGGAGCCCCGTCGGCGACCTGTCGCTGACCCAGAGGGGCATGGTCCTCCGAATTAGAGGACCACTCAAGAGGAGGTGAAGGAGAAGGGGGAGGAGAAGGAGAAGCTCGAAGCCTCTCAGAAGAAGAACGATCCTCTGAATCATCCTCCGAGGTCCAGGAGTGAGAACTCATTGCTAGAAGAAGAAAGAGAGGTCTAGAAGAGACGAAGAGCTGACCTGAGGAAGAAAATAGTATACGCAGGCTCTCAGATTGCAGGGAAGGTCAGGAGGCAGAAGTTCAGAGGAAGAAGACAACGATAGCAGGAGCAGTGTGGTCAGATTCAACCCACTCCCAAGTTTTTATTAAGTTTCAAATCGTCCCGCCTCGTCTCGCCAGCCATGTGGACCCCCACCATAGGCTGGGTTGCCTTGGCGATCGCTTAGCGCGTGATACGATCCGCCTCTAGCCAATGATGGAAAGCCTCTGACGTCATCGTTATGATGAGCAATGATGGCGCCAACTTTTCTCATGGACTTCGAAAGATCAACCTTGCCTCGAGGACGATTGCGGCAGATCGGGTGGATGGTAGTGGCCGTCCCTTCATATCCCCCATGTCACCCGCATAAAGTCATTACAATGCTTAGAGACACGTGTCCGGGGTAGTTCACAAAGGACGGGGATCAGCCGTTGGGGAGGTGACACCCCTTTTGCCTTGCTGGGGTGGCCCGTTTCGTCTCAGGGGTAAGGGAGCATCTGATATGGCTGATCCAGCATCGTCAGAATAAACGGTAGCAGTGCCTAACGGAGACCCCCACAGCCTCCGAGGCCCCCTCGGCCTCGGATATTAGCATCGGCCTCGCCAGGCACTAGACTTGACTCACTCTTCGCATCTCCAAAATGTCATTCAACTTTCCAGCTTCACCTTACATCGGGTCAACTCCGACCATTGAGGTCCCGAGACCCCCTCAGCCTCGGATTGCATGAACAGTATCTCAACCTTCGAGATCCCCTCGGCCTCAGACTGCATGAATAGTATCTCAACCTCCGAGACCCCCTCGGCCTCGGACTTTATGAACAGTGCTCGGTACGTGGTCTGGCCCTTGAGCCCAGCAACCTATAGCCTTGGGCCACATGGCATGCTCACGTGGTCTGCCGTACATCCATAGCAGCATGTGGCATACCTCATAACGGTGTTTGGTCCATCGCACGTCTGTGACTATGCATGACCATACCCCGTTACAGCATACGATTCACCACCCACCTGCAACTGCGCGCGGTCACATCCTACAACAGCGCGCACCAAGCACAACTACAGCCGCCAGACACCTGTGAAGCCATACTGGCAGGTAACGCAGGACGCCTCCGACACGCACGGTGATGGTACGACCCATCACTGTCAGCCTCACCTTTTTGTCCATTATTGGACGAGGTGTCTCGAAATCAGTGATCTTCTAGAACGAAAAGGTGGATCTTCGAACAGGTATAAAAGCGCACACTCTCGCTGTAAGTAAGGATCCTAGAACCCGGGTTTTCTAGCTTCTTCCCACTAGCTAAATCCCAACTTTCTAGCTTCCTTCCGCTAGTTAGTTCTCGTCTGTTCCCGGGTGACTAACTTGAGCGTCGGAGGGTCCCCATCGGAGCATCCGGTCTTCGGGGACTTTTCTTGCAGGAGTCTAGCGAGGAGGACATTCGTTTCTCTGGCGTCTAAAGAAAGTGACTCGGCGTCAACAATACCCAACTATATCTTTTCCATCATGGCTATTATTAAGGAAACTCCAATCAAGAATCATTATATTAGACAATCAAAGATGCTGCAAATCAATTTAGAATCTTATATGACTTGAGAAAATATTAAGAAAATCTTAAATCAGGCATGATTACATTAGGCTATCAAGGATACTACAAAGTAGATAGGCCATCTAAGATGCTCCAGATTAGTCGAAAGTTTTCTACAAATCAATCAATGATTTCCTTAGCATGATTTGAGAAATCATGTCCCTTGATTTAAGAAATTATCATAAAAATCTTAAATCAAATATCTGATCATTATGGTAGGCTTTTAAGGATGCTAATCGAGCCAAGACTTTCTTAACTATAATTTAAGGAAATTATGAGTTGCTCAATTTCTTTTGGTGTAGGCCAAAATATTTTTTCTATATTTTTTGATTTTGGTCAACTTGAACCAAGTGTGTGCACACACTCTCAACATACAATGAAAAACAAGCTTTATCATTATTTCATCTTCATGTATGCCTTTGTTTCTTTATGGTATCAGAGCCTTTTTAGCCCTAATGTGCAACAACCTATAGCTTTAGCCATAGCCAAATTCTAGCAAAATACTTGTTGTTTCTTTCACCATACTGTTTAACTCTGCCAATATCCTAATATCTATAAATGTCATAGCACAACTTCCACTCAAACTTACCTATATTGTAAATCTTAATTCTACTCTTTACTTCTTGGCTCTAATCTTCTTGGTTATGTAGATGGATCCTTGCCATATCCATCACAAACCTTAGTCATAGATGATAGAACCTCCTCCCTAAATCCTGCTTATACCTATTGGTGGCATCAAGATCAATTGTTATTGCATGCAATCTTTGCCTCAATAATCAAAAACATTTTTGCCCTTATTGCTTGATGTGATAATTCTTGATTGGAAGTTTCTTTAATGATGGTGTTCTGGTTTGCTTCTTGGTGTATGTTGATGACCTCATCCTCATTATAAATAATACTTCTTTTCTTAAGAAGTTTGTCCAAGGATCTTGGAGCCCTTAACTACTTTTTGGGGGTTGAAGTCATCTCTACCAATGCAGGACTTTTCTTACTCAACACAAGTATATTAAGGACATTCTAGAATGGTGTCATATGGATGGTATTAAAGAAGTAACTACGCCTCTTGCTATTATCTTTTCAGTTGTGTTACATAACGACAAAGCCTCCATTTACCTGCCTCAAGCTTATAGGCTCCTTACAATATCTTTTCACAACCAAAATGGACATTACCTTCTTGATCAACAAATTATCACAATATATGCATGCGCCAACCGAGTCTCACTAGTGCAACCAGGCACTTGCTTTGCTATCCAAGCATACTCTCTATCATGAACTTTTCCTCAAATGAGCCTACTCCACTCAGCTTTATGCCTACTTGGATGCAGATTGGGCTGGAAACAAAGATGGCCCCACCTCTACCACAATTTCTTTTGTATTTTTTAGCCTTAATATTGCCTCTTATTATTTGAAAAAACAACAAATTATTGCTTGATCCTCAGCTTTGAGTATCAAGTTGCTGCAAGTGCAACCACCAAAGTTGTTTGGGTTCAAAATCCCCTTCATGAGTTGGATGTCTCCTCTTCCATACTAGTCATCTATTGTGATAATATAAATACTAATTTATGCACCAATCCTATTGTTTACTCATGAATGAAGCGTATAGCAATAGATTATCACTTTGCTTGTGACAAGGTTGCCAATAATGAACATCAAGTATCTTGTATCTCAAGTATCTTGTATCTCCTCCAAAGATTTCTTGCTGATGCCTTAACCAAGCCTTTGTACGTCCTATCAACACCTTTGGCTCCTTCAACCCAAAATTGATGTCTCCAATAGGAGCACCACCGTGTGAGGGCATATAAAGGAAACTTCCAATCAAGAATCATCACATTAGGCAATCAAGGATAGTGCAAATCAATTTAGGATTTCCTCCAAAGAAAACCTTTAATCAAGCATGATCACACTAGGCTATTAAAGATATTGCAAATCAGATAGGCTATTTAAGATGCTGCAAATCAGCCCAAAATTCTATAAATCAGACAAAGATTTCCTCATGATTTGAGGAATCATATCTCATGATTTGAGGAATCATGATAAAAAAATCTTAAATCTAGAATCAGGTTATGAACATAGGCTCTCAAGGATGCTAATCAGGTTAAGACTTTCTTAACAATTTATATATCATGATTTGAGGAATCATGAGTGCTCAAATTTTCTTTGGTGTAGGCCAAAATCTTTCTTTTTTATGTTTTTTTAATTTTTTAATCAACTTAGACCATGTATGTGTATGTGTATAAATATATGCATGTATATACTCAACATATAATGAAAAACAAGCCTTTCATCATTTCATCATCTTCATCCATGTCTTTAGTTATAACTATTATGCTTACTATTAAAATCTTTCAAAGAGCATTCTTACAACAACAATATTAGCTTTGAGCAATACATCCACAAGAAAGTCATTAGTCCATTCCAAGGTTTGAAGCTTCAGAGGCAAGATTAGTGTATAATTGGACTTTGAAGTCTATCATAAAAGGTTCAAAAGTTATGTGAGCCAACTAGACCTGGATTACTGATGTGGACCAATAAGGACATGGTAGCTTGATTGAAGATCCACAATGATGCGAGATAGGTGAGAAGACGTGATGTGGATGACCTTTCCTAATTGATCAGTCCACTCCTTTGCTTCAAAGAAGTCACTAAGTTTGGTGAAGCATTGTTCTTATTAAGAACCGCCTAAGCCAATTAACATGAAGACCCAATCAACCAATTCAGAAAAAAATATTTCCTTCTACCTATCTGACTCTGATACTACTCCATTAAGATGCCTATAAAAGCAGTCCCACATCTCAAAAGTAAAGGGCCTTTTCTCCAAAATTTGAGTCTCTTTTCTTCTTCTTATCATTGACTTAGGCATTAAAGGGTTTCCCCTTAGAAGAAACTCTCGGGCCTCCTAACACTTTTATTTGAGGTAGGGAACCAAGTTAGCGATGTAAAGTGCATTGTTCAGTCAAGCTAAGCATTCCCCTTAGTTGATGCATGAAAGGTTTGAAGGGAATTTTGTATGTTTTATATGAATCAAATTCATATAACACGCAGCGAAAGATAAGAATAAATACGAAATTTAATTTCCAAAGCCCAAGATCCTCAGGGAACAGATTCAGTTAACAAGAAATAACATATGATTTAATAATAGATAATACAAGTATTCTTTATTGGGGATGAAGCCCGATGAAGCCGGTAAACAATTTACTACTAGCTGTCCATGCGTCCGACCTTCAATGGTGATCCACGCAAAGATCTTTGGATGATGTCCTCTTAGGATTGGATGATAACCTTCTTGCGAGGGGTGCTAGCGCCTCTTTTCTTTTCAATTGATTTCCCAAATCAAGAGAGAGAATAATTTCTTGATCAAGATCAAATCTTGATCAATCAAGATCAAATCTTGATCAATCAAGAGAGAAAATATTTCTTGATCAAGATCAAAACTTGATTTATCAAAGAAAATAATTTTTTGATCAAGATCAAATCTTGATCAATCAAGAAAGAAAAGATTTTTGATCAAGATCAAATCTTGATCAACCAAGAAGAGAGAGAAAGTCTTCCTTCAACAACCCAGAAAGAGGGACGTGAGAGAGAGGAGCTTTCAACCCTTCAAGAGAGAGAGGGACGTCCTAGGGAGAGAAAGGATGTTTTAGAGAGAGAAAATGGATGTTAGGCATCCAAAGAGAGAAAAAGAAGGAGTCAGGCATATCTATCGAATGGGGTATCTCTCCCATTTTTATACATGAAAAGGAGGTTGTAGGTTCCATAAAAAAAAGAGATTTTATTTCAACCACCCAATCATTCAACCATATCAAGTTGAAAACAAATTATCCTAACAAATTTAGGATATTTATTATTATGATAATGTTAAGGTTACAACCACCTAACAACATCCCAAAAAATTAGGAAATTGGTTATCTCATGAAACCAACGTCGCAACCTTGAATTTGGCTTCATGAGGATGCCCCAAATCATGGGGTTCCCTCCTTCATGACGTAGAGATGGGTCATGTCCATCACATGGGCATGGATCCATCCTCCACATGGCACGATCTCAGTCCTCGGTTTAATTGAGTTTCCACAAATTAAATCATGCCATCATATGGACCCAATTAAATACCATATTATTAATCTTAATTAATCTAAGCTATCCATCACATGGATCAAGCCTAATTAATGGATTTCATATGTACATCTCATGTACAAAAGGTCTCTCTCTTGAACACAAAATTCTTTTCTCTATGATGAATCCTATTCATCAATTTTATGTTCTCTCATTAAGATTGAGTCAAACCCAATCCTAATTAATTGGTTATCTAATTTGAATTAAGTCCAACTTAATTCCAATTTTAACTTCATCCAAAATCTTCTTAATGCATGTGACCCATTAGGTCCCTTGACACGTTGATAATAATCATATCCCTAATATTGACCTTAAGGATGACTTGATCAACACCTTGTCCAAGTCAATTCTTTAACCAAATCAACTCTTTGATTAAGTCAAAGAATCCATGATTATAGATCATGAGTGGCCTCTATCAAAGCATCATGACCATCTAAGTGTTAAGGGTTTGTTGACGTGGTCATCAACACCTGTCCATGAAAGGTTACCGTACGATTCAATCCTTCGTCACATATCCCAGATCAATCAGTGGTATGGAACGTGTCAACCATGTAATTGATCTTTGTTTACTTGATCTCAGAATTGACTCATATGAATTAGAACTTCAAAACCATTTCAATTCCAACTCAACCTTGCAAGGATTTATCAGTCAATTTAATCCATCAAGTGGCCATGGGATAAACCCTTTCTATCAAGGAAGATGAATCCTGTCTTGATCAAACACCACCTTCATGTGCTTCATATCATACCCAATCGACACCATATTTGCCACCCGTCGCTAGAGCGACGTTTGAATATCGTCAAAGCATGATATTCCACACATGAGGTGCAATGAAGATCTCAAGTCAAAGGATCACTCGCACCACCGTCATCAAAGATCAACCATCGACACTATATAGAATATCCATATGGGATCTTTGTGCGGGTCATCCAATGCATCGTTACAATAACGAACATCCAAACATCATATCCAAGTATCTTCATACTTCAGCTTGCAATCAGCTGCTAACCGCAAGGGTGAAGATATGCAATGTATGCTAGTCTCAACGGCGTTCGACAGTGTCCAATCCTGTCTACGCATCGACTAGGGAAGTTTAAAGAATTGAACCATAATGTGCAATTTTGGATCTTACAATTTGTAATCTCTATTACAAATTCCATATGCACAGTTAACATTCTTTTGGACTTTATCTCACAGGTTAAATATATCTAATATATATAAATTACACCCGGATAGATAAAGAAACCAATAAATTTGATTTGCATTCATAAAGAAATGTGTATACTAGCATCTAATCCGATTGGACTAGGGCACACACTAACAATCTCCTACTTGCACTAGAGCCAATCACCCATGTATCTAATACCAAGTGACTCAGCATGACTATCATGCTTCTGCTGTGGCAGGACTTTAGTGAACGGATCGGCAATATTGTCATCGTGGGGACTCATTCTATTTTATATCATTTCGTCCTGATTTTCTTAATCATAATATTTTCTGAGTACATGTTTGGACCTCTGATGAGACCTTGGTTCCTTGGCTTGCGCAATAGCTCTATTGTTATCATAATACAAAAGTTTTGGATTAACAATGCTTGGAACCACTCCAAGTTCAGTGATGAACTTTTTGATCCAAACTTTCTTTAGCTGCATCTGATGCTATGATGTACTCGGCTTAGTTGTAGAGTCGGCAGTCATCTCCAGCTTGGAACTCTTCCAGCTGATTGTACCAATTGAGTATGAACACGTAGCCTGATTGTGATTTATAATCATCTCCATCAGACTGAAAACTAGAATTCGTGTAACCCCAAACTATAAGGTTGGGTCCTCCATAAATCAAGAACATATCCTTAGTTCTTCACAAGTACTTAAGGATATTCTTGACTACCATCCAATGTTTCTCACCAGGATTTGATATCTACTCATACTCAAGGCATAAGAAACATAGGTCTCGTACATAGCATCACATACATAATGGATCCAATTGCTGATGCATATGGTATCCTATCCATGTACTCTCTTTCTTCTTGGGTCTTAGGACTCATCCTTGGAGAGATGTACACCATGCGACATTGGCATGAATCCCTTCTTGGATTCCTCCATGCTAAACCGCTTTAGCATCTTATCTATGTACGTGGATTGGGTCAATCTAAGCAACCTTCTAGATCTATCTCTATAGATCTTTCTACCAAGTATATAGGCTGCTTTTCCCAAATCCTTCATGGAGAATTTACCTGACAACCAATCCTTCACTTCTTTAAGGAAGATACATTGTTTCCTATTAATAATATGTCATCCACATATAATATCAAGAAAACAATATCACTCCCACTAACTTCTTGTACACACATGGATCATCTCATTTTTGATGAAATCAAACTCTTTGATTGTCACATCAAATCGGATGTTCAACTTCTAAAGGCTTGCTTAAGTCCATAAATAGACCTTTGTAGCTTGCACACTTTCTTAGGATCTATGGATTCAAAACCCTTTGATTGTGTCATATATACATCCTCCTCTAAATTTTATTTAGGAAGACAGTCTGACATCCACTGCCATATCTCATAGTCAAAATATGCTGCTATTGCAAGCAAAATCTTTATGGACTTATGCATGGCAACAGGTGAAAAGGTTTCATCAAAGTCAACACCTTGTCTTTGCTTGTAACCTTTTGCAACTAGCCTTGCCTTATAGGTAATCACATTACCATCCATGTCAGTCTTCTTCTTGAAAACCCATTTGCATCCAATGGGTTTTACCCCTTCAGGTGGATCAACCAAGGTCCATACCTGGTTGTCATACATGGAGTCCATTTCAGATTTATGGCCTTAAGCCATCTCTTGAGTTAATATCAGACATTGCCTCCTTGTAGTTGGTAGGCTCATCATCTCTATAAGAAATGCATATCTCTTAGGGATGTGAATTGTCCTACTAGATCTACTAGCTGGTGTGTACTTGGAGCCACCTGTTGCTTTTCATGCAACGTCTGCCTGAATGTGGGTGAGTCTCCTGCTCAATTCCCACTGTATTCGGCATATGCTCCATTCCATCTAATGGGTCTATATTAATTTGTGGTTCTTGAGCTTCACTAAGTTCAATCTTACTCCCACTATCTTTTGGAATTATCTTTTTCAAAAAATAAAGCATTTCTCGAGACAAACCTTTTGCTCGAGAGGATGGTAGAAGTAATATCCTTTTGTTTGTTTTGGATATCCCATAAAATTGCATTTATCAGATCTAGCTTCAAGCTTGTCTGATTCATTACGCTTCACATAAGCGTAACAGCCCCAAACCCTTAAATGATTAAGGGATGGTTTCTTTCCACACCATATCTCATATGGAGTGGAGTTGACCGATTTAGATGGAACTCGGTTTAGGTATATTCGGCAGTATCTAGCGCATAACCCCAAACATTTTTGGAAGATCTGCAAGGCTCATCATGAACGTACCATATCTAATAGTGTACGATTTCTCCTTTCTGACACACCATTATGCTGTGGTGTACTAGGAGGAGTCCATTGAGAAAGAATCCCATTCTCCTTCAAATAATATCTATGAACTCATGGCTCAAGTATTCACCACCTCGATCTGATCGAAGTATCTTAATACTCTTGTCATTTTATTTTTTTACTTCACATCTAAATTCTTTGAACTTTTCAAAGGCTTCATATTTGTGCTTCATCAGATATACATAACCATATCTACTATGGTCATCTATGAAC
>UESW01004645.1:0-142516 GCA_900491605.1 Calamus simplicifolius | reverse complement strand
GTTCCAGAATTATTTGATTCTAATCTTTTTGATTCAATATTGAGAATAGGGGCTTAAACATTAAGAACATAAATTCCATTGAACAATTCAGCAGAACCAAAGAACATTTCATTTCGAAAAATAGAAATACCTTTATTTTCAATTTCAAAAGAATATCCATTCATTACTAAACATGAAACGGATATAATATTCTTTGTTATGTTCAGAACATAGTAACAATACTAAGTTCAATTTCAAGCCCTGTGGGCAAAGATAAAGAATAAATTCCTATGGCTAATGCAGCAACCTTTGCTCTATTTTCCATTCTTAGGATCACTTCATCTTTCCCCAATCTTCTACTATTTCTTATCATCTCCATATTAATACAAATATGAGACCCACAACTGGTATCCAATACCCAAGTGAATAAGAAGTAATAGAAAAAAACATCTCAATTATATACACACATGATGTAGAAGTATCCCTATGCTTCTTATCTTTCATGCTGACCCAATAAACCCTGCAGTTATGCTTCCAGTGCCCATCCTTGCCATAAAAGTGACATTTTTTCTTGTTATATTCCTTACCAATCAGAAAATTGGGTCCGGTCAGCTTGTTGGACTTTAGGTTACCTCTAAGGTTAATGTTCACACTCATGGTGTCTCTTACAATTGTGAAGAAAATAGAACGAGTCAATTATTATGAATGCAAATCATCGATTTAATATGGTAATTATAAAATTTTAATTAAATCGATTACTCCCACTATTTTATCGAGCTCAATAGCCCTCTCTATTAATCTAAAAAAATTATCAAATAATTTTCTAATGGGCTAGGATCCTCAAATTGACTTACCTTGACCTTGGCTATTGCACAACAAATCTTAGTAAGCCAAATTAGGTAGATTTTTATCAATCACATCAAATGTGACTCCTAGATCATTTAGGGGATATTTCCTTGTCAATCACATCCATATGATCACCCTAAACTTTACCTCTATATTAGACTGACCCTGACTTTGGCCAATTATGCCAACTAATCTAGTTAAGTCAACCCATTATTCCCCAATCAACTCCTCATAGGTACACTCGACCTTGGCTTTGGCACAACAAATCTCATGACCTAATGATTTGTATCATGTGAACAATGGAAGGCTAATGACTTAATATTCATGGAGGGATTTAGCGCATCTAGGTCCCATCATGCATGTACAACATTTGTATCATGCTAGGTTACATATCATATATGTGAATTTTAGATTAATTTAAATTAACCTAAATTTTATAAGATCAAATCTTATGATTGGGACTCCTAATCAAATTAGGATCCTGATCACTATCTAATTAGGAACCCTAATTATGTGACCAAATCAATTGCTACCATCCTGATTAACCTTAATTGATCTAATCAATTAAGAGCCTTCCTTAACAATGGCCAATCAGCTGATCAATGGGGTCCTACTTAGCATACCCTTCGATCCCATTGAATGGGTTTTTCCAGGCAGCAAATGGAGCAATTAAAAACCATGATCACACCTTTCTAGACACCAAAGTAGTTAAGCCCAATTGATTTGATCAATTATGGGTTCATAGGATCAAACAATGATATGGTTAAATCTAATTTTTTCTAAACCTTATCATCTATTACATATTATGATAAGATAAGATAGTGATCTTTAGGATTTATGATAAGTGTCAAATATTTTATAATAATTTATTTTAAATATTTGTCTTATCATTATCTGTTATGATAAATTTATTTTCAACACATGAAAATCCTAATTGGTCTCTATCATAACATCCCTAACATGATAACATGTCAAAATTTAAAATTTTATTTTAATCTTGATTATCAAGTTATCATGATATAATTATTTTAGATTTTAATCATGTTATTTATTATGTCAAAATTAAATTCTAAACATGATATGTTAAATTTTAGCCTTTATGATTATGTCACACATAAATCATAATTTTTAATTTTTAACATGATTAAATCTAAATAATTCACATTTATTATCATATAATAAAATTTTAAATATTAAATCTTATCTATATATTTTAGATTTTAATCATGTTATTTATCATGTCAAAATTAATTCTAAACATGATATGTTAAATTTCAGCCTTATGATTATGTCACACATAAATCATAATTTTTAATTTTTAACATGATTAAATCTAAATAATTCACATTTATTATCATATAATAAACTTATTAAATATTTAATCTTCATCAATATAATTATTTCAGATTTTAATCATGTTATTTATCATGTCAAAATTAAATTCTAAACTTGATATGTTAAATTTTAGCCTTATGATTATGTCACACATAAATCATAATTTTTAATTTTTAACATGATTAATATAAATAATTCACGTTTATTATCATATAATAAACTTATTAAATATTTAATCTTCATCATATGGCAATATTTATATTTTACATCGCATGTAAAATTTAGATCTATATATATAAAAACTAGAACTCAGTAATCTATCAAATTAACTGAATTTGAAGCCTGAGGTGGCTCTGATACCACTGAAGGAAATTTCGTATGTTTTATATGAATCAAGTTCATATAACATGCAGCAGAAGATAAGAATAAATACAAAATTTAATTCCCAAAGCCCAAGATCCTCAGGGAACAGATTCAGTTAACAAGAAATAACACATGATTTAATAATAGATCATACATGTGTCTTTATTGGGGATGAAGCCCGATGAAGCCGGTAAATGATTTACTACTAGCCATCCATGCGTCCGTCCTCTAATGGTGATCCACGCGAAGATCTTTGGATGATGTCCTCTCACGATTGGATGATAACCTTTTTGCGAGGGGTGCTAGCACCTCTTTTCTTTTCAATTGATTTCCCAAATCAAGAGAGAGAACAATTTCTTGATCAAGATCAAATCTTGATCAATCAAGAGAGAAATATTTCTTGACTAAGATCAAATCTTGATTTATCAAAGAAAATAATTTTTTGATCAAGATCAAATCTTGATCAATCAAGAAAGAAAAGATTTCTTGATCAAGATCAAATCTTGATCAACCAAGAAGAGAAAGAAAGTCTTCTTTCAACAACCCAGAAAGAGGGACGTGAGAGAGAGGAGCTTCAACCCTTCAAAAGAGAGAGGAACATCCTAGAGAGAGAAAGGATGTTTTAGAGAGAGAAAGGATGTTTTAGAGAGAGAAAGTGGATGTTAGGCATCCAAAAGAGAGAAAAGGAGGAGTCAGGCATATCTATCGAAGGGGGTATCTCTCCCCTTTTTATACATGAAAAGGAGGTTGTAGGTTCCATAAAAAAAAGGGTTTTTATTTCAACCATCCAACCATTCAACCATATCAAGTTGATAATAAATTATCCTAACAAATTTAGGATATTTGTTATCATGATAATGTTAGTGTTACAACCACTTAACCACATCCCTAATAATTAGGAAATTGGTTATCTCATGAAACCAACGTCGCAACCTTGAATTTGGCTTCATAAGGATGCCCCAAATCATGGGGTTCCATCCTCCATGATGTGGAGATGGGTCATGTCCATCACATGGGCATGGATCCATCCTCCACGTGACACGATCTTAGCCCTCGATTAATTGGGTTTCCATAAATCAAATCATGCCATCATATGGACCCAATTAAATACCATATTATTAATCTCAATTAATCTAAGCTATCCATAACATGGATCAAGCCTAATTAATGGATTTTATATGTACATCTTATGTACAAAAAAGGTCTCTCTTTTGAACACAAAATTCTTTTCTCTATAATGAATCCTATTCATCAATTTTATGTTGTCTCATTAAGATTGAGTCAAACCCAATCCAATTAATTGGTTATCTATTTTGAATTAAGTCCAACTTAATTCCCATTTTAACTTCATCCAAAATCTTCTTAATATGTGTGACCCATTAGGTCCCATGACACGTTGGTAATAATCATGTCCCTAATATTGACCCTAAGGATGACTTGATCAACACCTTGTCCAAGTCAATTCTTTAACCAAATCAACTCTTTGATTAAGTCAAAGAATCCATGATTTAGATCATGAGCGGCCTCTAGCAAGCATCATGACCATCCAAGTGTTAAGGGTTTGTTGACGTGGTCATCAACACCTATCCATAAACGGTTGCCTTACGATTCAATCCCTTTGTCACATATCTCAGATCAATCAGTGGTATGGAATGTGTCAACCATGTAATTGATCTTTGTTTACTTGATCTCAGAAAAATTGACATATGAATTAGAACTTCGAAACCCTTTTGAATTCCAACTCAACTTTGCAAGGATTTATCAGTCAATTTAATCCATCAAGTGGTCATGGGATATAACCCTTTCTATCAAGGAAGATGAATCCTCTTTTGATCAAACACCACCTTCATGTGCTTCATATCATACCCAATCGACACCATATTTGCCACCCGTGGCTAGAGCAACATTTGAATGTCGTCAAAGCATGATATTCCCACATGAGGTGCAATGAAGATCTCAAGTCAAAGGATCACTCGCACTACCGTCATCAAAGATCAACCATCGACACTATAGAATATCCATATGGGTTCTCTGTGCGGGTCATTCAATGCATCGTTACAATAACGAACATCCACACACCATGTCCAAGTATCTTCATACTTCAGCTTGCAAGATCAGCTACTCACAGCAACGGTGAAGATATGCAATGTGTGCTAGCCTCATCGGCATTCGACAGTGTCCAATCCTTTCTACGCATCGACTAGGGAAGTTTAAAGAATCGAACCATAATGTGCAATTTTGGATCTTACATTTTGTAATCTCTATTACAAATTCCATATGCACAGTTCGCATTCTTTTGAACTTTATCTCATAGGTTAAATATATCTAATATATATAAAAATTACATCCGGATAGATAAAGAAACAATAAATTTGATTGCATTCATAAAGAAATGTGTACAAACTAGCATCTAATCCGATTGGATCTAGGGCACATAGTAACAAGGTTAAATTTGACATCATCATGCTTCGTTTATAGGAATGTTAAAAACACTTAATTTTGCCATCAAAATGATGTGATTAAACTAAAGTGGTCACCAAGTAAATCTGAGCCAAGGGTTAGTCAGCTCCTAGGATTTCATGAGAGAACCAACTAATCTCACTCCGACCTCGCCATCAATTTTAGCATCCTTGGTTTCATTTGAGGTTCAGCAGCAACTTGATGTGAAGTCTTAACGAATGAACCAGTGCATGGATATAACGGTCGCTATGATCTAAGACTTAGCCACCCAAGGATCTGGCTTTAAAGGTCATCCTAGAGTAGAGTAGCAAGTGTGTCAAAATGTTAGCCCTAACTAACCTCAAGGAGAGCTTGACGACTGTCCATAATCGAGAGATCACACTCCACCTCATCATGATGGACCTTCAACCAAGTTTGAAGATTGCTCGTTTCGACAAGCTAATACACCTTATGAAGGTAATTTCATATATTTTATATGAATCAAATTCATATAACATGCAGTGGAAGATAAAAATAAATACGAACTTAATTCCCAAAGCCCAAGATCCTCAGGGAACAGATTCAGTTAACAAGAAATAACACATGATTTAATAATAGATCATACCTATGTTCTTTATTGGGGATGAAGCCCGATGAAGCCGGTAAACGATTTATCACTAGCCGTCCATGCGTTCGGCCTCTAATAGTGATCCACGCGAAGATCTTTTGAGATGTCCTCTCAGGATTGGATGATAACCTTCTTGCAAGGGATGCTAGCGCCTCTTTTCTTTTTCAATTGATTTTTCAAATCAAGAAAAATTTCTTGATCAAGATCAAATCTTGATCAATCAAGAGAGAGAAAGGGACATCCTGGAGAGAGAGAAAGGATGTTTTAGAGAGAGAAAGTAGGTGTTAGGCATCTAAGAGAGAGAAGGGAGGAGTTAAGCGTGTCTCTCGAAGGGGTATCTCTCCTCCTTTTATACATGAAAAGGAGGTTGTGTGGTTCCATAAAAAAAGAAATTTTATTTCAATCACCTAACCATTCAATCATATAAAGTTGATAATAAATTATCCTAACAAATTTAGGATATTTGTTATCATGATAGTGTTAGGATTACAACCACCAAACCACATCCCTAAAAAATAGGAATTTGGTTATCCCAAGAAACCAACGTCGCAATTTTGAATTTGGCTTCATGATGACGCCCCAAATCATGATGGGGTTTCCTCCTCTATGAGATGGAGATGGGTCATGTCCATCACATGGGCATGGATCCATCCTCCACGTGGCACTATCTCAGCCTCAGTTTAATTGTTTTTCATGAATTAAATCATGCCATCATATGGACCCAATTAAATACCATATTTTAATCTCAATTAATCTAAGCCATCCATCGCATGGATCAAGCCTAATTAATGGATTTTATATGTACATCACATGTACAAAAGGTCTCTCTCTTGAACACAAAATTCTTTTCTCTATGATGAATCCTATTCATCAATTTCATGTTCTCTCATTAAGATTGAGTCAAACTCAATCCTAATTAATTGGCCATCTAATTTAAATTAAGTCCAACTTAATTCCTATTTTAACTTCATCCAAAATCTTCTTAATGCGTGTGACCCATTAGGTCCCTTGACACGTTGGTAATAATCATGTCCCTAATATTGACCCTAAGGATGACTTGATCAACACTTGTCTAAGTTAATTCTTTAACCAAATCAACTCTTTGATTAAGTCAAAGAATCCATGATTATAGATCATGAGCGGCCTCTAGCAAAGCATCATGACCACCCAAGTGTTAAGGGTTTGTTGACGTGGTCATCAACACCTGCCAATGAACGGTTACGTACGTTTCAATCCCTTCGTTACATATCCCAGATCAATCAATGGTATGGAATGTGTCAACCATGTAATTGACCTTTGTTTACTTGATCTCAGAAAAATTGACTCATATGAATTAGAACTTCAAAACCATTTTGAATTCTAACTCAACCTTGCAAGGATTTATCAGTCAATTTAATTCATCAAGTGGCCGTGGGATATAAACCTTTTCTATCAAGAGAGACGAATCCTGTTTTGATCAAACACCACCTTCATGTGCTTCATGTCATACCGAATCAACACCATATTTGCTACCCGTGGCTAGAGTGATGTTTGCATGTCGTCAAAGCATGATATTCCACACATGAGGTGAAATGAAGATTTCAAGTCAAAGGATCACTCGCACCATCATCATCAGAGATCAACCATCGACACTATATAGAATATCCATATGGGATCTTTGTGCGGGTCATCTAATGCATCGTTACAATAACGAACATCCACACACCTTATCCAAGTATCTCTATACTTCAGCTTGCAAGATCAGCTGCTCACCACAAGGGTGAAGATATGCAATGTGTGCTAGTCTCATCAGCGTTCGACAGTGTTCAATCCTGTCTACGCATCGACTAGGAAAGTTTAAAGAATCGAACCATAATGTGCAATTTTAGATCTCACAATTTGTAATCTCTATTACAAATTTCATATGCACAGTTCGAATTCTTTTGGACTTTATCTCACAGGTTAAATATATCTAATATATATAAATTACACCCGGATAGATAAAGAAACCAATAAATTTGATTTTGCATTCATAAAGAAATGTGTACAAACTAGCATCTAATCCGATTGGATCTAGGGCACACACTAACAATCTTCCACTTGCACTAGAGCCAATCATCCATGTATCTAATACCAAGTGACTCAGCATGACTATCATGCTTCTGATGCGACAGAACTTTAGTGAATGGATCGGCAACATTGTCATCCGTGGGGACTCATTCTATTTTTATATCATTTTGTCCAATGATTTCTCTAATTACATGATATTTTCTGAGTACATGTTTGGACCTCTGATGAGACCTTGGCTCCTTAGCTTGCGCAATAGCTCCATTGTTATCACAATACAAGAATACTGTATTAACAATGCTTTAACCACTCCAAGTTCAGTGATAAACTTTTTGATTCAAACTGCTTTTTTAGCTGCATCTGATGCTGCAATGTACTCAGCTTCAATCGTAGAGTCGGCGATCGTCTCCTGCTTGGAATTCTTCCAGCTGACTGCACCACCATTGAGTGTGAACACATAGCCTGATTGTGATTTATAATCATCTCTATCTGACTGAAAACTAGAATCCGTGTAATCCTGAACTATAAGGTCAGGTCCTCCATAAACCAAGAACATATCCTTAGTTTTTCACAAGTACTTAAGGATATTCTTGACTGTCATCCAATGTTTCTCATCAGGGTTTGCTTGATATCTACTCATGATACTCAAGGCATAAGAAACATCAGGCCTTGTACATAGCATCGCATACATAATGGATCCAATTGCTGACGCGTATGCGTATGGTATCCTATTCATTTACTCTCTTTCCTCTTGGGTCTTAGGACTCATATCCTTGGAGAGATGTACCCCATGCAACATTGGCAGAAATCCCTTCTTGGATTCCTCCATGCTAAATCGCTTTAGCATCTTATCTATGTACGTGGATTGGGTCAATCCAAGCAACCTTTTAGATCTATCTCTATAGATCTTTATACTTAGTATATAGGCTGCTTCTCCCAAATCCATCATGGAGAATTTACTTGACAACCAATCCTTCACTTCTTTAAGGAAGGATACATTGTTTCCTATTAATAATATGTCATCCACATACATTGTACACACATGGATCATCCTCATTTTTGATGAAATCAAACTCTTTGATTGTCACATCAAATCGGATGTTCCAACTTCTAGAGGCTTGCTTAAGTCCATAAATAGATCTTTGTAGCTTGCACACTTTCTTAGGATCTATGGATTCAAAATCCTCTGGTTGTGTCATATACATATCCTCTTCTAAATTTTCATTTAGGAAGGCAGTCTTGACATCCATCAGCCAGATCTCATAGTTAAAATATGCTGCTATTGCAAGCAAAATCCTTATGGACTTATGCATGGCTACAGGTGAAAAGGTTTCATCAAAGTCAACACCTTGTCTTTGCTTGTAACCTTTTACAACTAGCCTTGCCTTATAGGTAATCACATTACCATCATGTCGGTCTTCTTCTTGAAAACCATTTGCACCCAATGGGTTTTACCCCTTCAGCTGGATCAACCAAGGTCCATACCTGTTTGTCATACATGGAGTCCATTTCAATTTCATGGCCTCAAGCCATCTCTTGGAGTTAATATTAGACATTGCCTCCTAGTAGTTGGTAGGCTCATCATCCTCTATAAGAAATGCATATCTCTTAGGGATATGAATTGTCCTACTAGATCTACGTAGCTGGTGTGTACTTGGAACTACCCGTTGCTTTACTTCTCCTGATAGAGACTCATGCAACGGCTGCTTGAATGTGGGTTGAGTCTCCAGCTCAACTCCCACTGCATTCGGCATGTGCTTCATTCTATCTAATCGGTCTTTATCAATTTATGGTTCTTGAGCTTCAATAAATTCAATACTCCCACTATCCTTTGAAATTATCTCATTTTCTAAAAATGAAGCATTTCTCGAGACAAACACCTTTTGCTCGAGAGGATGGTAGAAGTAATATCCTTTTGTTTGTTTTGGATATCCCACAAAATTGCATTTATCAGATCTAGCTTCAAGCTTGTTTAATTCATTACGCTTCACATAAGCGTAACAGCCCCAAACCCTTAAATGATTAGGGATGGTTTCTTTCCACACCATATCTCATATGGAGTGGAGTTGACCGATTTAGATGAAACTCGGTTTAGGGTATATTCGGCAGTATCTAGCGCATAACCCCAAAACATTTTTGGAAGATCTACAAGGCTCATCATCGAATGTACCATATCTAATAGTGTATGATTTTTCTTTCTAGCACACCATTGTGCTGTGGTGTACTAGGAGGAGTCCATTGAGGGAGAATCCCATTCTCCTTCAAATAATCTACGAACTGATGGCTCAAGTATTCACCACCTCGATCTGATCGAAGTATCTTAATACTTTTGCCAGTTTGTTTTTCTACTTCACGTCTGAATTCTTTGAACTTTTCAAAGGCTTCAGATTTGTGCTTCATCAGATAAACATAACCATATCTACTATGGTCATCTATGAACGTGATGAAATAAGAAAAACCTCATATGGCTTGAATGTTGATGTCCACATACATCCGAATGTACTAAACCCAAACATTCAGTTGCTCGCTCGCCTTTTCCAGTAAAAGGTGACTTGGTCATCTTGCCAAGTAAGCATGATTCGCATTCCTCAAATGATTCCCAATCGAATGAGCCCAAGTATCCATCATTATACTTGGTTAAATGCTTTTCATTTACATGACCTAGATGACAATGCCATAGGTATGAGTTCCTAGAATTATTTGATTCTAATCTTTTTGATTCAATATTGAGAATAGGGGTTTGAAGATTAAGAACATAAATTCCATTGAATAATTCAGCAGAACCAAAGAACATTTCATTTCGAAAAATAGAAATACATTTATTTCCAATTTCAAATGAATACCCATTCATTACTAAACATGAAACGATATATATTTTATTTGTTATGTTCGGAACATAGTAACAATTACTAAGTTCAATTACAAGCCCTGTGGACAAAGATAAAAAACAAATTCTACGGCTAATGCAGTAATCTTTGCTCCATTTTTCATTCGTAGGATCACTTCATCTTTCCCCAATCTTCTATTATTTCTTATCATCTCCATATTAATACAAATATGAGACTCACAACTGGTATCCAATACCCAAGTGAAATAAGAAGTAATAGAAGAAAACATCTCAATTATATACGCACATGATGTAGAAGCATCCCTATGCTTCTTATCTTTCAGGCTGGCCCGATAAACCCTGCAGTTATGCTTCCAGTGCCCATCCTTGCCATAGAAGTGACATTTTTCCTTAGCTATATTCTTTAGCCAATCAAAAATTAGATCCGGTCAGCTTGTTGAACTCTAAGTTACCACTAAGGTTAATGTTCACACTCATGGTGTCTTTTACAACTGTATAGAAAATAGAATGAATCAATTATTATGAATGCAAATCATTGATTTAATATGGTAATTTTAAAATTTTTACTTAAATCAATTACTCCCACTATTTTATCGAGCTTAATAGCCCTCTCTATTAATCTTAAAAAATTATCAAATAATTTTTTAGTGGGCTAGGACCCTCAAATTGACTTACCTTGACCTTGGCTTTGGCACAACAAATCTTAGTAAGCCAATTTAGGTAGATTTTTATCAATCACATCAAATGTGACTCCTAGATCATTTAGGAGACAGTTCCTTATCAATCACATCTGCATGTGATCACCCTAAACTTTGCCTCTAGATTAGACTGATCCTGACTTTGGCCAATTATGCCAACTAATCTAGTTAAGTCAATCCATTATTCTCAATCAACTCCTCATAGGTACACTCGACCTTGGCTTTGGCACAATAAATCTCAGGACCTAATGATTTTGTATCATGTGAACAATAGAAGGCTAATGACTTAATATTCATGGAGGGATTTAGCGCATCTAGGTCCCATCATGCATGTACAACATTTGTATCATGCTAGGTTACATATCCTATATGTGAATTTTAGATTAATTTCAATTAACCTAAATTTCATAAGATCCAATCTTATGATTGGAACTCCTAATCAAATTAGGATCCTGATCACTATCTAATTTAGGAACCCTAATCATGTAACCAAATCAATTGCTACCATCCTGATTAACCTTAATCGATCTAATCAATTAAGAGCTTTCCTTAACAATGGCTAGATCAGCTGATCAATGGGGTCCTATTTAGCATACCCTTCAATCCCATTGAATGGGTTTTCCCAGACAATGAACGGAGCAATTAAAAACCATGATCGCACCTTTCTAGACACCAATGTAGTTAAGCCCAATTGATTTGATCAATTATGGGATCATAGGATCAAACAATGATATGGTAAAATCTAATTTTTCTAAACCTTATCATCTATTACACATTATGATAAATAAGATAGTGATCTTTAGGGATTTATGATAAGTGTCAAATATTTTATAACAATTTATTTTAAATATTTGTCTTATCATTATCTGTTATGATAAATTTATTTTCATCACATGAAAATCCTAATTGGTCTCTATCATAGCATCCCTAACATGATAACGTCAAAATTTAAAATTTTAATTTTAATCTTAATTATCATGTTATCATGATATAATTATTTTAGATTTTAATCACATTATTTATCATGTCAAAATTAAATTCTAAACATGATATGTTAAATTTCAGCCTTTATATTATGTCACACATAAATCATAATTTTTAATTTTTAACATGATCAAATCTAAATAATTTACATTTATTATCATATAATAAACTTACTAAATATTTAATCTTCATTAATATAATTATTTCAGATTTTAATCATGTTATTTATCATGTCAAAATTAAATTCTAAACATGATATGTTAAATTTCAGCCTTTATATTATGTCACACATAAATCATAATTTTTAATTTTTAACATGATCAAATCTAAATAATTCATGTTTATTATCATATAATAAACTTATTAAATATTTAATCTTCATCATATGGCAATATTTATATTTTATATCACATGTAAAATTTAGATCTATGTATATAAAAACTAGAACTCAGGTGATCTATCAAATTAACTGAATTTGAAGCCTAAGGTGGCTCTGATACCACTTAAAGGGAATTTCGTATATTTTATATGAATAACATGCAGCGGAAAATAAAATAAATATGAATTTAATTCTCAAAGCCCAAGATCCTCAGGGAACAGATTAGTTAACATGATTTAATAATAGATCATATATGTGTTCTTGTTGGGATGAAGCCCGATCAAGCCGGTAAATGATTTACCACTAGCCATCCATGCGTCTGCCTCTAATGGTGATCCATGCGAAGATCTTTAGATGATGTCCTCTCGGGATTGGATGATAACCTTCTTGTGAGGGGCGCTAGCGCCTTTTCTTTTCAATTAATTTTCAAATCAAAAAAAATTTCTTGATTAAGATCAAATCTTGATCAATCAGAGAGAGAAAGAACATTTTATAGAGAGAAAATATTTTAGAGAGAGAAAGTAGGTAGGCATCTAAGAGAGAGAGGGAGGAGTTAAGCGTGTCTCTCGAAGGGGTATCTCTCCCCCTTTTATACATGAAAAAGGAGGTTGTGTGGTTCTATAAAAAAAAGAATTTTATTTTAACCATCTAACCATTCAATCATATCAAGTTGAAATTATCCTAACAAATTTAGGATATTTGTTATCATGATAGTGTTAGGATTAACCACCAAACCACTGTTGGGAATTGTATCCTAAAGCCAATTATTTGATGATTGTGCTAATGTAAATTATATATAAATTGATATAAAAAAAGTTATTTGGCAGTTTATTCATTACAAGAACCTTCTTAATACTCCTGAGTAAAGCCCTTAGGATCTTCCTTCACGATAAAGGAGGATTTATCTTTGAAGGTCTCAAAAAGGTTCGCGATCAATGATATACTATGATAGAGCCATAGTACTATCAATTATAGGACGTTGTATATCATATTTATTGGTTGTCCTCTTAACCAAGGAGTGTAGAGACACTGGTATGACATACAGATGAAGTGTAGGAGTACATTTCACCGAACGTGACTCATTTTCGGATACTCTATTGTCAAGAGTTAATCCGAGAAGATATAGGTAAGTATCTTCAGACCTGAAGATCACAACCAGTGGCTTACAAGCAACTCATTGTACTTAGGTGCCGGACCACCTGGATTTCTAATCCAACTATGAAAGGTTACTGGGTGCAGTCAAGTACTTGTGGTAGTCAGTTGTGGATAAAGATGGAATTTGACCTATCCCGTAAAAGGAGAAATGCTTGTGTTTCAATTTAGCAAGACCTTGGCCAAGGCTTCATATGAAAGCCAATGATCACTAAAATTGAAATCACTTTATGGATTTGCTATTTAGAGTTGACAGGCTCTTAAGCCATCCTTAGCATTTGTGGTCAAGAGGATGAATTATATGGTAACTGTTTCTTAGGGTTCTTGGAGTTTGCTCGGCAACTCTTCGACCTATCCGGACGTCGGGTTCCATTGCTAGATGGCACATCAATTAGATAAAAGTTGTTTCTATGCTACCGGCTTAGGTTCGAACCTAGAGAGTCACACGCATAGAAGTTTCCTAGGATGATCTGTTTGCTGATCAACGATTGAGAATTATATGATTTAATTAATCAATTTGATTGATTGGATTATCTCAATTGGGTTAAGTACAATTGAATAGATTCAATTTGGTTTAAGTCTATTAGAAGGACTAGTTAATTTCAAATATTGATTTAAAATTAGATTGATTTGGATTTAAATAGATTTGGATAGCCAAATGATTTGGACTAGGACCATGATCTATGTGGGTTCAGTCCAATAAATCAGATTAGCTTAAAACCAAAAACTAAACGCATAGTCTGAGATTAAATTCACCTGCATTAATCTTCAAACAATTTTGTCGGAATTCTAAAGTATTAGAATAAATGCGCCTCTTTATATTAACTACGGTTCGACGACTCATTGGTTTTTTATTGAACGTCGGAATTAACTAAGGGCTACTGTTCGATGACTCTTTGGTTCTTTACCAAACGTCGGAATTAACCAAGCGCTACGGTTCGGTGTCTCTTTGGTTTTCGCTAAGCAGCGGAATTCTAAATGTTAGAATTTAATGGGCTGGCTAAAAAGAAACTATAAATAGAGGACATCCCTCACTAGATTACACAGAAGAAAAAAACAACACACGATATGTCGTGAATTGATTTCTAAAGAATTAGAATAGAAAATCCTGGTGATTCTGATGCTAACGGAAGTATGGAGGATCCTAGAAGAAGAATTCAAGTGGAAGGATCAAGATCAGCAAAGTCATTTCCGCGAGCTAGCACTCCTGGGAATCCGATCATTCGGGGCTTCGCGTGGACGATACTAGAGGCCGAACGATTGAACGGCTGTAGAGCATAAAAGGATTTACCAATTGCCAAGGTAAGTGATATGATCCCTAGATCTTAAGGCATGCTTCAAGATAAGAAGTATGACTTCTTGCCTTGAAGATCAACATGATCTTGATAGTTTATTATATGAATATTTTGGATCAATCGATCCTATATACAAGGCAAAGATATGATCTTGATGCATGTTATGATTAGTATGTAATCTTTAAATTTTTGCATGATAATTGTTATCAATTTTTAAAACATGCATCCCTCGAGATTGTTTCTCCCTTCAACCACATCCCTAAAAAATAGGAATTTGGTTATCCATGAAACCAACGTCACAACCTTGAATTTGGCTCATGATGATGCCCTAATCATGATGGGGTTCCCTCCTCCATGAGGTGGATGGGTCATGTCCATCACATGGGCATGGATCCATCCTAAACATGGCATGATCTCAGCCCTCGATTTAATTGATTTTCATAAATCAAATCATGCCATCATATGGGCCCAATTAAATATCACATTTTTAATCTCAATTAATCTAAGCCATCCATCACATGGATCAAGCCTAATTAATGGATTTTATTTGTACATCATATGCATAAAGGTCTCTCTCTTCAACAAAAAATTCTTTTCTCAATGATGCATCCTATTCATCAATTTCATGTTCTCTCATTAAGATTGAGTCAAACTCAATCCTAATTAATTGGTCATCTAATTTGAATTAAGTCCAACTTAATTTTCATTTTAACTTCATCCAAAATCTTCTTAATCCGTGTGACCCATTAGGTCCCTTGACACGTTGGTAATAATCATGTCCTAATATTGACCCTAAGGATGACTTGATCAACACCTTGTCCAAGTCAATTCTTTAACCAAATCAACTCTTTGATTAAGTCAAACAATCCATGATTATAGATCATGAGCGCCTAGTAAAGCATCATGACCACCCAAGTGTTAAGGGTTTGTTGACGTGGTCATCAACATCTGTCCATGAACGGTTAATGTACGATTCAATCCCTTCGTCACATATCCCAGATCAATCAGTGGTATAGAATATGTTAACAATGTAATTGATCTTTGTTTACTTGATCTCAAAAAAATTGACTCATATGAATTAGAACTTCAAAACCATTTCGAATTCCAACTCAACCTTGCAAGGATTTATCAGTTAATTTAATCCATCAAGTGGCCGTGGGATATAACCCTTTCTATCAAGGGAAGGAATCTTATCTTGATTAAACACCACCTTCATATGCTTCATGTCATACCGAATCGACACCATATTTGCCACATGGCTAGAGCAATGTTTGTATGCCATCAAAGCATGATATTCCACGCATGAGATGCAATGAAGATCTCAAGTCAAAGGATCACTCACCATCGTCATCAGAGATCAACCATCGACACTATATAGAATATCCATATGGATCTCTGTGCGGGTCATCCAATGCATCGTTACAATAACGAACATCCACATACCTATCCAAGTATCTATACTTCAACTTGCAAGATCAGCTGCTCACCACAAGGGTGAAGATATGCAATGTGTGCTAGTCTCATCGCATTCGATAGTGTCCAATCCTATCTATGCATCGACTAAGAAGTTTAAAGAATCGAACCATAATGTGCAATTTTGGATATCACAATTTGTAATCTCTAGTACAAATTTCATATGCACAGTTCACATTCTTTGGACTTTATCTCACAGGTTAATATACTAATATATATATAAATTACACTCGGATAGATAAAGAAACCAATAAATTTGATTTGCATTCATAAAGAAATGTGTACAAACTAGCATCTAATCCGATTGGATAGAGGGCACACACTAACACTCACTCTAGCCAACCTAAGAAATCGTTTTGCTAGTTCAAATAAACATATAAGTCTAAGAGCACCTTTAACAAGTTAGAGCATAATAGATGATCACTGATTTGAAGAGATAATCAAAAGGTTGGAGCCATAATGCAGCAAGCTCAAGCTTGTGGGTAGGCATGTTTGAAGATTTCAATCTTCCTATTAGGCCTCCATTTACTAAGAAGGTTATGGCCAAGCCACTTCCTCCTAAGTTCAAGAGCTTCAAAGCATTGATGTTGCTACATAGAGCCCTGAATGCCATAATGTGTCAAGCATTCTCTACACTTTGAAAAATGCACTCGAACTTGGTATTTAGTCTAAAGCCATCCTTTATCGGCTCCTTCCAATAGCTTAGCCAATTATTCATGGACCATTTTATTTGCAGCCAGAAGTATAGAAAGACTTCTACATCATTAATGATAGTTAAATAGAAGAAGAATGAATCATTAAGAGATTACCTTCAGTGATTTAATAGTGTGGATAGGACTTAGACACCTTAGTTGTTGTTACAACCCTATTGAGTGGCCTTAGGAAGTTCAACTTCTCACTAGTGAAAAGACTCCCTAAGGACCTTAATAAGTTTCTCGCTTGAGCTGAGAAGTACATAAATGTCAAAGAGATTTTAATAGCTTGAAAAAAAGGAGGGCAGATCAGCCAAGAAGTGAGCCGAGAAGACAACCTGTAGCCTAAGGAGCCATGAAAAAAAACCTAAAAAGTGAGAGGTGCTTTTTGATCGAGGACACCGTTTTGAATGTTTGAAAAGTACACTTTATTAAATGGTCTGTGCAGCCAAATTCTGATGTAAATTCATGAGAACCATGTGAAGTGGCTAGACAGACTAAGATTAAACCCAAAAAGCTATAACTGAAGTAAGTATTGCTAGTTTCATTGTGACTATGGTCACGTTACCGACAAATGCTATAATTTTAAAGATGAGATTGAAACTATCATTAAAGAGATACTCAGTTGGTACATCCGAGAATATTCCCCCATAGCTCCTGATCCCCAAGGAGAATGTAGAATCGACAAAGCTAGATAATAGGCTACAAAATGCAAGGCTTAATGATAACATTCAACAAACTCTAGCAACAATTCAATATGTTTAGATTAATTATTTTCTATAAGTTGTCATCTCTCCATCCATAAATGTCGGCACGCTTATCTTGCTAAGGCCACCAACAACAAACCTGCACATCTGCAATAATCGGATGGGATACTCCTAGCCTTTATATAGTGCTCCATAAAACATAGGAAACTTCAATGGATTATCATAAGCGAGGACACTCAAAAATGTATCATGTTCAAAACTTTTTAACATCTGCTCATATAATATTTCTCATAACATCCTTAAGCAGTTTAGAAGATCACATTTATAATCAACATCAAAATCATAAGTACACATATTATACTCATAATTTTCTCTATCAACACAAGTCTTTCATTCATATCCAAATAAGTTTGATATATCACTACATCTCACTGTACATATATATATACATGAATCACCCCATACTAGCTCAATATATAAAGCTATCATCTCTACTCTTATATCCCAGCAGGCTTTAGCAGTTAGGGGTCTCAATCCCGCAAACTTTATTCCTGCCAAATAAACTCACTGATCTGGAAGAAAAATATTAACAATATAGGGGTTAGACCTAAGTTTCAGTGACTAGATAGCCATCTAACCATGGAGAAATAGAGAACTATATTACCATATCAACTAAAATAAGAATACATAGTACGAGTGAACATGAATTTCACATTTGTACATGATATCAGAAAACATAAAATGTAGCTTATTCTTCAAATAATATACAACTTAAACTGAAGTATCATATCAGTATTTTCCCAATAGGAAAACATCTCTATACATGGTTAATTACAATCTTTTTGAAATGATAAAAGATAGCTTGTAACTTAGCTTATTCTTGTAATAATATTTCAGTACTGAAATACTTTTTGAATAACTCATTTATAAAAATTCATGCATGATGCAATACTTTATAAAGCATATATATATATATATATATATATATATCATTATACAGTCCAAACTTTCTTTTCTCATCTCTCTGATCCCCACTGGGATATGTATTTGGTCCACTAGCCCTTTATGAAACCAATTACAGGATTTTTCCAAAACTTTATAATGCTGGGCTGTGTGAAACCTCCGAGGTACCATCCTACAGTCATCCTCCTGCAGGTGTACTCTCATCGAGTGCGTGACTGGCAACGAGATCCCCACACAAATAGTATTCCTTATCCATGCGGTTCATCTGGCAAAGTGCTTTGTTTCTTAACCCTGAAACCTTGGGTTTTCACTCTGCCCTCATGGGCTATATAATAATCAGCTTCACGGAGCTATGATTCTTGCTCCTATGGGCTACTTACAACCTACCCTACTGGGCCCGGTCTAGTATGCACTCACCCTAGTTTTGGGATTCATCGTACGATTGAATCGCAAGGAGATGTTGGCTCAATAGTAATGTGCAATGCTCATACTACGGCACAGTTTAAAGAGTGATCAGTCTCATAGCTGCCCAAATGCTCTGTATGATACATGCATCTAAATGTTCTTTTTAACAATTCACCATGCAAATGTATCATGAATGCATCTAAAATCCATATAACAAAACTCATGCTTTGCTCTTTTGATCAAAACACATACTTTAACTTATGTAATAAATCTATGCATCAGAGTATCATATACTAAGTTCTCATTTTCTAGATTTGAAAATACATATATTCCTCTACTAATCACATCATACCACAGCTAGGTATTAACATTATTATACTAGCTCAAATTAATTTTTTCATTGCTAGATGATAAACCCACTCACCTCAGCATTTACTCTTTCAACTAATACTCAACTCCAGTGTTTCGGCTTCCTAAAGTAATCCTCTTGACCTACGTCAATATACAAACATAATAGCTATTAGGATTACTTGCACACAAGGTTTTCCCCCGAAATCATGCATGCATACATGATCTAACCTCCGATATCTTATTATTTTCTTTTATCCATTCTCTACTCAAGATTACTTCTACTGCCATCTCCTAATATAAGAATCTAAGAAAATATAAAGCCTTGCAAGGTCTAGGGAAGCTATAGCTTACCTGAAAACAATCACGAAACTCCCCAAGCTTCCCCTCTCTTTTCCTTCTTCTCCTTCCTTCTCTTCTTCCTCTCCTTTCTTTTCCTTCTTTCTATCTTTCTTTCTTTTCTCTGGATGAACCCACATTTTTCCTTTTCTTTCCCTTTTTCTCTAGTTGCTTAGGGACAAAGTCATGAATAGTGGCTTGCTTAAGGGCTAAGAAAGTTGATGAAATCTCCATTTTATCCTCAAGAACTCTTAAAGCATGCTTTTTGAAAAACATGTAGCTCACTCATAACCATGATATTTTGCTCATAGATTTTCTTTCTCAAGTTTCCTTAGCATAATTAGCAATTAACCTCAGTGTCTTTTCTCATTTTGCCCTTGAACATATAATTTTTTAATCAATTTATAGATTAAGATTATTATTTTTTACTTAAATTGATACTTTTATGCAATATTTTTAGATAAAAACCTTTCTAACTTGAAGAGCTCAATTTTAGAAATCCAACGGTTTAAACGGTACTCAAATCGGACTTTAAATAAAATAAATATGAAATTTTAAAGATTTAACCTAGAAATCTACAGCTTTGGAGTCGACTCGAGTAGAACCACGAGCCAACTTCAGCACGAAGCAGAATTGCTGACTTTCTATTTTTCTGTAAGAGTTGACTCGTCTTTCTGCAAGAGTCAACTTCAGAGCGTGCTAGAAGTTCTAAACCATACCAAAGTCGACTTCTCACTAATTGGAGTCGACTTACATTGCTAAAATCAACACTTAAGGGTAAAACTCAAACTAAACTTAATTTTTCTTGCGAATTAAGCCAATTAAAACTCAAATCTATGAAATTCTTAAATCAAATTATTAGCACACAAAATATACTCATTTACATCATAATTTTTTTCTTCTTACATTTATCAAGTGGCCAATACACCCACACATTATTGAAACTATCCAACTTTCATTACAACTGAAAATGCCTTTAATATTAAAAAAATTATAGAATTTTTAGGATGTTACAATACTTTCCCCTTAATAAATTTTATTCCCAAAATTTAGCTAGATATATTCTCAAATAGATGGGGGTACTTCAATCTCATCTCATCCTCTCGCTCTGATGTAACTTCCTCCTTTTGATGATTTAACTATTGCACCTTAACTAATGAAATTCTTTTACTATGGAGGTGCTTAATCTCTTGCTCAAGATTTTTACTGGTTCTGTTGCAAATAATAAATCTTCATGTAACTCTATAGTCTCATATTGAATCACATAAGAGGAATCTGGCACATACCTCCTAATCATTGATACATGGAATACATGGTGAATTTGAGATAACTCCGGAGGTAAAGCCAATTTATAAGCAAGTGTTCTGGTATTTCTTCTCACCATGTTCATTTATTCCCAAGCCAAACTGAATCCAGCCGATGCAATCCTGTCCTTTCACGACCTCTCTCTCTCCCTCTCGATCAATCTTTAGATAAAAAAAAGAAAGATTACCTGCAGTTGAATCAGCCTGTGAAACAGCCTGGTGAAGAGATAACAAACAAAACCTAATCCTACATGGTGATGGAGTCCTTGTAAACCAAACTTTGATGGTGGTGGTGGTGGTGGAGTCTCCTCAACCTTAATCCTGCATAGTGGCCGATGGAGTCTCTGCAAACGAAACCCTAATCCAGAACAAAACTACAGCAGGATATCGAGGGTTTGTTTAAGAAAAAGGGGAAAAGCAAATTAGGAGGAGGAAAAAAGATAAATTTTTAGTTTTATATTAGACTACGTCTTAATTAAAAACGTAGTCTTTTTACATTATAAAATAATATATGTCTTAATTACAAACATAGTCTTTTTATATTATAAAAATATATAAGGCTACGTCTTAATTAAAATGTAGTCTTTTTATATTATAAGATAATATAAGACTACATCTTATTTAAAAATATAATCTTTTTATATTATTAGATAATATAAGACTACGTCTTATTTAAAAATATAGTCTTTGAATATTATTAGATAATAAGACTATGTCTTAATTAAAAACGTAGTCTTTTTATATTATTAGATAACATAAGACTACGTCTTAATTAAAAATGTAGTCTTTTATATTATCAGATATATAAGACTACGTTTTAATTAAAAACATAGTCTTTTTATAGTATCATATATGACTACATTTTAATAAAAGATGTAGTCTTTTAATTTGTATAAAATTATGAAAACATAGTCTAAAATATTAAACTATATTTTTTTTAATAAAAAATAATCTTTTTTCTAAAACCTACCGTAGTCTATTCCACTTTTTGTAGTGTTGATCAACATAAAAAGTCAACAACTTTCTCTTTAAATAAAGAAAATATCTTATCTCATTAAATTTGAGATATCATTGCATAGAAGCCTGCTTTAACCCAATATAGACCTTTGTCAAAGCAACATAAGTTCCAAAATTAGAAAAATTAAGGCTATATAGAACACTCTCCTTAATCAATCTTCCTAGCCTCTTTCTAGAGATATGTTACAAACGTCTATACCACAACATTGAAGAATTTTCATCCACTCTTCCATGTTTGGGACCATCACAAAAAATCTTAAGGGAGCAAGCTAACTAAAAGGAGTTGCTACCTTGTTTTAAGGAGAAATAGGAAATAAGTTTCTTTTAATAGAAGAAACATTATTAAAGATTCAAGAGAACCTAATGTATGGATATGAGCAATCTCAAATAATTACCATTTTAACTTGGTTAATTTGTCAAAAATTTTGTTTACAGTAAGAGCATTATTAGTGGGTTTAGCAGCTATTAGTTCTCAAGGCTAATTAAGTTCATATTCATAATAGTAAGATGAATAATAAACAACTTAATCTAGTCCCAATTATAAGAAAAATAACTTATTACGGTGAATTAATTCGTACAAAAGTCACCGTAATAAGTTATTACAACGATAAAAAGTTTAAAGTAATAGGGAGCTATTAAAGCAATTAATTTTTCCATAATAACTTGTAACGTATTATGGCAATAACTTGTAACTTATTAGGGTGAATTAATTTTTCCATAATAGGCAATTATTACGGCAAAATTAATTCATCATAATAATTTGAAATATATATGACAAATTAATTTGGCCGTAGTAGGCATCTGTTATAGAAAAATTATTTCATCATAATAACTTTGCCTATACAGCAAAATTAATTTATTGTAATAACTTAATTTTAATTTTAATTTTATTTTACACATATTATAATAATATTAAAGCACGATATTAGAAATAATTTTTTACTTCAAATTTTTTACAAAAAAAATAAATAAAAATTTTCATTCATTTCAATAAAATCATCATATATAATATTTTGAAAATACATAATTAAAAAAAATACATGTCATTAAGGGCACTATAGAGGAAATGGAGTCTGCTATCTACTAAGCAAATCTAGGAACTAGCGCATGTAAGCAGTGATCTCATTAGTCGTCGCCTTTAGATCCTCAATGATCTTTTGTTGCTGAGTGATGATATCCTTCTATTGACTCATTTGCTCTCAGCACTCATATAGTTCCCTTCGGCACTCATGTAGCACATCCTTTAATTGTGAATTTTTAGAAGATGAAGAACTACCTCTAGTTCTCAATATACCCTTCGGTAATTGAGAAACTTACATAGATATCATTAGCTCTTTCATTTATCAATTGATTATTCTTTTTATCAAAATGAAAAGTATTTCACAGATGAAGTGTTGATGGCACCTCTCCCATAATAGGATCTCTATGAAAAGAAACAATAATAGTTTAAGACAATAAATTTTGTTAAAAAAGGATAATCATAATATAAAACTTTTGTGATACTAGCATTTGTGATATTAAACATCAACTAGATATAGGAAGTTCTAGTAATAAGGAACTTCATAAACAAGTTGAAACAAGAAACTCAATTGCTATTCTGCTTATTTAACCCTTTTGAGTTGGCCTATCTGATATGCATTGTTAGCCCAGATGGCAACCCAAGATGGGGGGTGGGGTGAATTGGGTTCTTTTAAAATTTTATACTTAAAACCAATTACACAAGTTAAAGTGCACAAGTGAAGTGATGCAATAATGCTAAGCACAATATAGAAGAGAGAGATAAACACGACAAACACACTGTTGACCCAATTGTTGATTTGATGATTAATAAAACTATTTGAGTATAACATTTGAAGTTACTAACGATTTTGGTTTAATTTTTCAGTTTATGATATGTTCTATTAATCAAAATCATAAGATAAATTAAGTTCTAGTTCGAATCTAATGTCAAGGTAAGATTTCAGACATTAGAGTCGACACATGGAATCGTAGAGTCGACTCCGGAAAATGGCACGGACTTAGAGTCGATTCCGGGACTGTTAGAGCCGACTCCAACATAAAAGACCGAACGATAGTTTTTCTGGCCACGACTTAGAGTCGACTCTCGGACTGTTAGAGTCGACTCCAGAAGATTTTTGTGTCGACCCCAGAAAAGTTAGAGACGACTCCAGTTCAAGCGATTTGGGGATTTTCGAACTAGAGCCGACTCCAGAAAAGTTAGAGCCGACTCCAGAATGTCAGACGCGACTCCAGAACTGTCAGAACGACTCTAAACTTTATCTTTATCTTTTTAATCTAACGGCTATTGCTATTTTTGGTTCTAATCCTTCTTACACTTGTTTCTAACGGATAGTTTAAACTATTTATGGATTAATCGGGATCTATAAGAAGAGGGTTTGCTGCATCCGAAAATAGATAGAAAAAGAGAGACAAAAGAAAAGAATAGAGAGAAATCTTAGAAATCCATCAGAAAATCAAAAGAGAAAAGAGGGAAAACTCGTAAGGAAAGATCATACTGATTCCCCAAAAGAAAAGAGAGAGATTCCAAACTTTTGTTGTTCTATTTCGAAGAAATTCCAAGGGAAGAAGCAAGCCCTAGTTCTCTGATCTTTGGAGTCTCAAGAGCACCTTGAAGGAAGATCCACTCAAAAGAAGAAAGGAGCAAGCCACCAAGATCTGCAAATCAGGCTTTGATTCCTATCTTTTTATTCTTGTTTCATTATTGTATATTTGCTCATAAGAGGAGCTGTTTATCTTGTAAAATAAATATTGTTTGCTGGGTCAATCTGGTGATTGATTCAGTTGAGGTTGTTAGCCTTGTGCAAGCATTAGCTTGTGGTGTTAGGTTTTGTGCTGGTGAGCCTTGAAAACTAGCTGGGTTCATTGTGCACCCGGGAAAACAACAAGTTCGAGTTGTGAGCTTGCAAAACAACTCTGCTATAATCAGATTGATTATAGTGTGGACCCAAGAGATACTTGGGAGTGGACGTAGGTGTAGGTACACCGAACCACTATAAAATCTCCTGTGTTTGCCGTGATTGTCTCATTTTCTTTAACTCTCTATTTGTGCATATTCTATTTAATCTGTGCGAATCTAAGTTTTATTTCCGCTGGGGTTTATTTTTCAAAAGAGTTTAAATTTTTGAAAAACCCAATTTACCCCCCCTCTTGGGTTGCTATCTGGACCAACACACACAAGGTTTATAGTGGTTCGGTGTTAGCCACACCTATGTCCACTCCCAAGCAACTCTTGGATCCACACTATAATCACCCAGATTACAGATCAGTTGTTTTGCAATATCATAACTCGAACTTGTTGTTTTACACCGGGGTCACAATGAACCCAGCTGGTTTTCACAGAGGTTCACCAGCACAAAACCTAACATAAGCTACACTTAGCTTACCCCGAGTCAACAACCTCAACTAATTCAATCCCCCTAATTGAATTAGAAAACAAACAATCCAAATATGTTTACAACAATTGAAAGCTCCTCAAATGAGCAAATATGCAAAGTAAGTAAATAAGATTAGAATAGCCTGATTTGAAGCAATGTGAAATTGAGCTTTTCTTTTGAAAGAACTATCAAAGCTTGAACTCCGATTCTTGAAAAGACTCAGTGAGGAGAGGGTTGAAATTTAGGTCACTTGCTCTTCTTCTTCAAATTATGGAAATCCTTAGAATTTGATCTTGGAATGCTTTTGAATTTCTCTTCTATCTCTTAATTACAATTAGGCTTTGACTCAGAGAATATCTTCTTTGGGATTTCTTGATTTTTCTTTTTTTTCTCTCTTCTTCGTTCTCTATTTTTGAACAGTCCGAAGTCCCTTTTATAATCCTTTTTAATCCAAGATTAGGTGAAAAATAGCCGTTGAAATGTACTTGGATTACATCCTCACGCAAAGAAATAGATCTATTGGAGGTTAGGTAAAAAAATAATACCATTGGAATCGGCTCTAATAGATTTAAAAAATCATTTCTGACAGGTTAGAGTCGGCTCCAACTTTTTAGGTGTCTCTAAGTTGGGTTTGCAAAAATAGTAACAAAAAGTCCGTTGTGGAGTCGGATCCGAGATTCTATGGTGTCGGCTCGATGCGATCTGGAGTCGGCTCTAATCTCCTGGGGTGTCGGCTCTAACATTGTCCCGAAAATGCAGTCTTTGTTCTCAGGTTAGAGTCGGCTCTAAATATCCAGGTGTCGGCTCCAAAATCTAAAGCATAAAATAGTTCTCTATATCTCATTAGAATCGGCTCTAACTTTTTAGGTGTCGACTCTAAACCGTGTTGAAAGTTTCAAACTGTTCTGATACGCTCTGGAGTTGGCTCTAATAATTGTGGGTGTCAGCTCTAACTTCTGAACTTTGACAAATACCTTTAAACACTAATTCAAACTGATTTTTATGTAACATTTGGATAATTTATCTTTCTAAATTCCTGAAACATATGTCAATTACATTAGTAACACAAGGAATATACTCATGGCTTTTGTTAATAATCAAAATCAATAAGTGGGTCAACAATCTCCCCCTTTTTGATGATAACAAAAACATTGAGTATACATAATCAATTAATGAAATTATTGAAATAAATAAGTTCTAATAGCTAAGCTCCTCCTAAATAAGATAGCTCCCCCTATTGATATGCATATAAAGTTCATTTACATTTCATGCGTATACATTCTTTTTCTCATGCATATTAATTCCATTTAACATCAATTCCATAGCTCCATGCATATATAAGTACATATATTCTTTAATTGTTCTATGCATATACATAAGCACTCTTTCTCCCCCTTTTTTGTTATCAACAAAAAGGTTAAAAAGAGGGTGCATTTAGCTTAAATTAACATCAAAGTATATCACTACAAATACAAACACAAGAATTGAGTAACTCAAAGTTCAAAATTTAAGTAACAAGATTAACTTCATATTGCATTCATTGAGTACAAAATATTCATTAAGTCATTATAAACTATCATTCACATTTCATCAAAATACATCATTAATCCTAGTTACAAACTAAAAACTGAAGAAAGCTTGAAATAGACTAGATTGAAGTTGAATTGGCTAGGCTTGCATCATCTTAAAATCCTTTTGAGTTCTTTTAATATCTGTCCCATCCATTTATCTTGAATTTTCATGAAATCATTTAACATTTTCTCAACCAAAGCAGCTGCAACTGTAAATTTCTCCGGAAGTTCAGCATTGCATTTGGAATAAATGTCAGAGTCACCTGCTATATACTTGATTTTATCAAATATCATCTTTAAATCAGTCTTCAAGGCAACTGAAGATGAGCTCAGTGATGACTCAATTAGACTAATCTTATCTTCCAAAGAGTAGAAAAGCTACCTGATTCCCATAAGTTGATTTTCAATCTCATTCTTCATCTTGATTTCATGATTCATAAATAATTATTTAAGTTGCTCCAACTGACTCTCAGTAAATCCAATGGATACCTGAGCAAATGATGTAGGGGCCGGTGCTGGTGCTGGGGGTGTAGAACTGCTAGGACCTGGCGAAGAGTGCCTCACTGATGGTCCTGCCACTGATGGTCCAGGGGCCGCAGTCTTAACATCAGTTGCTCTATCATCCATGTGCCCTTTCCTTTCCCAATGTCCATTAACCTTCACAAAGCCCATATGGTGTAAAGTTGCACTATTATAGTAATTCGTATGTCTAAGACTCTTCATTGGCTCATTGTCTAATACATTCACTTCTTGACTCTGAAATGCCATTGTCAAAATCATTCCATAAGGTAGTGTAGATCTTTTCTTACAATATGCCTCTGCCATGTATCCAATCATCATGCCTGGTCGGTTTATAGGCTGATCGGTAACCACACAGTCCATTACAACTACGTCCCTCTCGGACACATACTCAAACCTTCCAATCTTAGGGAATAAAATTTTACTACAAATGTTGTGCAAAAGCCTTAGTTCTAGGGGTAACTGATTAGCCCTAACTTTCTCAAATTCTGCCACATCTGTACCAAGTATTCTTGATAGGGCTTCACCCCTCTCACTATGAGGTTGGCAATCGGACAAATAACTGGTATCTCCAACAAATTACCTAAAATCTCCGAAGTCAAATGGATTCTCGTTTCTCTAACATGACTAACAATACCTCCGTCTCCTCTAGTTAAATTGTGATAGAAATCCTTTACTAAACTAGGGTAGATGGGAACATCTAAGGAACATACCTTTTCCCAACCCATCTCTTTGATTTGTCTTCCAAGAGTGAAACCTTCCGCCTCAAAGAAACTAAAATCCACTTTTCTACCCATTGTAATAACTTTCTCGGCTAGGAGATCTACTTGGGGAGAGGATGGACCAAGGATAGCGCTCGAAGTAGAAGATGACGATGCAGAGGATGAGCTGGGCAACGGTTGTCTTGCCGGATGCCTCGCCATCCTTTTTCCTACCATCACGGTTGCTCCAAGGATTGATATGTGGCACTTAGGTGCCACTGAGAGCTAGGAAGGGATGAATTAGAGGGATTCTAGGATTTGGAAGAAGTGGAGAAGGTTTTGAAAGAGTTTGGAGTCGATTGGGGATGAAGAGGTGTCGACTCTGCCCTAATCAAGTCAACTTGGGACCATAAGGTGTCGGTTCCCGCAAAGCTAGGTATCGACTCCAAGTCGCTAACACAGTCAGCACCCAAAATAGAGTCAGCTCTGCAAAGGCGGGTGTCAGCTCCAAGTCATAGACAGAGAGCAACACAGACTAGAGTCGACTCCACCAACAATGGTGTCGGCTCTAAGACAATTTCAGTGAAAAATGAGAGTTTCAAAGGATCTGAAACTTGTCAAAAGTTATTAAATATTGGAAAAATCTTCCTTAGAATATGGTGAATCAAGGGGTTGAAATATCTAGATAAGTTTTCGTTAGAATCAAAAAAATATTTTCAAAAGAATGATTGAATTCTAGATAGTCATTCCTAGGAGATTTAAAATCATTCTGATGGATCACAGACTACTAATTCTACTCTAAGATAACAAAATCTCTCTTCACTTAAGGGTTTCATGAATATATCCGCTAATTGTTTATCAATACATACATAATCAAGACAAATATCATTATTAGTTACATGTTCTCTAATGAAATGATGTCTTATTTCTATGTGCTTTGTTCTTGAGATTTGAATTGGATTTTTAGTTAGATTTATTGCATCAGTATTATCACATCTAATTGGAGTTTTATCAAGTGTTATACCATAATCTTTAAGTTATCGCTTAATCCAAAGGATTTGAGCACAGCAACTTCCAGCTGCAACATATTCAGCTTCAGCAGTTGTTAATGCAACCGGATTTTTCTTTTTGCTAAACCCAAAGATTAAGTTACTACATAAAAATTGGCATGCACCACTTATACTTTTTCTATTTAATTTACAACCAGCAAAATCAGAATCAGAATATGCAATTAAATTTAATGTTGAGTTTCTAGAGTACCATAATCCTACATTTTTAGTTCCATTTAAATATCTCAGAATTCTTTTTACAGCAATTAAGTGATATTCTTTAGGTTCAGACTGATATCTAGCACATAAACATACAAACAAATATTAGGTCTACTTGCTGTTAAATAAAGTAGTGAACCGATCATACCTCTATGATATTTTTGATCAATTTGCTTACCATCTTCATATTTATCCAGTTTGCATGAAGGACTCATAGGAGTTCCAAGAGGTTTAACTGGTTCCATACCAAACTTCTTGAGAATTTCTTTAGTGTACTTTATTTGGTTGATGAAAATTTCCTCTCTTTCTTGTTTGATTTGTAGTCCAAGGAAGAAGTTAAGTTCTTCCATCATGCTCATCTCAAATTCATCATGCATTAACTTTGTAAATTTTTGACACAGAAGATCGTTAGCAGCACCGAATACTATGTCATCTACATAGATTTGTACTACCAATAAGTCTTTATCTTTTCTTTTCAAAAACAAGGTTTTATCAACATTTTCTCTAAAAAAATTATTTTCAATTAGAAATTTTCTTATCCTATCATACCAAGCTCTAGGTGCTTGTTTTAAACCATAAAGTGCTTTGTGTAATTTAAAAACATGATTTGAAAATTCATGATCTTCAAAATCAGGTGGTTGTTCAACAAAAACTTCCTCATTTATAAAACCATTTAAAAATGCACTTTTCACATCCATTTGAAATAAATTAATATTCATTCATATGACATGCAAATGCAAATAACAATCTAATTGCTTCTAATCTAGCAACAGATGCAAAAGTTTTATCAGAATCAATTCCTTCTTCTTGATTATATCTTTTTGCATCTAATCTAGCTTTATTTCTAATTACAATGCCATTTTCATCTAATTTATTTCTAAACACCCATTTAGATCCTATAACAGAATGACCTTTGGGTCTATCAACTAGGGTCCATACTTTATTCCTAGTAAATTGATTTAATTCTTCTTGCGTAGCTAACATCCAATTACTATCTTTTTTGGCTTCCTCGATAGTTTTAGATTCTATATGAGAAACAAATGCAAGAAGATTATTGATATTTCTTATTGATGATCTAGTTCTTACACCTTGAGATGAATCACCTATGATTAATTCCTTTGGATGACCATAAGCATATCTCCAATCTCTAGGTAGATCTATATCATTACGAGTAGTATCAATACCATCATCCTTAGCCTCTGGTTCATGATCTGAAGATACTTCTATATTTAATTTTTCTATATCTCTTTCAAGCAAATTTGTATCTTCCTCATCATCTATCTTTTCAGAACTTGATGCTAAAGACTCATCAAAAACTACATGAATTGACTCTTCTATAATTAAATACTTCTTATTAAATACTTTATAAGCTTTGCTAGAAGTGGAATATCCTAAGAATATGCCTTCATCAGATTTTGCATCAAACTTTTCAAGATTGTCTTTACCGTTATTATGAATGAAACATCGACAACCAAATGTATGAAAGTAACTAATGTTAGGTTTCCTATTATGCCATAATTCATAGGGAGTTTTCTTAAGGATTGGTCTAATTAAGGCTCTATTTAGGATGTAACATGCCATGTTTATAGCTTCTGCCCAAAAATATTTTGGGAGTTGGCTTTGACATAGCATGGTACGGGCATATCTTCTAAAGTTCTATTTTTTCTTTCTACAACTCCATTTTGTTGAGGTGTTCTAGGTGCTGAGAAGTTATGATGAATGCCATTTTTAATACAGAAATTTTTAAATAAATGATTTTCAAATTCAGTTCCATGATCACTTCTAAGAGACACTATGGTGTTGTTTTTCTCATTTGTGACTTTCTTGAAGAATTTCAGAAATATAGGGAAAGTCTCATCTTTGTGAGCTAAAAACAATACCCAAGTGAATCTAGAATAATCTACTATCACAAGACCATATTTCTTTCCTCCTAGACTAGTGGTTCTAGTAGGTCCAAAAAGGTCCATATGAAGTAGCTCGAGTGGCCTAGTAGTGGAAACAATATTTTTAGATTTGAAAGAATTTCTAGTTTATTTTCCAAATTGACATGCATCACAAATTCTATTATTTTCAAAATCTAGTTTTGGAAGTCCTTTAACTAAATCCATTCTAATAATTTTGAAATTAAGTGTGTGCTTGCATGACCTAGTCTACGATGCCATAGACATCCAATCTCATTCACCTTAGCATTATTAGCAATTAGCAATGGTTACTAGTAGACAAATTATCTAAATCAATTAAGTATACATTTCCATTTCTATTTCCAATAAATATAATGCTATTGTCAATGGAATTTGATACAGTGCAATAGAAGCTTTAAAGAAAACTTTGAAACCTTTATCATACAGTTGGCTAATGCTAATTAAATTATGCTTTAATCCATCTATTTATAAAAATTTTTTAATAAAAGTGAAGGGAGTGATTTGAATTTTACCAAAGCCCATGATTTGGCCTTTGTCATTATCTTCAAAGGTTACAACTCCTCTTTTTGCTTCCAAGATGATGAATTACTCCTTGTCACCCGTCATGTGTCTTGAGCAGCCACTATCAAGATACCATTTCTTTTTGATCCTTTGGCCGCAAGACACTCCTTCAAGGCAATCAAATCTTATGTTTAGGTACCCAAGCCTTCTTGGGTCCTTCTGTTAGTGTATTCCCTAGATCCAATTGAATTGAATGCTATATACATTCTATGAATATAAATCAAATAAAATGATTTCTTTATCTATCCAGATGTCTTTTGATATATTTGTCTGTGAGATAAAGTCCAAAAGAATGTGAACCGTGCATATGGAATTTGTAATCGAAATTACAAATTGTGAGATTCAAATTGCACGTTATGGTTCGATTCTTTAAACTTCCCTAGTCGATGTGTAGATGGGACTGGACACCATCGAACACCGTGAGACTAGCACACATGCATATCCTCACCCTTGGGGTGAGCAGCTGATTTCACAAACTGAATTATGAAGATACTTGGATATATGTGCGGATGCTCGTTATTGTAACGATGCATTGGATGATCCGTACAAAGATCCCATATGGATATTCTATATAGTGTCGATGGTTGATCTCTAATGACGGTGATGTGAGTGATCTTTTGACTTGAGATCTTCATTGCATCTCATGTGTGAATGTCATGCTTTGACGGCATCCAAACGTCGCTCTAGCCATGGATGGCAAATATGGTGTCGGTTGGGTATGACATGAAGCACATGAAGATGGTGTTTGATCAAGATAGAATTGTCTCCCTTGATAGAAAGGGTTATATCTCACGGCCACTTGATGGATTAAATTGATTGATAAATCCTTGCAAGGTTGAGTTGGAATTCAAAATGGTTTCGAAGTTCTAATTCATATAGTCAATTTTTCCTGAGATCAAGTAAACAAAGATCAATTACAGGGTTGACATTCCATACCACTGATTGATCTGGGATATGTGACGAAAGGATTTGATCATACGGTAACCGTTCATGGATAGGTGTTGATGGTCACGTCAACAAAACCTTTAGCAGTTGAGTGGTCATGATGCTTTGCTAGAGGCCTCTCATGATCTATAATCATGTTGTTGAATTAGACAAAGAGTTGTCCAATCATTCCTAGGTCTATGATTAGGACATGATTATTGCCAACATGTTAAAGGGCCTAATGGGTCACACGCATTAAGGAGAATATTGGATGAATTAAAATAAGAATTAAATTAGATTTAATTCAGATAAGATGATCAATTAAATAATTGGGTGAGACCCAATTTAAAGAAGATATATAATAATGGATATGATCATTATAGTTGAAGAATGTTAAGGAGAAATTATTTGTGCATATGATGAACAAATAATTGGATACCCAGATATGACTTGATCCATGTGATGGATGGCTCTGATTATTCGGGTATGGATGGTCAATCTCAGCCATGTGAAATGGAATCATGCCCATGGGATGAGGCATGATGAATCTCTACGGTTCGATGATGAACACGTACAAATTGGGGCATGTAGTTATGAGATAACCAACTCCTAATTTCAAAGGCTGAGATTGTGACACTTGGATTAACGTTACCATGAGATGAGAGTTTCTTCTGTTTCCTTGGATTAATGTTACCATGAAAAGAGGTCTCTTCTCTCCCTTGGAACGTTTCCTTTTCACCCTATAAATATGGTTCCTTCCTACTAGGAAGGTAGAGTATGAGAAGAAAAGATTAGACTTTTCTTCAATGATATCTTCTATAAGGGATTCAAGAGGTGCTAGCACCCCTCTCTCTCCCGTGGTGTCATCTTCATACCTTGGAGGTCTTCATCCCTTCTTCTCTGCGTGGATCACCGTTAGAGGCCGACACGTGGACGGCTAGTGGCAAAGGATTAACCGGCTTCATCCTCATCTATATCGATAAAGGACTCATGTATGAATAAAATTAGATTTTATTTGAGATTTAATGAATTGTTCCTAAGGATCCTGGGCATCTGAAAATTTTATATTATATCTTCCGCAATGTTTATATGAATTTGATTCATATCTTGTATACATAATTCCCAACAGTGGTATCAGAGCCCCCTTAGGCTACAGATTCATTAATCTGATAGGATACTTGAGTCAATATGATTGATAATATGATTTTTATTATGCTTAAAATCATGAAGAGTTTTCATATGTTGATAATAAATCTAAAATATAATAAATGTTTATTATTTGATGATAAACAATATTATTTAGATTTATGCATATTCATTATCATGTTAAAATAGAGTATATGATATCAGAGGTAAAGATTTATTATATGATAAAAAATAATTAATTTAGATTTAATCATATATGTGTCATGTTAAAATAGTAATTATTATTTATGCATGATAGATACTATATGCTGAAATCCTAGAAATCATGTTTAGGATTTAATTTTAACATGATTATTGATATGATTAAGATTTGATATTCTTATGATAATGAACATTGAAAACTTAGTTTGGATATTTGGATCAAGATAAGATTGTGATTAGTAATCATATGGAATTTAAAATCATATAGACAAGAATATTTAGGGTTTGTTAGAGACATTAGGATTTACATGGGATGTGAAACCGACATGTCATAACATGTAATTAAATGATAAGAAAATTTAAAATTTGAATTAAGAATTCTTATCATAATACCCTAGCTAGATCACTATCTATAGTTATCATAAAATTAATAGATGATAAAGATTTAGGAAACTTAGACTTAACCATGTCATTGTTTGATCCTATGATCCCATAATTGATCTAATCAATTGGGCTTAACTACATTGGTGTCTAGAAAGGTTTGATCATGGTTTTTAATTGCTCCGTTCGCTGCCTGGGAAAACCCATTCAATGGGATCGAAGGGTATGCTAAATAGGACCCCATTGATCAGCTGATCTGGCCATTGTTAAGGAAAGCTCTTAATTGATTAAATCAATTAAGGTTGATCAGGATGGTAGCAATTGATTTGGTCACATAATTAGGGTTCCTAAATTAGATAGTGATCAGGATCCTAATTTGATTAGGAGTCCCAATCATAGATTGGATCTTATGAAATTAAGGTTAATTGAGATTAATCTAAAATCTACATATAGGATATGTAACCTAGCATAGTACAAATGTTGTAGATGTAGATGGGACCTATATGCGCTAAATCCCTCCACGAATATTAAGTCATAAGCCTTCCATTGTTCACATGATACAAAATCATTAGGTCATGAGATTTGTCGTGCCAAAGCCGAGGTCGAGTGTACCTATGAGGAGTTGATTGTGGAACAATGGGTTGACTTAACTAGATTAGCTGGCATAATTGGCCAAAGTCAGGGTCAGTCTAATCTAGAGGCAAACTTTAGGGTGATCACATATGGATGTAATTGACAAGGCAATGTCCCCTAAATGATCTAGGAGTCACATTAGATGTGATTGATAATAATCTACCAAATTTGGCTTACCGAGATTTGTTGTGCCAAAGCCAAGGTCAAGGTAATTCAAATGAGGATCCTAGCCCACTAAGGAAATTGAATGCCAATTTCTCGAGATTAATAGAGAGGGCTATTAACCTTGATAAAATAGTGGAGAAACCAACTTAATTAAAAATCTAGAATTACCATATTAAGTTGGTGATTAGTATTCATAGTAATTGACTCGTTCTAATTTTATGTAGGTTATCAGAGAAACCATGAGTGTAAACATCAACCTAAAATATTTTAGAATCCAACAAATTGACTGGACTCAACTTCCTGATTGGCTAAGGAATGTAAGGATCGTTCTTCGATCTGAGAAAATTCTTTTTGTCCTAGATGAGGTTGCACCGGAGGTCCCACCAGCGGATGCTCCGACTGAGGTTCATGTGGCATACAACCGGTATAAAGATGCTGAAGACATGGCCACATGTTTGATGTTGGCCTCAATGTCACCTGATCTTCAGAAACAGCATGAGCATATGAATGCTCAGGAGATTTTGATGCACTTGCAAGAGTTGTTTGGTGCACAGTCTCGATATGAGAGGTTTCAAACTTCTAAAGAGCTGTTTCAGTGCAAAATGACTGAGGATTCATCAGTGGGTGCCCACGTACTGAAAATGATCAATTTGATTGAAAGTTGGCACGATTGGGTTTTGTGATGGATCATGAACTAAGTGTTGACTTGGTTCTGCAGTCATTACCTCCCAGCTATTCGCAGTTTGTTCTTAATTTCAACATGAACAAGCTAGAGACATCTCTACCTGAGCTCGCGAATATGCTGACGAATGCCGAGCCCAACATTAAGAAAGAAAAGGGGCAGGTTATGGTCGTGGAGTCTTCTGGCGCTCGTAAGAAGCGGCCAAAGAAGAATAAGGTCCAAAAGGCCAAGGCGACTAAACCAAATAAGGGCATTAAGAAAAATAAAGTAGCCAAGGGAAGTGTCACTTCTGTGGCAAGGAAGGGCACTGGAAGCGAAACTGCAAGGCTTATCTGGCTAGCCTGAAAGAAAAGAAACATACAGATGCTTCTACATCAGGTATATTTATGATTGAGATGTTTTCTTCTGTTACTTCTTATTCCACTTGGGTATTGGATACCGGTTGTGGATCTCATATTTGTATTAATATGCAGATGATAAGAAGCAGTAGAAAGCTGAAAAAAGATGAAGTGATCCTGCGCATGGGAAATGGAGCAAAGGTTGCTGCTTTAGCTATAGGATCTTGTTCTTTTGTCTTTGCCCACTGGGCTTGTAATGGAGCTTAATAATTGTTACTATGTTCCAAACATAACAAAGAACATTATTTCGTTTCATGTCTTGTAAATGATGGATATACATTTGAAATTGGAAATAAAGGAATTTTAATTTTTAAAAATGAAATGTTCTTTGGTTCTGCTGAAATGTTCAACGGGATTTATGTTTTGAATTTACAATGCCCTATTCTCAATGTAGAAACTAAGAAATTAAAATCAAATAATTCTAAGAACTCATTCCTATGGCACTGTCGTTTAGGCCATGTAAATGAAACACGTTTAACCAAGTTACATAAGGATGGCTACTTGGGCTCATTCGATTGGGAATCGTTTGAGGAATGTGAGTCAGCTTACGTGGCAAAATACTAAGTCATCCTTTACTAAAAAGGGTGAGCGAGCAACTGAATGTTTAGGACTAGTACATTCGGATGTATGTGGTCCTATCAATATTCAGGCAATAGGAGGTTTTTCTTACTTCATCACATTTATAGATGACCATAGCAGGTATGGTTATGTATATCTGATGAAGCACAAATCTGAAGCCTTTGAAAAGTTCAAAGAATTCAGATCCGAGGTAGAAAAAAAGTGGCAAAAGTATTAAGATACTTCGATCAGATCGAGGTGGGGAATACTTAAGCCATGAGTTCTTAGAATATTTGAAGGAGAATGGATTCTCTCTCAGTGGACTCCTCCTGGTATGCCACAGCATAATGGTGTATCAGAAAGGAGAAATCGCACATTATTAGATATGGTGCGATCAATGATGAGCCTTGCAAATCTTCCAAAAATGTTTTGGGGTTATGCCCTACACACAGCCGAATACACTCTAAACCGAGTTCCATCTAAGTCGGTCAGTTCCACTCCCTATGAGATATGGTGTGGAAAGAAACCAACCCTTAGTCATCTAAGGATTTGGGGTTGCTACGCTTATGTAAAGCGTAATGAGTCAGACAAGCTGGGAGCTAGATCCGACAAGTGTAATTTTGTGGGGTATCCTAAAGAAACAAAAGGATACTACTTCTACCACCACTCGAGCAAAAGGTTTTTGTCTCAAGGCATGCCATATTCCTAGAGAATGAGATTTTTCTAAGAAACGAGTGGGAAATATTGAGATTAGTGAAACTCAAGAACCACAAATTGACACAGACCGATTAGATGACATGGAGCAAATGTCAAATGCAGTGGGAGTTGAGCAGGAGACTCAACTCACATTCAGGCAACATTTACGTGAGCCTCTATCAGAAATGATGGAGCCACAGGTAGCTCCAAGTACACATCAGCTACGTAGGTCTAGTAGAACACATCATATTCTGAGAGATATGGATTTCTTATAGAAGATGATGAGCCTACTAACTACGAGAAGCAATTTGTGACATTGACTCCAAGAGATGGCTTGAAGCCATGAAGTCTGAAATGGACTCCATGTACGACAACCAAGTATGGACTTTGGTTGATCCACCTGAAGGGATAAAACCCATTGGGTGCAAATGGGTCTTCAAGAAGAAGACAGACATGGATGGTAATGTGATTACCTATAAGGCGAGGCTAGTTGCAAAAGGTTACAAGCAAAGGCAAGGTGTTGACTTTGATGAAACCTTTTCTCCGTAGCCATGCTTAAGTCCATAAGGATTTTGCTTGCGATTGCAGCCTATTACGATTATGAGATATGGCAAATGGATGTCAAGACCGCCTTCCTAAATGGTGATTTAGTGGAGGATGTGTATATGACACAACCTGAGGGTTTTGAGTCCATTGATTCTCAAAAGGTATGCAAGCTGCAAAGGTCCATTTATGGACTTAAGCAAGCCTCTAGAAGTTGGAACATCCGTTTTGATGAAACAATCAAAAAGTTTGATTTTATCAAAAATGAGGATGATCCATGTGTGTACAAGAAGGTTAGTGGGAGTGTTATTATTTTCCTGATATTATATGTAGATGACATATTATTGATAGGAATGTATCCTTGCTGCAAGAAGTGAAGGAATGGTTGTCCAGCAAGTTCTCCATGAAAGATTTGGGAGAAGCAGCCTACATACTGGGTATTAAGATCTATAGAGATAGATTTAGGAGGTTGCTTGGATTGTCCCAATCAACGTACATAGATAAAGTGCTAAAAGTTTAGCATGGAGGAATCCAAGAAGGGATTCCTGCCGGTATCGCATGGATACATCTCTCCAAGGACATGAGTCCTAAGACCCAAATGGAGAGAGAGCACATGAATAGGATTCCATATGCCTCAGCAATCGGATCCATCATGTATGCGATGCTATGTACGAGACCTGATGTTTCTTATGCATTGAGTATCACTAGTAGATACCAGGCAAACCCTGGTGAGAAACATTGGATGGCCGTCAAGAATATCCTTAAGTACTTACGAAGGACTAAGGATATGTTCTTGGTTTATGGAGGACCCGAACTCATAGTTCAGGGTTATACGGATTCTAGTTTTCAGTCTGATAAAGATGATTATAAATCTCAATCAGGCTATGTCTTTACACTCAATGGCGGTGCAGTCAGCTGAAAAGTTCCAAGCAGGAGACGACTGCCGACTCTACGACCGAAGCCGAGTACATCGCAGCATCAGATGCAGCCAAAGAAGCGGTTTGGATCAAAAAGTTCATCACTGAACTTGGTGTGGTTCCAAGCATTGCTGATCCAGTACACTTGTATTGTGACAACAATGGAGCTATTGCGCAAGCTAAGGAGCCAAGGTCTCATCAGAGGTCCAAACATGTACTCAGGAGATACCATGTAATTAGAGAGATTATTGGTAGAAATGATGTAAAAATAGAATGAGTCCCCACTGAGGATAATGTAGCTGATCCGCTCACTAAAGCCCTGCCGCAGCAGAAGCATGATAATCATGTTAAGTCACTCGGTATTAAATACATGGGTGAATGGCTCTAGTGCAAGTGGGAGATTGTTAGTGTATGCCCTAGATCCAATTGGATTGATGCTATACATTCTATGAATACAAATCAAATAAAATGGTTTCTTTATCTATCCAGATGTCTTTTATTTGATATATTTGTCTGTGAGATAAAGTCCAAAAGAATGTGAACCGTGCATATGGAATTTGTAATAGAGATTACAAATTGTGAGATTCAAATTGCACGTTATGGTTCGATTTTAAACTTCCCTAGTCGATGTGTAGATGGGACTGGACACCATCGAACACCGTGAGACTAGCACACATTGCATATCCTCACCCTTGGGGTGAGCAGCTGATTTCACAAGCTGAAGTATGAAGATATTGGATAGGATATTCTATATAGTGTCGATGGTTGATCTCTAATGACGGTGGTGTGAGTGATCCTTTGACTTGAGATCTTCATTGCATCTCATGTGTGGAATGTCATGCTTTGACGGCATCCAAACGTCGCTCTAGCCATGGGTGGCAAATATGGTGTCGGTTGGGTATGACATGAAGCACATGAAGATGGTGTTTGATCAAGACAGGATTCGTCTCCCTTGATAGAAAGGGTTATATCCCACGGCCACTTGATGGATTAAATTGATTATTAAATCCTTGCAAGGTTGAGTTGGAATTCGAAATGGTTTCGAAGTTCTAATTCATATGAGTCAATTTTTCCTGAGATCAAGTAAACAAAGATCAATTACAGGGTTGACACATTCCATACCACTGATTGATCTGGGATATGTGACGAAAGGATTTGATCATACGGTAACCGTTCATGGACAGGTGTTGATGGTCACGTCAACAAAACCTTTAGCAGTTGGGTGGTCATGATGCTTTGCTAGAGGCCTCTCATGATCTATAATCATGTTGTTGAATTAGACAAAGAGTTGTCCAATCATTCCTAGGGTCTATGATTAGGACATGATTATTGCCAACATGTTAAAGGGCCTAATGGGTCACACGCATTAAGGAGAATATTGGATGAATTAAAATGAGAATTAAATTAGATTTAATTCAGATAAGATGATCAATTAAATAATTGGGTGAGACCCAATTTAAAGAAGATATAATAATAATGGATATGATCCATTATAGTAGAAGGAATGTTAAGGAGAAATTATTTGTGCATATGATGAACAAATAATTGGATACCGATATGACTTGATCCATGTGATGGATGGCTCTGATTATTCAGGTATGGATGGCCAATCTCAGCCATGTGAAGATGGAATCATGCCCATGGGATGAGGCATGATGAATCTCTACGGTTCGATGATGAACACGTACAAATTGGGGCATGTAGTTATGAGATAACCAACTCCTAATTTCAAAGGCTGAGATTGTGACACTTGGATTAACTTACCATGAGAATGGGAGTTTCTTCCGTTTCCTTGGATTAATGTTACCATTGTTACCATGAAAATGAGAGTTTCTTTTCTTTGGATTAATTTCTTACCATGATGTTACCATGAAGATCTCTTCTTCTCCCTTGGAACGTCTCCTTTTCACCCTATAAATATGGTTCCTTCCTACTAGGAAGGAGAGCATGAGAAGAAAAGATTAGACTTTTCTTCAAAGATATCTTCTGTAAGGGGATTCAAGAGGCGCTAGCACCCCTCTCTCTCTTTGGAGGTCTTCATCCCTTCTTCTCTGCATGGATCACCGTTAGAGGCCAGACACATGGACGGCTAGTGGCAAAGGATTAACCGGCTTCATCCTCATCTACATCGATAAAGGACTCAGGTATGAATAAAATTAGATTTTATTTGAGATTTAATGAATCTGTTCCTAAGGATCCTGGGCATCTGGGAATTTTATATTATATCTTCCACAATATTTATATGAATTTGATTCATATCTTGTATACATAATTCCCATCACCTTCATGGTTAGTAGCAATAAACACCGTTCCTTTTGGAACCCATATTTTCTTACCTTTATGATTTAAATTCTTATGAGACATTTTGAAATTGCATTCATAAGGTTTATGTCCCTTTTTGTTACAATGATAACAAGTAATATCATTTTTAATTGGTTTCCTTATAAAGAAATTATTGACATACTTTTGTTTCATATATGGTATATATTCTAAACCGCTTTGTCAAAAACAGCTCTTTGATTGTTTAACAGTAGATTATATTTTTCTGAGCTATTTGTAAATTTATCAACAATGTTCTTATACTTATCAATTTCTTTCCTCAAATTAAGATTTTTATTTGAAATTGATTCTTTTTCCTTTAATATGTCTTCTTTTTCAGATTTCAAATTTTTGGTCTCAAGAACTAGTTCATTTTTCTTTTTGAGAAGATCTAAGTTTTTATTTTTCAAAGTTTTGTTTTGGTTCTCAAAATCTTGAAATCACTAACTAATTCATTAAAAGCATCATACAATTCATCAAAAGTAAAATCATCATTGGGGTTTCAGAATTTACCTCATTCTCATCATTTGCCATGAAGCATATGTTGGCAACTTCTTTTTGATCATCTTCGGATGAAGACTCTTCGCTGTCGCTCCAAGTTGCAATATAGGCTTTCTTCTTCTTTTTGTATCCATTCTTTAGTTGAGGACATTCTAATCTAAAATGTCCCGGTTTCTTGCATTCATAACATATCAAGGATCCTTTTCCTTGTCCTTATTCTTTCTTTTTCTCCTTCCATTTTAATTCCAGGTTTTCTCTTATGGAAGGATCTCCTTCTTTGCATGAATTTTTTAAATTTCTTTGCAAGGAGAGCTGTCTCATTATCTTCTTCTTCATCTTCACTGCTGCTCTTTTCATTTTCTGCAGCTTTGAGTGCTATAGTTCTTTTCTTTTTTACATCTTCCTCTCTGATGTTGTTTCATTGTAAGCTCATGGGTCATAAGGGATCCAAGTAGCTCCTCCAAAGGTAGAACATTCAAGTCTTTGGTTTCTTGGATTACTGTCACTTTCGCTTCCCATGATCTTGGAAAAGACCTAAGAATTTTTTGCACTAATCAGAGTTAGTATAAGTCTTACCAAGACTCTTTAATCCGTTTACTATATCAATAAATCTAGCATACATGCATGTAATTGATTTATTTTGTTCCATGCTAAAAAGTTCATATTTATGCACCAAAATGTTAATTTTAGATTATTTAACTTGGTTGGTATCCTCATGAGTAACTTCCAACCTATCCCATATTTCTTTGGCTGAGATGCAAGTGGATTTTCTATTAAATTCATTTGCATCCAAAGAACAGTATAGGACATTCATGGCTTTGGCATTGAGCTGAGCCATTTTTCTATCATTTTCATTCCAATCCCTTTCGGGCTTAGGAACTATAGATCCGTCTACTATGTGTGTGGGAGTGCTAGGACCATTGATAATGACACCATAATTCATAGTCTAAAGCTTGAATAAAAATTCTCATTCTAGAATTTCAATATGAATAGTTTGTGCCACTAAACAAAGGTGATCGATTTGTAGATTGGCCTTCAGAAAAAGATGTCCAGCTTAAGCTACCATTTGAATATTTAGCTCTTGATTGTTAGATCAAGCCGAAATGAGCACAAGCTCTGATACCAATTGTTGGCCCAGATGGCAACCCAAGAGGGGGGGGTGAGTTGGGTTCTTTTAAAATTTTATACTTAAAACCAATTACACAAGATTAAAGTGCACAAGTGAAGTGATGCAATAATGCTAAGCACAATATAGAAGAAGAGAGAGAGATAAACACGACAAATACACAAGGTTTATAGTGGTTCGGTGCTAGCCACACCTACGTCCACTCCCAAGCAACTCTTGGATCCACACTATAATCACCCAGATTACAGCTGAGTGTTTTGCAAGATCACAACTCGAACTTATTATTTTACATCGGGGCAACGAACCTAGCTGGTTTTCACAAAACCTAACGTAAGCTATACTTAGCTTATCTCGAGGTCAACAACCTCAACTAATTCAATCCCCCTGATTGAATTAGAAACAAACAATCCAAATATATGTTTATAGCAACTAAAAGCTCCCTCGAATGAGCAAATATGCAAAGTAAGTAAAATAAGATTAGAAGAGCCTGATTTGAAGCAATGTGAAGTTGAGCTTTTCTTTCTTTTCCTCTTCTCTTCTGAAAGAACTATCAAAGCTTGCACTCCGATTCTTGAAAAGACTTGGTGAGGAGATGGTTAAAATTTAGGTTACTTGTTCTTCTTCTTCAAATATGTGGAATCCTTAGAATTTGATCTTGGAATGCTTTTGGATTTCTCTTCTATCTCTCAATAACAATTAGGCTTTGACTCAGAGAATTTCTTCTTTGAAATTTCTTGATTTTCTCTTTTTCTTTCCATTTTTTCTCTCTTCTTCGTTCTCTATTTTTGAACGGTCCGAAGTCCCTTTTATAATTCTTCTTAATCCAAGATTAGGTGAGAAATAGCCGTTGAAATGTACTTGGATTATATCCTCACACAAAGAAATAGATCCGTTGGAGGTTAGGTGAAAAAATAATACCATTGGAATCGGCTCTGACAGATTTAAAAAATCATTTCTGACAGGTTGGAGTCGACTCCAACTTTTCAGGTGTCGACTCTAAGTCGGGTTTCCAAAAATAGTAACAAAAAGTTCATCGTGGAGTCGGCTCTAATCTCCTGAGGTGTCGGCTCTAACATTATCCCAAAAATGCAGTATCTGTTCTCAGGTTAGAGTCGGCTCTAAATATCCAGGTGTCGGCTCCAAAATCTGAGGCAAAAAATAGTTCTATGTATCTCATGTTAGAGTCGGCTCTAACTTTTCAGATGTTGACTCTAAACCGTGCCGAAGTTTCAAACTATTCTGATATGCTCTGGAGTCTCTAATAACTGTGGGTGTCGGCTCTAACTTCTGAACTTTGACAAATACCTTTAAACACTGATTCAAACTGATTTGTATATAACATTTCGATAATTTATCTTTCTAAATTCCTGAAACATATGTCAATTACATTAGTAACACAAGGAATATACTCATGACTTTTGTTAATCATCAAAACCAATAAGTGGGTCAACACGCATGAACTGAGACATTTGTTTCTCTACTAGATCCAAGATAAATCATCTAAAATATTGGAAAATATCAAAGACATTTGTTTCTCTTTTTTTTTGTTTTTTATTATTTTTTAAAAAACATTAGCTAAATCATAGTTTAAAAAATATTAAGGTTTGGCAGATTGGAAAATATTAAGGTGCTTTCATAAGACACTGCACTTGCACATTTGTAAAGTGTCCTCCAAAATATTAAGGTTTGGCAGATTGAAATATGTTACCAACCCAATAACATGTTCCTAGCTGGTTTTGTTTTGAAAATCCAATTAAGGGAGTACGGTTTAATCATTTACAAAAGAGGCAGTTACCTCCACCCCAGTCACGAAAGTGAAACAGAATAGTCATTATGCGGCCCCAATCAATGACTACATCAACTTCATAAATTGGCACCCGCATGAAGTGTAATGGAAAAGATCGAGACCATTATTCAAACACACCGATCCCTATCTTCAGAAATCCCTAGAAATGAAGATTAGTTTTCAGGGAAAACCAATCTCTACATTGCTCCCATTCATTAAAATTCTATCACAGACACTAACAGAAGATATTGTCAGCTAATTAAGGTCCTTTAGCATCCAAAGAAGACCTCCAATAATATAACAAGTTGAGGATTTAAGCTTGTTTACATTGCATGGCTAGATTTATAACATATATGGCCTGTTGACAGAATCAGACCCATCAAATATTCCACTCTTAAATTAACCCCATCGATCATGCGTACTTAATCATTAATATTCGCACAAGCTGAACATGCTCCTACCATGCACAATGCGAACAAGTACAGAGTTACAGTGATTAAAAATAAAAGCACCCAATGGCTGTAACCAGGCTGTAGTTTGTGGCTAGCGTAAACACAAAAAGTAATTAAGGCAATAATGGGATCGAATACAAGCTAATATGTCTACTTGAATCTAATATAAAATAAATTAAATTATGCTACATAAGTTAAACTGATCAAGCATTGCCACTTCTAAAACCAATGATACAATGATGAAAAATAAAATTATATATATATATATATATATATATATGCAATGGTCCAAATTTTAAAATAGCACTCCACTAAGGGACCGAACCACACAGGAAGAAAGGCACTGAACTTTGATGAACCATCAGACTACACATACATAAAAATAAAAGCACTAGGTTCATAGTATTCCTTATCATATCATAAGAGTGAGCCGGTATAGACTTCGATCCAGTAAGAGCAGCACATGGCTATAATTCCCGATTAGATTTATTTTCATTTTTCTATATCAAAGAATAAAAAGGGTTACATGAGTTTGTAAAAAATATAAACTATTAAATTAATTGTATGGATGTATTTACTTTATACTCATTCAAATAAAAATAATTACAAAGAAAGTTTTAGTCACTATACGAGACACGACATGGCTTATTTGCTTTGCTAAGCTCACACTTGTGTCCCCATCGTAACTAATGAAGTGTATGTGAAGTCGATATCTAAATTCTTGATATACTTTATTCATTGAAAGTCAATACCTTTTTAATATGATCTAAAGTCATATCAAGATCAAACTTCTTCTGTAAATATATTTAAAAATTATAAAAGTTATAAGGTATATTAAGTACGTTATAAGATCACCACAATCTGCTCTTGTAATAACTCCAAATTCCTAACATACAATGTCCTTGAACAAAGTTGTTGGAAGAAATTAGAAAGCTCAATTAAAGTACTACTCTCATGTTTCTGCAAGAATGGTTGAATGCCAATAGGTAACAATCTTTGAAGTAGTACATGACAATCATGTGTCTTCAAGCCGGATATCTTTCCATCACCTTCATTTATGCACCTTGAAATATTGGAAGAATATCCATCGGGCACCTTCACAGATTTTAGCCACTTACAGAATTGTCTTCTTTCATCTAATGTCAAGGTGTAAGATGCAGGAGGCTTATAAACTCTATTACCTTGAGTTTGTAACCACAACTCCCTTCGGATCCCCATTGAAGCCAGGTCCTCTCTTGCTTTATATGTGTCTTTTGTCTTACCTTCGATGCTTAATAAAGTTCCCACGACATTGTCACAAATATTCTTCTCAATATGCATTACATCTAAGTTATGTCTCAATTTTAATGATGACCAATACTCCAACTCGAAGAAAATGCTCTTCTTATACCAATTCAACTCATTTGGTGCACGCTTTCGCTTCGATGTTTATTGTTTGGATGCTTTCGGACTTTTCAGCAGCTATGTGTTCTAATTGCATTAAAATTTCTTCATCGGTCAACATTTTTGGTTTGACTCCATGCTCTCTACTTCCATCATGGAGTCTACTATTTCGCCACTTGTGATCAATAGGCAAGTAACGACGATGTCCCATATAGCAAATCTTGTCTTTCAGCTTTTTGGATGAGGTTTGCTCATTACAAACTGGACATGCCTTATAACCCTTTGTGCTCCAACCAGATAATAATGATATGCTGGAAAATCATTTATAGTCCATAAAATAGCTACGTGCATCCGAAAACTCTCTTTCGTACATGCATCATATACATCAACACCTTCGGTCCATAAATGTTTAAGTTCATCCACTATTGGCCTTAAAAATATATCCATATCCCTTCCTGGAGATTTAGGACCGGGGATAAGTAACGACATCATAAAGAATGTCTCTTTCATATATTTCCATGGAGGCAAGTTATAAGGTACTAAAATGATGGGCCACATACTGTATGCATTACTCATGTTCCCAAATGGATTGAATCCGTCTGAAGCAAGACCTAACCTTACATTTCTTGGTTCACTGGCAAAATTAGGATACTTTTGATCAAAATCTTTCCATGCTTCTCCATCTGCTGGATGCCGTAACACCCCATCTGTGATCGGTCGCTTATCATAGTGCCACCTCATATCTTCAGCTGTATGTCTTGAGGCATATAGACGTTTCAAACGAGGTGTGAGTGGAAAATACCGCATAACTTTATAAGGTATCTTCTTACCTTTGTCTCAACCACTTGGTACCTAGGCTCGTTGCATACCGGACATTTTTCTAAAGAGGCATTCTCCTTCCAAAAGATAGCACAATCATGCTTGCATACATGTATGTTCTCGTAGCCTAAACCCAACTCATTCATCTTCTTTTTGGCCTCATAGTGCGAAGATGGTATCCTAGTACCATTCGGAAATGCCTCTTTCAATAGTTCAAGCAACATATTGAAAGACTTATTTGTCCACCGATTGAGGACCTTAATGTGCATTAACTTCACTAAGAATGTCAAAGCAGAAAACTTTCACATCCAGGATAAAGCTCGGATTCCACCTCATTGAAAAGATCATCCAATTTCTTACTGTGATCGGTCCTTCCATGGTCAGACATCATCGGATTGTCATCATCATTGCCAACCTCAGTGTGAGCACCACTTGGGCCAGCGATGTCCTGCAATGCTTCGACCATCTCATCTTGTTCCCTTTCTGGGTCATCATCTTCATTCTCATTTTCATCTGAGACATTGCTTCCAAACTGTTCTCCATGAAAATACCACGTCTGATACGTCTTCGAGAAACCCTTTAACATACAGTGTAATTTAACTAAATCAGGCTTATGCCATGAGCCATTATAACACTGCATACAAGGACAATGTATCTTCCCTTCATTAACATGAAACCTTGCCTTTTAAATGAACTTATTAATACCAGCTACATATTCAGGATAATTTTGATTCTTTTTTTTTTACAGGCGGGCGATCACACCAGTCAAGGGTGAGTCAAGCCCGATATATCAGAATACAAAATCTAGGTAAGAACCATAGGACAAGAATCTCCTGGCCTCCATAACCAGGGATCAAAATGATGGGCAACCCGAGCAACAACCCAATCAGCTGCTGAGTTTGCTTTTCGGTAAACATGCCGAATCTGGACACTATAAGCCTGATGGAGCATAGCCCTGATGTCGCATAACAAAGGATTGGTTGGCATAGGATTGCCTGCGTCCTGCTGGAGCCAGCGAACAACAGTAATAGAGTCTCCCTCAACAATAAGTCTACGAATGCCCATACTACAGATAGCATAGGATATGCCAGCCCACGCAGCATATAACTCAGCAAGTGACACAGAAAGGTCTAGAGAACTAAATCCACCAGCCATAAATAACGAACCATCCGAGCCATGGATCACAAAAGCCAAACCAGCCAATCGACCTTAAACACAGTCATCAAAGTTGATTTTGACAAGCCCTAGTGTTCCCAAGAAACAAAGACCGTACGCAGGTTCGTTGTAGAGGCAGCAGGGGATCCCCAAATGCTAAGGCTATCGGAATTATGGCCTGACTGGTGGAGCATGTACTCAGTAGAGAAGGATAGTTGTCCTAACAATCCTATAGGGAGGGTCACATCTTCAAAAATATGCTGATTTTGAGACAGCCAAACCTGATAAGCAATGTAAGCACCAGTGGAACAGAACCGACAGGTGCCCCTACACATATCCTGTCGAATCCAGCTCAAAAAGGGACTGCGAGATGGAATACTGCTATCATCCCAGAAGTGGTACCCTGTTATCTGCCAGACTAATCTCACTCTGCTGCAAGTGAAGATAGCATGATCAATAGTCTCCTCCTTAAGCCCGCAAATAGGGCACGTTGGTTGGATCGCCATGCCCCTACCCGAGAGCAGGAAGCAAGTAGGAAAGCAGTCCCAAGCCATCTTCCAAATAAATAACCGGACTCTCGGGTGAATTGGAAGTTTCCAAATTTAAGACACATCCAACATCCGCCTGATTTGAGGCCTATACTCCTGCATAAGATGTATCAAATTCTTATCAATCGGCATCGTTGGATGACACCAAATCTAAGTAAAATAGTCATAATTTGTTGAATGACATCAAATCAACAACAAGAGCAGTAATAAGAGAAGTAACTCAATCCGGTTTGTTAGATATATAATAACTCTAAAAACATTGATTTAATAATTAAAAAGAAAGAAAAAGAATTTTATATGATTAAGGTTTATCCGCACAGAATTTGATCCGTAAAAGGTTTGTAACTTTAAGAAATAGATGGATGGTTTGGATGGTTGGAATTGATTGATTTATTTATTATAGGAGATGACATCATCATTTGTTTCTAACTTGCAAGGGGTGTGTGCAACATGTATAGAATTTGTTTCTATTTAAGGCCTTTTGACCTTGTTTGCTATATGGTTAGTTATGTACCTTGATTGTGCTTCTTCTCTCCAGAAACTTGACATACTTAATATAATTCCTCAAAAGAAGCAAAAAAAAAAAGAAAAAAAAGGCTGAATATAAATAGCTAATTTATCTCTATCGTGTGCCATCTTCTCTCTTTGTTATTTTATGGCTTAAGGAGCGACAATCTTTTAATTGCCCCACACTCTGATATGGCCTTTGCTCACTTGGCTAAAAATATGATCACTCCCATGGTGAAAGAAAAGTAGCACTAGAGGCCTTCCTTTTCTCTGCTCATCAATGGGAGCCCTACTGAATTTTTTCACTCTTCTGTAGGATTGAGACAGGGATGTCCCTTATACCCCTTGTTATTTATTCTTGCTGCGGACGATCTTTCTCGTGCCTTTCATCTTGCTCAGCAGGAGCATCGGATTGTTCCATTCATGGCCGGAAGAGAGGGCCCTCTGATTTCTCATCTTCTTTTTGCTGATGACTGTATTCTTCTGGGGCAGGCTTCTATTGATAATGCTGCTTCTTTTTCATTCTATTCTGCAGCGTTATTGTCAGGCATCGGGCCAGAGGGTTAATTTTCTTAAGTCTTCTATCTGCTTCAGCCCTAAGACCCCTAGATCTACTAAGGAGGCCATTATGGAGTTATCAGGATCACTTCTCGGATGGACCACTTCAAGTATTTGGGGATCCCCATTACTGGCAGACGGGCTCGCTGTTCTGACTTTGCAGAGATCGAGCGATGGGTCCGCCAGCGTATTGAGGGGTGGCAGGTGACTAGTCTGTCCATGATGGCTAGGGTCACTATCATTCATTCTGTCCTCTCTTCTCTTCCTGTGTATCTCCTTTCGAATGTCGTTCTGTCGATCATTTGTCTGAGGAGGATTGAGAGATGCTTCAGAGATTTTCTTTGGGCTTCTACGCGGGAGGGACATGGTATTCATCTAGTATCCTGGGACAGGGTCTGCATGCCTATTAATGAAGGTGGACTGGGGATTCAGTCCTTGATTGTTAGAAGAGAAGCTCTTCTTGCCAAACATGCCTCGCATTTCCTTTTGGAGCCTCATAGTTTATGGAGTTCTGTGATGCATGCGAGATATGGTGACTGGGTTTCTGGTTCGATTATTTTACCGCCCCGTGGATCCTCATCCTATTGGAAGGAGATTTGTAGACATAGTCAGCCTATTATGCACAATATCTCTTGGATGATTGGTGATGGCTGGTCAATTGATGTCGTCAATGATACCTGGATTTCTGAGCTCCCCCTTATGCGGTGACCCTCCTTTATCAACATGGATGTTCCCCCTAATCTTATGGTTAAGGATCTTATTACCTTAAACCCCCAATCATGGCACATACCCACGGTGACTCAGTTTTTTGGGGAGGAGCTTTCTCGTCGAATTCTCTCGATGCCTCTTTTACCTGATTGCTCTGTTGATTCCAGGGTTTGGCAGCGATCTTGTCTTCCCAAGGCTCCCATTAGGGATCTTATGGACATATACAGGCCGCAGGTTCAGCATACGGAGGATGCAGTTTGGATTTGGAAGCTTCCTGTTCTCCCCAGGGTTCAGTTATTCATTTGGAAGCTTCTTTGGGACTGCCTTCCTACTTGCCTCCTTCTTTCTCGGAGGGGTCTGTCTATTCAGCCGATCTGTCCTCTGTGTAGGCAGGTGGAGGAATCTGTGGACCATGCTATATTTTGCTGTTCCAGAGCGAGAAGGATCTGGGCTCTTATGGGCTATCCTAGGGATCTAGAGGTTATGGCTTTCTCGCGATCATCTTTCCTTCAGGACATCCGGAGCGGTCCTATGAGCAAGCGTGGTCTTTGGTCTGTTACTGCTTATTATATATGGCTGTCGAGGAATCAGATCATATTCTCCGACGATAGGTTTTCCTTTCACAGGATTGTGAGACAGATTAGATTATTGGCTTCGGAATGTGCCCGCACCTTTCATGATGTTAATTTTGACTCCTCTGGCCTCTGGGGCTCCCCTGCTGTTCCGACAGCGAACCGACGTATGGTTTTCATCTCTTGGGAGCCCCCCCTCCAGGGTATGTCAAAATTAACTTTGATGGGAGTGTCTGGGATAGAGCTGCTGGATCTGCTTTCATCATTCGGGGACCGATGGGTGATCTTTTGGCGGCTGGAGGCTTTGATCCCTAGACTCAACAGTTCCTCTGTCGGAGCTCGGTGCTGCTTGGGCGGGGCTTTCGTTTGCTGTTTGTTGGGGAGCGCAGAATACCCCCAAGATCACGGCTATAGCGTATATGAGTAATACAAAAATCTTTTACCGTTCTAATATGAGTATAAGATTATACCTTCAGACTTGAACGTTGGAATACTTCGATTTGATTGCTCGACCTCAACCTTTTAGCCTTCCGCCGTATTCCCGAAATACCTTCCTTCTCTCACAAGATGGTGGGATCTCTCGGCCGATCTAGGGTTTCTTGTTTTTCTTTTTTTTTCTCAAAAACGTTAACCCTAGCAATCAACTGAGAGAGTATTTATAGGGCTACAACAGGGACCAAATAGGCAAATATGAAAAGGACTTCCCACGTAATTAAATCTCCTAATCCTATCCCGGGTTAGGATTCAATTACGTAAATTATAATTCATTCCATTAAAGAATTATAATTGTACTCCTAATCACATTCGAATTTATATTTTTGAGCCTTAATAATAAATACTTATATCTCCCCATGTTAAGATTACAGATATCCATCAATTAAATTTAAATACTGACAATATAATTTAATTGGCGTTATTCTCCTTGAGACTTATCCACTTAACTTATTTGATGTATCGGATTCAAAATCCACTTGCAAGATTTGATACAATCAAAACTTATAAGCTTTCTCAAAGGGATATCATCAATCTAAATTAACAGGACGTGGATTCCTTCAACTATTAATATTCACCATATATAATGTTATTGCCCAACTCACTGATTTTATTGACTCATATAGAATCTCACTTTATGTGTAATCAAAGCAATAATCACTACATACACGTGTCTAGAAATAGAATTCAGATTAAGAGCATAAGTAATCATAATATTTATGAGTTTTAAATTATTTTATAAAGTCAGTATAAAATAATCAACTCAACTGGGTCCTGTTCAATACACACAAAGTATACTAGCACAAATAGTTAGAATAAACTATTCCCCATAGTCAAGACAGACCCACTAAAAATTTGTGCTACAGTTCTACTGATGGTGTGTCCAATTTCATCTAAAACTGTGAACAATAAACTTGTATTCCAAAAGAACCGATGATCTAGTCTTCTATGTGTAAGCCGTACTCTACACACTAGATCAAATACTCTTTGTAAATACTAGACACATGCACATATATATACTAAATGGCACACATTGCTCAAATGAATTCTCATTAAAAATTGTAAAGACATAACATAAAGCATATCTTTTAGTCTATATCTCTATCAGTTAGGATCCTTCATGCTCCCAAGATCATGATTGAGGAGGATTCATGACTGTCATTTCTTGGTTATTAAAGGAGAGCTATATAGATGGTTCCTCAAATCCGATTCTGAGGGACTGTTGGTCTATGTTGCGGGAGCTTGATTCTGTTCAGATCCGTCACACTTATCGTGAGGCCAACTCGGTGGCGGACTGGGTGGCGGCCTTTGCTGCTCAACATGGGGTCCATGGATTTGAAAGTCAGGCGACCCATGTCCTATCCTTCTGCAGCAGATCTTAACTTCTGATATATCTGGGCTGACTCATTCAAGAATTATATGATCGCCCGTTTGTAACAAAAAAAAAAAAGAAAAAAAAAATCTTCTCACTATTTTCTTTTTTCTTTTTCCTTTTTTTTTTTTTTTTTTGACAAAACCGGTGCATTTCGATTGAGCTGCGAGGGAGAAACATACAGGATTGTAATGAAGGAATCAGTTGAGGGTCTGAACCGGGAAGCAAATAGGATGATCACACCCACTTATGCATGGAAAAAATTGGACTAGAGAAATGGACGGACAGATACGAGAGCTCCCTTAAGAAGAATATGATGAAAAAAAGCCTTCACAGGCAAATCCTCGACGAAGATGAAACATGTGTTGAAGGCTAATCCTGATCTCTCTGTTTTTCATTTTCTTATCCTGTATATCCTATCTATAACCTCCTTGTTTTCATTTTCAAGTCTAAAAAATTACAGTGGCTCGCTTTCAGGTTGGTTGATCATATATTACATAGAGAGCTAATATAGGAAGAATGGTTGAATCATGCTCAAATTGTTTTAAGTCTAAGTCCGTTTAGGAAAGATAAAAGATGGTAGGTTCAAGTAAAGATGGAATCAAAGATGCCTTGATATAATAGGCAAAGTCTTGCGGGAATAAAGAAGGAGATGTATATTTCAAAGGTAAAAAACTTCATCCAGAAGAAAAAAAAAAATAGATCAGAGGGCTTACCGTTTGGATTGAAGGAGAAGGTGGCAGAGAACGGTCACGGTGGTAGCGGTAGACAAGAGAGGAAGGAGCCGAGGCCAACGACGAGTAGAGAGAGGAGCAGCGACAAAACCCTAATGGCTTGCCTGAGCGGAAGAGGCCAAAGGAAAATCAGTGCGGATTAAACAAGAAAAAGGAAAAGAGCTAGCGATCCGGGGAGAAGAGAAAGAGAAAGAGAAAGAGAGAGAGAAAACTTTCATCGCCGGTTTAAGGGAAAACGAGGAAAAATCGCGGGGGAAGAAGAAAAATCGCGCGGGTGGAAGCAAAGGCTTAAGGGGAAAAAAAGGAAAAAAAAGTGGGAAGGGTAGATATTACGACGAAATTAGATTTGGCCGTTATAAATAGGGATATTACGGTAAAATTTAATTTTATCGTAATATCTTAAATTTAAATTTTTTAATAAAAATATAATTATAATGATGAAATTAGATTTCATCATTAAAAATAGAGATATTATGGAGAATTTAATTTCATCATAATATCTTGAATAAAAAAATATTTTTAAAATAAAAACTCTAACTGTAATGGCGAAATTAGATTTCTGTTATAAATAGAGATATTATAGTGAAATCTAATTTAATAGTAATATCTTGAATTAAAAAAATTATTTTTTTAATAAAAACTCTAACTATAATGGCAAAATTAGATTTTTATCGTTATAAATAGAGATATTACGGTGAAATCTAATTTTATCGTAATATCTTGAATTAAAAAAATATTTTTTAATAAAAACTCTTATTATAACAGTGAAATTAGATTTTGTCATTATAAATAGGGATATTACTGTAAAATCTAATTTTATCGTAATATCTTGAATTGAAATAATTTTTTTTAATAAAAACTCTAACTATAATGGCGACATTAAATTTTGCCATTATAAATAGTGATGTTACGATGAAATCTAATTTTATCGTAATATCTGAAATTTTAAAAAAATATTTTTTAATAAAAACTCTATCTATAACGGTAAAATTAGATTTCATCATTATAAATAGAGATATTACAACAAAATCTAATTTCACCGTAATATTTTGAATTAAAATAATTATTTTTTAATAAAAATTCTGAAATAAATATGTAATAACATTTTATAACGACGAAACATTTTTTTCATTGTAAAAAATATTTATTATGATGAATTTAATTTATTTTCACCGTAAACATATAGCGACAAAAATTATATCATCATAATAAATTTGTCACAATACATCTCTTTCTTGTAGTGCCCCTAATTGGTCCCATAAATGTTTGATGGCAGACAATGGTATTGCCATTGTAGAATCATAACATGTTAAGGAAATAATTTTAAATAAGTTCATTACATATAAAAAATTAAAATCATGCTACTTTAAAACAAATTTCCTCATTATTCAATTAATTAGATTTATGAGTACTTAAGTCGTTATAATCCCACCCAAGGGTCCCAAATTACAACATGCAAATAGGACTCTTTAACAACAAAAAGTAAAGTAACTAAATAATCATACTTCAGAAGCTCATACTAAGAGGGTATGCTAAACTTCTAAGAATATAATATTCAATTCACTTCTTTATACCACTAAAAATCCTACCAAATAATAACACACCAATAGGATATGTCCATCATCCATATGTATTTCCAGTGCCATTACAATCTTTTTTTATTATTATCAGAATGTTAAAGTCTCATCATGTTAGGGTGCAACTGGGTTCATGAAATTCGGGTTTTCCTTAACCCTAACCCTATTTGTATATCAACCCTAACCCTAACCCTATTTGTAAAACCTCAACCCTAACCCTATTTTTAAAAATCGGGTTCGGATTGAGTTTCGGGTTGGAATTCGATGAGAAAATAAAATAAAATATTTTTTTCAAAGTAAATAAACACCGAATTATGGATCCCAAAGACGAGAAAAAATACCGAACGTATAAGCTGGACTCGAAGCTTTAACATTGTATGTAAAAAAAAAATCTTACTTGAAATAAAAAAGAGGAGGTGTCGTAAACAAAGAAGAGAAGGAGGCTGAAAGTGAAACGAAATGTACGGATGGTCCGTCTTTATATTTTTCCTTTTTCTCGTATGCGACCGACGACCTTGCCCTCTCGCCCTTAAGTTGGCCATCGTCTGATCCGATTAGAGCAATATTCAAAAATTTATAAGCTACCCCCGTTCGGGTAATCTCGGGTTCGGGTTATCTCGGGTTCGGGTTGTGGTCAACCCTAACTCGAATAAATTGCAAATCGGCCGGATTAAACTCGGGTCTTTCGGGTTCGGGTTGGGCAAACATGAGTTTAAACACTACTGTAAATCGGGTTGGACGGGCCGGGTTCGGGTTGAACCCGGCCCAAGTTGCACCCCTAATCACGATTGGTCCTATGATTGGTGAGTACCAACCAAAAAAATAGGTTTAGCTAGGATTGCTACAAATGTCCAATTTTCTCATGCCTCACATTTACGTCATAATATATTTATTTTGCACATACAATAATAGTATGAATGTCGATAAAGAAATAAAATTACAATATCCAAATATATCAAACGTGAGAATGTTCAAATAAACAATAATCTTGACAGCACAAAAAATATTATCCAGAAATTCTAGCCCAAAATTTAAAGAGTGCAAACGCAAAATTGAAATCAATTATTTTGTAATATTGACTAAAAACAACGTTACAGAATTTTTTTGTAATAAAATGGGCTGAATATATCAATTTGGATGTTTGAGTTCTAATCATCCAATAAAATGCAAAGTAAGGACGCTGCAAAGTAGGATATACCTCTATATATTATACCGATCGACTATTCATAGAAAGACTGGAAGTGGAGAAAGAAACATGGAAATTAATAATAGGCTAAATAACAAGGCATTTGTAATCCCATGAAGTGCAGCATTTAGGCTTGAGTCAGCATAAATCCAAAACATTCTTTGGACTCACCCATCGCCTAGGCTTATAATTTAGATGCACATAATAGCCGGGTCAAAAGGTTCATCTATAGCCAAATTAAAATAAACCGCAGCGTAGGCCATGGTCTATGGCTCTGGCTAAATATAACTAATCCAAGAAATGGCTTAGGTCCTCAGGTGGAAAACATCATCTGAAGTCTAAACCAAGTCTTTAACGTAGGTCTAACGTACAGTGGTCTAAAACCAAAACATATGTCTCAGCTAATATAATAGACCACGCCTCTGGACGGGCATGAAACATAGGTTGAAAAATCGAGAGAGAGAGAGAGAGAGAGAGAGAGAAATTAAAACGGCAGATTTGACTTGACCCAAACCAGTCGGCGGTCTGACGCCCTAAAACTGGGTTTGGTCCAAATTGGTTTGATTATAAACTTACCTTAATCCAAAATTGGGCTTGGCTTCCACTTTGGATACCAATCTTAACGAGGACTCAACTACCTCCACGCAACCGCGAGGACGTCCACGTCAGCACAAATTAAACAGTCAAACAAAACCCGTGCGTGGCCGTAGAGAAGAAGCGAGAGCGGAAGATAATCAATCACCCGTCCTTGTTCCTTGACAACTAGCGATTGGCTGCCTTCGACCAAGAAGAAGGGGGGCTTCCAGAGGAGGAGCTGCTCCGGCTACACGACACTGATCCCTGGAACACCGATGCACAACTTGGGTCCCGGCACTTTAGGTGCGACACGTGGTGGCGAGGATGCTGACGAATGGAGAAATCCTACTCGCCGGCTCTCGTTCTCATGCTTGGTGTTGGCCGCCTCTCGTTCTCATTCTTACCTTAGTTTTGATTTTCATTAAGCGTATTGATTAGATATAATTAAAATGATCTTATTTTTGATATTGAGAGATTATGTAAATTTAAAATTTGAATTCATGATTAAAATAAACATTCCTCAACCTACATATCTGTTTGAAACGCCCTCTATGATGGCCAGATAAGGCATAATAAAATGGGAAGGTCCCACGCCTAGTCTCTACGAAAGTTTTATACTACGCTGAGAGAGACAATAAGGTTTGGAAGAGCCTTACCCTGATCTGAAGAGGAAGAAAAACCCATTTGTTATGAGAACCTATAAAAATACCTTTGCTTGTTTATTGAGATTGTTTCCATTAATCTACGAATCTAATAAATCCCTATGAAACAATTATTATATCGTTTATTTGATAAAGAGGGGCAAGACATTCTTGGTCTCTATTTCTCTTATCTAGGAATAGTACAAAGAGGAGGCTACTAGTAGTACCCTGGATTATTTGACTCAACGGACGTATGGTAGGGATATTAGAGATGTACTAATATGAAAGGCTACTGGTAGTACCTTGGTGCATTTGACCCAACTACCTGTATACCGAAAGAGTTAATAGGTCATCAGAATCATCAAAAGGGCATTAGATCTGATAAACTCTTAATATTTAGTTTTATTAATTTAGTTTTATTTAAAAGAAGCATCTATAATATTTATGCCATGAAGCATGCACCTATCTGTTCGCTCACCCTTTTGGATATAGTTTAAATAAAAGAAAACTAATAAAAGTTTAAAGAAACAATGGTGGCATGGTATTAAGGGCTTGGATTCTTAATCCAAAATCTTAGTTTGAATCACCATGGTTTATTTCTCCTTTTTGGCTTACCGTGGATGTCATTATGAAAAAAGGGATTTGTTTTAGCTTACCGATGAAGCACAAATCCCTTTATTAGCGTAAGACGCTTGGTATACGGAAATATTCTTTCTTAAGTGGTGGAGCACAAAATTTTGCATGCAATGCATTTTCCTTTCGGGAGATGTGCATTGAGGTCCATGTGGTGGGCCATACAAGAATTAAAAAAAAGAGGGTTGGACACCTCGCTCGCCTGGGCCTACAGCCAGGCTGGCCCAAGCGCCAAGCTGGGCGCAGCCCAGCGCCTAGGCTGGCCTAGGCGGCCCAGCCTAGTAGGCCAGGTAGGCCAAAGTGCCAAGATAGGCACAGCCTAGCGCCCAGACTGGCCCATGCTAGGCAGCCTGGGCTGGACTGGCAGCCGGTTGGCCCAAGCCGCCCAATGCGGCCGGCCAGCCCAGGTGCCATCCTAGGCTACGATCGGCTAGCCCAAGCACAGGGCGCGCTAGGCTGGGCGGGCCACATCCATGTTGAGAAATTTTTTTTGGATGATTGAAAAATTTTTGGGTTAAGAAATAAGCTATTGGGCTTAGGTAAGGAAGGCAGGCTGTTGGCTCATCCATCAAGTAGTTGGACCGTTGGCCTAGCTTATTTATGTTTAATTATATTTAGAATTTGTGCGTATAAATTTTATGAATTATGCATATATTTTAAGTAACATAATTGAGCATAAAATTTAAATAATATCTAAGTGATAAATACAATTGAATAATTGAGGAGTAGCGACAACACCTTAATTATACATTTATATAACAAAGTTAATGAATCACATAAATAATAGACATTAATTGTAATTAATTCTATGGATATAATAAAATTTATTCCACAGGAATTTTTATTATATTTGTATAATTAATTAGGATAAAATATCAAACTAATCTACCCAAAGGAATTAGAAAGAAGGAACATAATTTGATAGTTTTATCATACAGACTTAAGTGAATCTAATTGAATTAGAGCTTTAGTCCACAAGCAAGTTTTATTTCAGTAGATTCACTGTTTTCTAAATGCATGATTTACATTTAGCCTTAATTTTTGATAATAAGCATGTATATTTAATTTTACAGTTATGCAACCTATAAATTTCTCTAATATAAAATATGACATACCTGAATTGAGGGGTGATAACTATAAGGTTTGGAAGGAGAGAATTTTCCTTCATCTGGGCTGGATGGACATTGATTATGCTATAAGAAAGGATAAACCACCTTCAGTAACTCAGACCAGCACTCCTAGTGAGATTGCGATTTATGAACGTTGGGAGCGATCTAATCGCTTGAGTGTAATGTTCATATAGATAAAAATCTCTGTGGTATACATGATTCAGTCGATAAATATGAAATGTCAGAGAAGTACTAAAGGCCATTGATGAGCAATTCAGTACTTCAGACAAAGCTCTTGCCAGCACTATAATTTGAAGTTCTCATCCCTGAGGCTCACTGAAGTGAGAGGTGTGTGTGAACACATTATGCAAATGAGGGACATTGCAGCTCAACTGAAGACTCTTGAAGTTGAAATGTCTGAGTTCTTTCTAGTGTACTACATTTTAAACATCCTTCCATAACAGTATGGATCATTTAAGATATCTTATAATACACTTAAGGAAAAATGGCCAATCAATGAACTTTTGGCCATATGTGTTCAAGAAGAGGGTAGACTGGTGATGAAATTGGGTGAGAGTGCAATGCTGATTATAAATGAACAGGCCAAGAAGAAAGGTAAAAGTAAAATACCATCCCAATATAACATTAAGAAGGAATCTAAGTATTTCTTTTGTAATAAGAAGGGACACATGAAGAAGGATTGCATCAAGTTCAAGACTTAGCTCGAAAAGAAAGGTAAAACAATCTCACTTGTCTGTTATGAATCTAATATGGCTGATGTTATTTATAACACATGGTGGATTGATTCTGGTTCTATAATCCGTATTTGTAATACTTTGCAGGGTATGCAAAATCTAAGAAAGCCAGTGGAAAGTGAGCAGCATATCTCTTCAAGAAACAAGATGCGCTCACATATGGAAGCTATAGGGATATGCACTTTAGTTTTTAGTAATGGTTTTATTTTAAATTTGGAAAGGACTTTTTATGTACCTAGTTTCTCTAGAAATTTAATTTTAGTTTCAAAACTTGTACCTTGGGTTATTCGTTCAACTTTTCAGATACTTCTTTCAGTTTATATTATAAATCCAAACTTATTGGGAATTGTACTTTGTTTGATGGTCTTTTCTATATTAACTTATAAAATGATACCACTCATGATGTGATGCTTGTTAGGGATGGCATGAAAAGATGTGTTATAAATGATAACTCTTTTATATTATGGCACCAAAGATTGAAACATATCTCCATAGATAGAATCAAGAGGTTAATAAATGAAGGAGTACTCAGTACTTTGAACTTCACTGACTTTGATACTTGTGTGGACTGCTTAAGGGCAAGCAGACCAACAAGTTAAAGAAAGGTGCTAAGAGGACTTCATACCTATTAGAGATCATACACATAGACATTTGTTGTCCGAATATGGATTTTCATGATAATACTTTATCTCCTTCGTTGATGACTACTCACGATTTATGTATTTGTACTTGCTTTAGAATAAAAATGAAGCATCAGATGTCTTTAAAATTTTTAAGACAGAAGTAGAGACACAATGTGGAAAATAAATCAAAATTATGAGATATGATAGAGAAAGTCAGTATTATGGGAGATACACAGAGGATTGACAAATGCCTTGTCCATTTGCGAAGTTCCTTCAAGAACATGGGATTGTTGCCCAATACAATTTATCTGGCTTACCTGATTAGAATGGTGTAGCAAAGAGAAGAAACTGAACATTGATGGACATGGTGAGGAGCATAATTAGCAGTTCCAAACTGTTTAAGTCCTTGTGGATAGAAGCTCTCAAGATGATCGTATATATATTGAATCAGATTCCAACCAAGGCTGTTTCCAAAATGCCATTTGAGTTATTTAAAGGTTAAAAACCAAGTTTGTGACATATATGCATATGAGGATGCCCATGTGAAGTGAGAGTGTACAATCCACAAGAGAAAAAGCTAGACCTTAAGACTACTAGTGGGTATTTTGTTGGATATACCGAGAGGTACAAGAGATATAGATTTTATTGTTCATCTCACATAACTAGGATTATGGAATCAAGAAATGCCAAATTTCTTGAGAATGGCTTGATCAGTGGGAGTGATCAATTGCAGAGCATAATTCCTGAAAGAAAACATTTTGATGCTCAACCTTCCACTTCAAGTGATAGACTGATTATCGTTCATAGTGCCCCTCAAGATCAAATGGGCATTATACAACCAGTCATTGAAATTTTATAATTTACTGATAATGAACTAGTAGATCCAGTCTCTCATGAGTTACCAGAGATGGTTGAACAATCAATTTTGTGAGAGAAGGTTGTTACAACATTAGGAAGATCTACAAGAGAAAAGAAACCAGTAATTTCTAGTGACTACATTGTGTATCTTTAAGAGTCGGACTATAATATTGGAGCTAAAAATGATCTTGAAACATTTTCATAAGCCATGAATTATAAGGAATCCAATTTATGGTATGATGCTATGAAAGATGAGATGAATTATATGGTATTTAATGGAGTTTGGAATTTTGTTGAGTTGCCTGATGGAGCAAAAGCCATTGGCTATAAATGGGTCTTTAAGACCAAGAAAGACTGGTTAGACAACATTGAGCAATATAAGGCAAGACTCATCGCTAAGGGATCCACTCAAAGAGAGGAAATTGATTACAAGGAGACATTTTCTCCTGTATCCAAGAAAGATTTCTTTCGCATAATCATGCACTTGTTGCACATTTTGACTTAGAGTTACAATAAATGGATGTAAAAACTACATTTCTCAATAGAGATCTAGAGGAAGAGGTTTATATTAAATAACATGAAGGTTTTTCCTCTAGTGATAATGCACAATTAGTATGCAAGCTTAAGAGATTTATATATGGGTTGAAACAAGTCTCTCGACAATTGTACTTAAAATTTTATGATATGATTTTTTTATTTGGATTTGTAAAGAACATCATGGATCAATGTATATACCAAAAGGTTAGTGGAAGCAAAATTTATTTTCTAATCCTATATATGGATTATATTTACTTGCAACCAATGATAAAGGTATGGTTACATGAGGTGAAACAATTTCTCTCTGGGAATTTTGACATGAAAGATATGGGTAATGCCTCTTATGTCATTGGCATTAAGATTCAGAGAGACAAACTTCAAGGTGTTTTAGGTATGTCTTAAAAAACCTATATCAACAAAATCTTAGAGAGATTTTGGATGAAAGATTATTTATCGAGTATAGCTTCCATAGTCAAGGGTGGCAGATTCAATTTGAGTCAGTGCTCAAGGAATGACTTTGAAAGAAAGAAAATGAAAAACATTCCATATGCCTCAGCTGTTGGTAACTTGATGTATGCTCAGGTCTGTACAAGGCCTGACATAGCATTTGCAGTTGGGATGTTGGAAAGATATCAGAGTAATCCAGGTTTAGACCACTGGAGAGCTGCTAAAAGGTTATGAGGTACATAGCTGATTGCTACCTACCTCTATTATGCAAGCAGAGTTCATTTCTTATTTTGAGGTTATATCACACAGTGTATGATTGAAGAGTTTCATCTCAGGGCTTAGAATTGTTGATCCTATTGCTAGGCCAATTAAATTATATTATGATAATTCAACTGCTGTATTTTTCGCTAAAAACCACAAGAGTGGTAGTCGAAGTAAATACATCAATATTAAGTATTTAGTCATAAGAGAACGTGTTAAAGAAAACAAAGTGGTCATAGAACATGTTAGCACTGAATTGATGATAGTTGATCCTCGACTAAAGGCATGCCAATTAAGAATTTTAAGGATCATGTGGTACGAATGAAAGTTGGTCCCATGATATAATTTAGTTGCATGGACAACTACTTGTACAATGAAACTCTTTTATTGTTGTGATGTTTTTTCGCATTCAGTTATTTAGTATACACATTTATTTTGTGATGAGCATCATTTAGTTGGACCTAGAATAAACATGGGATTTATTCATTAAGTTATATGGGTTTATGTTTAGAAAATATAATATATTGTGATACATGGCTAATAATACTCGATTTAAGAGGACCTATTGCTATGATCCATGTATTTTATTTCTTACTATAGTAATAGAATATATGGACCAAGTGGGAGAATGTTGGTTTTTTTTTCATTAAGCGTATCGATTAGATACGATTAAGATGGCCCTATATTCGATATCGAGGGATTACTTGAATTCAAAATTTGAATCCACGATTAAGATAAACATCCCTCAAACATATCCGTTTGAAGCACCCTCTGTGATGGACAAATAAGGCATAAAGAAAAATAAAACGGGAAGGTTCATGCTCCTGGTCTCTATGAAAGTTTTACACCATGCTGAAAGAGACAGTAAGGAATGGAAGAGCCTTACCCTGATCTAAAGAAGAAGACAAACCCATTTGTGTGGATCAATGGTTGGAGGTATTTATGTATCTATTCATGATTTACCTTTTTATTATCATGATAAATATATTGGTCTCATATTTCTGCATATATGATAGGGATCAATGTATATAATTTTGTTTTAACATTGTAATTATAGTTTAGGTTCATCTGGAACTAATTAACTTGCACTTAATAAAAATATAGTGTGTGGTAGTATATAAAAACTATTACACTTGAGTTTTCAGGGACAAGTATAGGGCTATAATTGAGCCGAGTCACTCACAAGCTACTAGAGGCTCGGCTTGATAAAAACTCATTCGTGTTTGGCTCATCATGTAAATGAGCCAAGCTTGAGCTTTATTCTAGAGCTTGTTTGATAAACGAGCCGAGCTTGAGCATATAGATGCTTGAGATCAGATTCGGTTAGGAGCTCGTGAGACAGCTCGATTAAGAGCTCATGAGACGGCTCAATTAGGAGCTCGCAAACTGGTTCAATTAGGAGCTCATGAACAAAATGTCATTTTATATTCTCTGCCTTGATTACTTTTATATCTTGTTGGACTAATATTTTGTGGATGACTTTAGAAACTTTTTTATTGAATTTTTGATAAAAAAAATTAATTAAGAATTGAACTTTTTTTCTCGAGCCGAGCTTTAAACGAGCTTTTTTTTTTCTTTCTTCGAGCCGAGCTTGAAACGAGCTTAATTCAAGAGTTTGAAATGAGCTTAATTCAAGCTCGAGCTTAAAATAAGCTTTTTTTGAGTTGAACTTGTCAAGCTTTCTAATCATACCAAACAAGTGAGCTCGAGTTGAGCTCGAGCTTTTTGTAATCGAGTTCGAGTCGAGCTCAAACAGGATTTTTCAAATTTAAACAAACTCGAGCTCGAGTATTTCTTAACGAGCCGAGCTTGAGCATTGGAAAGCTCAGCTCAGCTCAGCTCGATTACAATCCTAGACAAGTAATTTCAGTTTAAAATAAATAGATATTATTATACTCAAGTTTTTAGGATCACGTGGTTTCGATTCAAAATAAATATGTCAACATAAATAGTTAATATGAACCGATAAAAATCAGCTAACATGCTGTAGTAAATAGAAACTATTAAGTTAGGATTATAGCAAGTTGCATGCCTTAAAGAATGAGGCACATGGAGAATGGTGCGTAGATGTTGACAACTTATCACGTATTCATAAATGTCTTATTTTTTGAGATGCATTACGTATTCAATAGTTTTTATTTATTTTTATGTTATTTCTATTTACTATCATAAATTAAGTATTTATCAGTTTGGGCTAACCATTTATTTTAGACAGGGCAGTGTTTGTTTTATGGATAAGTGTTTACCATCAATTGGCAAGAATTGTTGTCTACTTTGATGTCGATTTTATTCATTGTCATTTCTGTTTATTTTGTCAAAATTATTTTATTTTAAAAATAAATGATAGCTAACAAGTGATTTTTTTGACTTTTCATGCAAATCTAACAAGATTTTAACTCGGCTACATGCAAATGTAGCCGAGTCTATGCCCACACCCAAAGACTTTAAAATTATTTACTTTTAATTTCTATCCTGTCCATTCTTTATAAAGGATGATATCTTCTAAAGATGATGTCAAGTATTTTTTCAAATGTAGGCTGTTGTAGGTATTGTCCAAATTTTATTATATGAAACCGCTTAACTTTTGACATGATTTCTGTCATCCTCACTAAACTCTTATTTTTGCACTTTGCTATGCCTTGTTGTTAGGGTAAATAGTTGGTTGTCAATTGTATACATTTAAACAAATACTTCTCCTCTATAATGTGGAGAGGTTAATCAAAGAAGCCACTTCTATTTTTTGCAATATTTTTAAATTTTCGTGATACATGAAAAACTTCATATTTTCTACTGATGAAAAAAGCTCAATCATTTGATTGTAATAATCAATAAGTACAGTAAAATAAAATTTTCATCCCATGAAAGTGTTGGTATTGAACCACATATATATCTGCATCCACTAAAGCAGGTACACGTTTAACCTTTGATTACTTTTCTTTGGAGATGCGTTTGATTAATGATGCTTTTCTAGCATACAACTTTCATAAATTATATCATCTTACTAAATTAACGATAACCATTCTGCAATATTCTTTTGATTCAACACATGGAGTAACTTCTGAAGTGTCATAATCAATTATCATCAAAAGTTCCTTTCATATCACTTTACGAGGGGAAAACTTTATTTTTAGTCAAAGCTACTTTTGGACAAACTTTGTTCTTCACTGGGAAATTTTTTTCTCTTGAACTTGATCTCCTAGCTAGCTTTGGTACCAATTTTTTTCTGGCTTTAATTTGATTAGACTAGAATGATAGGGGAGCAAGAGGAGAACAAGATCTAAGATATGGGTTCTAAGTTTTCTTATGGAGATCTAGCAGAAAGGGATGTAATAATTATTTCAGATTTTGGGGTATATGGTCTCAACCCTTACATTCTAACCTATTCATATGGCTTCGTTACCTCCCATACGTTCAAGATAAAAGGATCCTGGTCATAACAGCCAACTAATTATAGTACAATGCAGTCCAAAATACACAAAACAAAGTATTGCATTCAATAATTTGAGCCTGTAGATGATGAAGAATATTAGTGTTGATGAACCTTCCTGATGTGGCTGATTACGTCCCACGGGTAATGGATTAACAGACTGCACAATTTTTGGAGCCAAGCAATAATATGGCAGCTGGCCCCGACCTCGGAGTCAACTTCAGCCTCTGTTTCGGCCCCGGACATGAATTCAGCCTCGGCCTCGAATTCAACTTCAGCTACAACCTCGGCCTCGAGCCTAGCCTCGGCCTCGGATCTGGTCTCGAGGCTAGCCTCAGCCTTGGACCCAGCCTCGAGCCTGACCTTGGCCTCAGCCTTGGATTCAACTTCAGCTTCAACCTTAGCCTCGAGCCTAGCCTCGGCCTCGGACCCAGCCTCGAGCCTGACCTCAGCCTCGGCCTCGGATTCAACTTCAGCTTCAACCTTGGCCTCGAGCCTAGCCTCGGCCTCGGACCCGACCTCGAGCCTGACCTCGACCTCGGCCTCGAATTCAACTTCAGCTTCAACCTCGGCCTCGAGCCTAGCCTCGGCCTCGGCCTTGGACTCGGACCTACTCTCGGCCTCTAGCTTTGGCCTTAGAACCAACCTCGAACTTAGTTCCCAGCAGCCTAACAAGCATCCAGAGCTACCACGTGGCCCACTAACCCACTATCTCTAAGACCACAAGCAGTTACCGTTATTTATGGCACATGTCTAAGAGCAATGCACCCACCTACGGTGCTGCTTTTAACGGACGACGTGATCCAACGATCATCCACAAAAGGTAAGAGGGACCTTCAAACAGGTATAAAAACCTTCACTCACAATGAGAAAGGTAAGGAGCTCATTCTCTCCTACTCGATCATCTCTATTTCTATTCTTCAGACCACTAACTAGAGCATCAGAGGGTCTCCATCGGTACCACCAGTCCAGAACTTTTGTTGCAGGTTTTCGGCTAAAAGAGGCGGTCCTGTCGTCTCTCTGAAGATCCACAAAGCTCTCTTCTTACCTAGCGTTCTCTAAAAGTGATTTGGCAGCAATAGATTAGCGCGCCAGGTAGAGGGACAAACATTCATTCAACATACCTGCAACCCCTGCAAGGAAGAAGATGGTGGTTACACATGTGTAGGAGGCCTCTATCAGTCAGGCTGGGAGGCACCTCCCGCAGGCTGAGCAGCCGAAGGCCGACCTCCCTGCTCCGCCCCCCATGCAGCCATAGGTCAACCAAACTGACCGGCTCACTGCCCTGACCCAGCAAGTTCAAGATCTGATGGCGATGGTTTGGGGGCTGCAGGAACAGTATTCCACCACTACGCCATTACTACCTCAGCTCCCTCCGCCTCATGAAGGGGGTCATTGGGCTAGCCAGTCTCATCATGGTAGGACTCCTCCGGAGACCTGCCATTGCACATCTCCAAAACCTCATCAACGGGAGACTTTCAAATGGCCGCAATCTCCTTTCCATCGCTCTTACCACCTCCCCAAGCGGCGTAGTGGGAAGGAACCCGAGCAGGTTCATCATCCCCACCAGCGACCCTCTCCTCACTCATCCTCTGAATCTTCGAGGGAAGATTCCTTTGATAGATGGGTTGCTCGTCGGGCTGAGCGACGATTGGATGAGTATCATCTGCGACTGGAGGAGCTCAGCCGCAGAATTACCTACCCTCATGGGGCAGATTATGACCGCTGCCCCTCACTATCTCGCTGTATCATGGAGGAACCGGTCCTATCCCGATTTCGTCTACCCCAGCTGGACCCATACGACGATACCACAGACCTCTTGGATCATCTGGAGAGTTACAAAGTCCTCATGCAAGTTCAGGGGGCTACGGATTCTCTTCTCTGCTTTGCCTTTCCAGCAACAGTCCAAAAGGCTGCATGTGCATGGTATTTTCGCCTGCCACCACATAGTATTAACTCCTTCAGACAGCTGAAGAGATCCTTCTTGGCCCACTTTGATGCATGCCAAAAGTTTCCCAGGGTGGCTGATAGCTTATTTTTCATCCAGCAGAGGAGCGGCAAAACCTTGAAAGACTTCGTAGCTTGATTCAAGGAAGCTGTGCTCGAAGTCTATAATCTTGAGGATTCCGTAGCCACCCTAGACTTGAAGCGGGGACTCCGTCTCTTCTGCTTCCCCTATTCTTTGGATAAGAAGCCTTCCGGCTCTTATGCCGAATTGCTGAGCTAAGCGCAGAAGTATATCCGCATTGACAAAGCAAACTTTTCCAGAAGGAAGGTCAACAAGGGGTCCAGTAAGAAGCCAGTGCATCCGAAGCCTACTGGAGCACGGCCTAGGAAGTTTGAGCCTCCTCGTCGTCCAGATAATCGACCTCGGGCCTTGGCTCCCAAGGAGCACTTCACCCCGCTTCTCGCCCCAATATTTCATATCTTGCTGGAGATTGAGGGCGAGCCCTATCTTTGACGTCCACCTCCCATGAGGCCAGGAGTCCCCCGCAATAAAGATCTTTACTACCGATATCTCGGGACTACAACCATGATACGGAGGACTGCCGCCTGCTAAGAAAGCCATTGAGGAACTCGTTCACTAGGGCCATATGAGAAAGTTTGCTCGAAGAGGGAATCCCACTACTCCGGGCCTGTCGGCACCTTCTACTGCCCATATCGGCATGGATAACACTCCGACAGAGAAGACGGTGGCCATGATCTCCTGGGGGCTAGGCAGCAACCCTAAAAAGCAGTGTGAGGATGGTGTAGACTCTGTAATTCACTTTTTTAGAAGGAACCTAGAAGGGGTGGACAACCCTAATGATGATAGCGTCGTAGTGTCACGACGATAGCTAAACACCTTGTAAAGCGAATTCTCATCGATAGTGGAAATTCAGTTGATGTTCTTTCGTATAAGGCATATGTTCAAATGAGTCTGTCTCCTAGTCTTCTTCGCCCCATGACCACTCCCTTGATGGGTTTCACTGGGGATTCTGTAAGGGTAGAAGGAGAGATCACCCTCCCGGTTACGGTCAGGACAGAATCGCGCCAGAGCACATTCTTCATAAAATTCCTGGTTATCCGAGTTCCCTTAGCCTACAATGTTATTCTTGGAAGACCTGATCTCAACCTCCTAGACACCGTTATCTCTACAAAAAGGTTACTGGTATGGTTTCCTACCAACAAGGGAGTTGGAAAGATGTGCGGGGAATGAAACTTGGTACCCCTCTATTATCACACTGCCCCTAGCCCTCATGAGGTGACTGCTCCACCGATGCTCGAGCCACTTGACCCCAGAGACTCTGAGAAGAGAGGAGAACTAGCTGAAAGCTTGTTGGCCTTCCCGCTGGGGAAGGATTCAACGAGGACAATCCGAATTGGAACGCTTCTTCCTACAGAAGCGAGAGATTGGCTACTCGCTTTTTTGTGGACCAACGTGGACGTCTTCGCTTGGTCAGCCTCAGACAAGCCGGGAGTGCCACCTAAAGTTATCACTCATAGACTTAGCATCGACCCAAGGCGTCGACAGGTTTGGCAAAAGAAGAGGAGTTTCTCTTCCAAGAGGCAAAGGGCCATGGATGAAGAAGTCCGTAAACTGATCACAGCGGGCCACATACGCGAGGCACATTACCTAGTTTGGCTAGCTAATATGGTCATGGTTCGTAAGGCCAATGGAAGCTGGAGGATGTGTATTGATTTCATTGACCTCAATAAGGCGTGCCCCAAGGATAGCTTCCCACTGCCTAGGATCGATCAGTTGGTGGATGCCACATCGGGCCATGAAATCCTTAACTTCATAGTTGCCTTCTCAGGGTACAACCAGATAAGGATGGACACAACTGATAAGGAGGCCACTTCATTCGTGACCGAGAAAGTCATCTATTTCTACAAGGTCATGCTCTTCGGGTTGAAGAATGCAGGAGCCACATACCAAAGGTTGATGAATAAGGTCTTCGAAGACCAAATCGGGCACAACATGGAGGTATACGTGGACGATATGTTAACAAAAAGCATCCATGCCGACGACCATGTTGCTGACTTATCAGAAACCTTCAACAACCTTTGCCAATACCAAATGAAACTAAACCCATGGAAGTGCACCTTCAGAGTCACAACGAGCAAATTCCTGGGCTTTATGGTGACACAGATGGGAATCAAAGCTAACCCCAAGAAGATCAAGGCCATCATCGACATGAGACCACCAAATAACAAGAAGAAAGTGCAACGGCTCACAAGAAGGATAGCAGCCTTAAGCCATTTTTTAGCGAGGTTAGCAGAAAGATGTTTACCCTTCTTCAAAGCCTTGTGCAAAGTTGACAGCTTCGAGTGAACGATGGAGTGTCAGGAAGCTTTTGAAGGATTGAAGAAGTTCTTGTCCACTCCACCTTTGCTATCCAAGCCGAAGGAAGGAGAAGAACTCTTCCTCTACCTCACTGTATCCCCTAAAGTGGTGAGTTTCGTGCTCGTCTATGTCGACGCTGACAAGATGCAGAAGCTAGTCTATTACACAAGCAAAGTGCTCACGATGCAGAGGTCAGGTATTTTAATACCGAAAAGATTATTTTTGCACTAATCGTCTATGCTCAGCATCTCAGACCTTACTTCCAAGCATACCCGATTGTGGTGGTCACGGATCAACCACTCAGGGTAATTCTCTCTCGTCCTGATACCTCTGACCGACTAGCAAAGTGGGCAATCAAGCTGAAAGAATTTGACTATCGTTTCGACCCAGGTCGCCATGAAGTCTCAGATTTTGATGAATTTTCTGATCGAGTGCACCTGGGCAGAGGAGCAGCTGGAGGAACCCCATACAAATTCCTCGGACACTACAATCGAGGGAAGATGGGAAGACTGGATCCTTCATGTAGATGGAGCATCAAATTCTCAAGGAAGCGGGGCAGGCCTCATCCTCGCAAGTCCAGATGGCATAGTGACCGAGTATGCCCTCTGTTTACTCTTCTCGGCCATAAACAACCAAGCTGAGTACGAAACTTTGCTGTCAGGAATGAGGCTGGCATGGGAGCTCGGGGTAAAATGCCTTAGAGTCTTCATCGACTCTCATCTCGTCTTTGATCAAATTAAGGAAGAGTATAAGGCTCAAGATCCTACTATGTCTCGCTACTTGAGTATGGTGCAATCACAATCCTCTTCCTTTACTCATTTCAGTGTCAGTTATATTCCCCGAAAGGAGAATGCCAGAGCCGATACTTTGTTCCGGCTAGCCACTTCAGCCGATGGGACCATGAGGAGAACCTATATAGAACATCTGGAAGCCCTAAGTATCGACGTGATAGAAGAGTCCTTGCCAATCAATCAAGATCCTTCCTTGATGGACGCTTATATCCAGTACCTCACCAACGACATCCTCCCGATCGACCCTACTGAAGCTAAACTATTCAAATGGTGAGCATCTAAGTTCCTTATGCTCGACGGACAACTGTATCGAAGATCTTTTCTCACCCTCTCCTCAAGTGTGTTGGTCCTGCGAATGCTGACTATATCCTTCGTGAGATCCATAAGGGTGTTTGCGGAAACCACTTGGGGGACAGAGCACTATCACACAAGGCCCTATGCTAAGGCTATTACTAGTTTATCATGCAAGGAGACATAGCCGAGTTGGTTCGGAAGTGCGATAGCTGCCAGCGGCACGCTAACATCCAATAGTTGCCAACCTCCCAGCTGAGCCCCCTGTCGGCTCCATGGCCCTTCGCCCAGAGTCAGCAAAAATTTCTGCTCATTGCCATCGACCATTTCACCAAGTGGGTAGAAGCCGAAGAACTCACCAAAATCACTGAAGCTAAGGTGAAGACTTTCTGTTGGAAGTTTGTTATTTGTCGGTTCGGGCTACCCCACACCCTTGTTACCGACAACTGTCGATAATTCGATAATGCTCCCTTCAGAGAGTTTTATGCCGAACTGGACATATGCCAGAGGTTCACTTTTGTCGGTCATCCACAATCAAAAGGAGTGGTCGAAGTGACAAATCGGACCATCCTTCAAGGGCTTAGGACATGCCTGGATGATTTTAAAGGAAGATGGATGGAGGAACTCCCGAACGTGCTGTGGGCGTATCACACGACACCACAAACCCCATGGGAGAAACTCCCTTCAGCCTTGTGTTTGGATCAAAGGCTATCATTCCGGTAGAGATTGGCATTCGTAATCCTCGGGTACAATCGTACGATGAGGGGGACAATCCAAGTCAGTTGCGAGCCAACCTTGACCTTGTTGAGGAGGCCCGCGATGGAGTATGACTCAAAATGGCTGCTTACCACCAAAGGGTTGCAAAGTACTACAACACCCAAATTTGCCCCAGAACATTCATCCCTGGAGACCTGATCCTCAGGCGAGCCAAGGTCTCCAAACCCACGGAAGGAGGAAAACTGTCACCCAATTGGGAAGGGCCTTATCGGGTCACTGATGCACTTCATCACGGAGCATACTGATTGAAGGACTGAACGGGAAGCCACTCCCTCGCACATGAAATGCGGACAATCTCCATCAGTATTACCAGTAATGTATACTAACATTTACATCTTTTTATTAACAAGAGCATCCTCGAGCAATCTTGCTTTTTCAGCTCAAGCCCGACTCCGCGTCGGCACTCATGCCCGACAATGCGTCGGCACTCAAGCCTGACTCCGTGTCGGCACTCAAGCGTGAAGCTGGATCAACGCTTAAAATTCAAGTCATTTTCGCTTCGATCTTGACTTCAACTTCTAAGTCTCACTTTGGTCTCGACTTCAACTTCAAGTCTCAGACTTCGGTCTTGATTTCTTCCATGTCTCAACTTCGGTTTTGATGTCTACTTTGAGTCTCGACTTCGATCTCAACTTTGACTTCAAGTCTCGGCTACAACCTAAGTTTTTACTCTAGCCTCTGCCTCAATCTCAGCCCTAACTTCGGCTTTAGTTTCTAACCCGGGCCTATGTTCTCGACCTCGACCTTTACTCTGGAATGAGCGCGTCTTGGCCACTACGGAAGCAAAGTACCAATAAAGAGCACAACAAATCTCAAAGATTTTAGAAGTAAAAATATTTTCATTAATTGAATAAATTTACAAAATTATCGACTTTAGTCGGACTTCAATACAAGGGAGAATAAAAAGAAAAAAAGAAAAAGACAAGGCATTCAGGACTCGGCTGATGCTGGATCATTGTCAGAGGGGTGGTGTGCCACTGGTGTCTCCCCCGTTACTTCTCTGGCTCCATATCGTCAAGTCCCTCGAGGCTGTAGACTCTTCCCACTTTGGCCTTATAGTCTTGGAAGCCCAAGTCGTAGGCATAGGCGGTGGCCTCGGCCAGCTCTTCGCCGAAGCCAACGGACTACCGAAAGTTATCTACAGCCTCGGCGGCTTTTTCTCTACTGCAACAACCCTCTCTTCGGCAGCCTTCGTAGCCGCCATCAGCTCAGCTACCTGAGCATCGGAGCGGTGGGCGATCTTCTTAGCATTCTCCATCTGCTCCTCAATCGCACTTATTTGGATATTGGCGGAGTGTAGTCGAGTTTGGTATAAGAGCAGATCTGACTCCATCTTTTTATTCCTTTCCTCGACTACTTGGGCATTATTGAGCTCATGGGCCGCCCAGCGTTGGGCCTCCTCAAGTGCCTTTTCGACCCTTTCCGCCCGGGCCAGAACGTTTCCAAGCTCATCCACCCTCTCGACTCAGGCTATCTCCAATGCCTTCTCGGCCCTCTCTGCCTAGGCCTGCTCCTCGGCCCTCTCGACTTGGGCAGCTCCCAGCACCTTTTCGACCTCCTCTATCCGGGCCTGAGCCCTGTTGACCTCTTTATGAGAATGGTCGAGAGTGGCTTCGTCCTGGGAGAGGATGCTCTTCATGGAAGCCAAGGAATTTTCCGCATGCATAAGTAATTTACTATCAAGAATAGGTGGCAAGGAAACTCTTACAAAGAAACTCTTAATGAAGAGGAAACACTTACCCAAAGGTGAGCCACAAAGGCATCACGAAAAGAAGGAGGAAGTCCTTTGATTTTGGAGATCCCTCTGAAGCTCAGGCATGCAAACTTGTGCCATCATTCGCTCTGCCCTACGGCCGTTATGCGCAAGGATGGACCGGAAGGAAGTTACCATAGCTTCATCTTCCTCCGCAGTCCTGGCAAGCACTGGAGCCGTAGGTGTTGTGTCTGGGGCTGACGGCACCCCTTCTTCTGACAACTCGGCTGCCTTGGGAGGCTCTTTGGCCGTCAGTTCTTCCGCTGGTGGGAGAGCCTCCAGGGCCGATCCTGTAGCCGGTTCGATCAACCCCACATCTGGAATGACCGACTGTGGCGATGGCAAGACCTCAGCCCTCGACTCCTCTGGGGGCGTTTCGGTTGTGAGGTCAATGTGCGCCTCCCGGTCCACCCGAGGCTTGCGGATAAGAGGAGTCGGGGACCAAGACAGAGTCAGCGACGGGGACCGAGGCCTCTTCCTTGACCCTTCGGCCTCTTCAGCCCTCTTTTTGGCCCCCTCGGCCTCGTCCCTTTCCTTGGCCCTCTCAGCCTTGGTCTTCCTCTTGGCCCCTTCGACCTCGACCTTTTTCTTCTTTGCCTCCTCGGCTTTGGCCCTCTTCTTAGCGAAGGCTCCCTCCGCCTTGGCCATTCTTTTCTTAGCCTCTGCCTTCCTTACTGTCTGAGCTGGTGGTAGCATGTATGCATAAGTCAGAAATGACTTAGTAAAAAAAAAAAAAGAAGAGAAGAAGAAGAGGAGGTGGGTATAAGGGGAATGGTCATGGCTGCTCACCACTACTTGGAATGAGGCCTGCGAGCCGAATGTTCTCCTCTAATAGGAGTTGGTTACAGCGTGGGACATCAGCAGTTAGCAGCTGCCCGAACGCCTCTTGGACCCTCGAAGGCACTGATGGATCCTTGTTTGGCTCGGTGTTCAGTGTCCCCCAAATTATTCTCACCTTCTCGATATGAGCAAAGAAAATCTATCTTTCCACCCTTTGATAGACGTAGGAAGGTACAGTCTAAGAGCCTTGGTCGGTTCGAGAGCAAAGGACCATCACCCTGACTGTTTGCGAAGGGTATAGAAGCTTTGGAAAAAGGAAATCCTAGCTTCTATCCCATGAAGATGACATAGCACCAGGAAGCCAACAATAGTCCGAATGAAATTCAGAACTAATTGCGTCGGCGTCAATGAATATCTATCTAAAAGATTGAAGATGAAAGGGTGGAGAGGTAATTGAATGCCGGCTTTGAAGAAGGTTTTGTACAAGACGACTCTACCAGGTCGGAAGGAGGTCATCCTATCCTTAGGAGCAGGACGGAATAAAGGAATGTTGATGGAAAGGTCGTATTTAGCCCTAAGGTTGACTATCTCCTGGGTGGTCATGGTGGAGACAGTCCATTGAGGGGACTCCCTCACGGTGGAAGAAACTAGGTCCGAGACGGTCGGACAATGCCGAATAGGGGCTTACCGGCGGCCGGGCGACTCCCGGCGGGAGATCGTCCGATAGCTCATCGTTGTGCTAAAGGAACCCTATCGATGGAAGAGCTAGAAGACCAGCTGGGTGTGGAAGATGGGGAAGGTCGCGAGGGTTTAGGGGAATAACTCCCGGAATCAGAAATAGAGTAGGAGGGAGATGAAGCCATGAAAACAAGGACAAACTGACCTGGAAGAAGCAGAGTCAGAAAGGTGAGAGCTAGGACGAGGTCAAGACTCAGAAAGAAGAACCGGAACCAGGAGAAGGCAGACGGAAGCTTGAGCGAGGTTTAGACTGGAAAGAAGAAGCAAATGTAATAGAAGCAAAAGACCAAGGTCAGGGGCGACTTCCCTTTTAAAGCCTCATCGTTTCAAATCATCCCACTTGATTCAGATTGGCCATGTGCTCGCCCGCCACTGGAGAAGGCATTTCGACAACCATCCGATGCATAGAGTGCGAAGGGTGCAACCAATGATAAGACAATGGTGACATCACCGCAATGATGATGCCCGCCTTTTCGTAGTTCTGTACCCGAGTAGAATCCCCCTTTATTCCAATGGCAAAAATAAATAGAGCGGTGGCGTTAGAGCACCCAATGCCTCAACATTAAAGAAGCATGGCCTTCGAGGACACGTGCCCTCTTAGCAGTCGTTAGCATACAAAGATCAGCCACTAGATGATATTACACTCCTTTCGCTGGCAGTGGTGCGCCCACCCATCTCAGGGGTAGGGGCATCTGATGTGGCTGATCATGCCCTGATATGGCTGATCACACCCTCTGGACGGCAATAACAAGAAGCATAACACCTTGCGTAATTCCCGGAGCAAGATGAGTTGATAGCTTGTTTCTAGCTTCGGCCTCACCCTCGCCTCGGCCCCTGGCTTCGGCCTCACCCTCGCCTAGCCCCTGGCTTCGGCTCTGGCCCCTGGTTTCGGCCTCAGCCTCTAGCTTCGGCCTCACTCTCGCCTCGGCCCCTGGCTTTGGCCCCGGCCTCTAGCTTCGGCCTTGACCTCTAGCTTCAGCCTCACCCTCGCCTCGGCCCTTGGCTTCGGCCCCGGTCTAGCTTCGGCCTCACCCTCGCCTTGGCCCCTGGCTTCAGCCTCGGCCTCTGGCTTCGGCCTTGGCCTCTAGCTTCGGCCTCACCCTCGCCTTGGCCTCTGGCTTCGGCCACGGTCTCTAGCTTCGGCCCCAGCCTCTGGCTTTGGCCTCGCCCTCGCGCTCTAGAGTGCACGTTTCCCTAATATAGCGGAGCCAAACTTGAATACTAGACCCAGGGATTTGAGGCACCAACTACTGCATATCTCACTCATCTGTTTCACCAAAATCACAGGCGGTTACCCACGTATTACGCAGTCATCAGTATCTATGGTGCATGCTTAACAACTATGCACCCGTCAACCGAGGCCAATCCTAACAGAATGGGTTCGATAGCTACTCAACAAAAGGTAAAAAGGGACCCCCGAACAGGTACATAAGGACCCCTAACTCACAACGAGGGGGGGGGGGGGGGGCGAAATCTCTACTCTCTCATTCAAATCCCTGTTCTCTAAATTACTGACTTGAGCGTCGAAGGGTCCCCGCCGACACCATCGGTCCGAAACTTTTCTTGCAGGTTCCTGGCTAAAGGAGGCAGTCCCTGTCATTCCTCTGAAGGCCTACGAAACATTTCTGTTGCCTGACGCTTCTCAAAAGTGATTTGGAAGCAACATGCCCCACAGGCAATAGATTAACAGACTGCACAGTTTTTGGAGCTAAGCAATAACATGGCAGCTAGCCCCGGCCTCAGAGTCAACTTAAGCCTCTGTTTCGGCCCCGGACATGAATTTGGCCTCGGCCTCAAGCCTGGCCTCGGCCTCGTCCTCGAATTCAACTTCAGCTTCAACCTTGGCCTCAAGCCTAGCCTCGGCCTCAGACCTGGCCTCGAGCCTAGCCTCGGCCTCGGACCCGGCCTCAAGTCTGACCTCGGCTTCGGTCTCAGATTCAACTTCAACTTTAACCTCGGCCTCGGACCCAGTCTTAAGCATGACCTCGGCCTCGGCCTCGGATTCAACTTCAGCTTCAACCTCAGCCTCGAGCCTAGCCTCGGCCTCGGACCCGGCCTTGAGCCTGACCTTGGCCTCGAATTCAACTTCAGCTTCAACCTCGGCCTCGAGCCTAGCCTTGGCCTTGGACCCGACCTCGAGCCTGACCTTGGCCTCGGCCTCGAATTCAACTTTAGCTTCAACCTCGGCCTCGAGCCTAGCCTCAGCCTCGGCCTCGGACCTGCTCTCCGCCTCTAGCTTCGGCCTCGGAACCAATCTTGAACTTAACTCCCAGCAACCTAACAAGCGCCCAGAGTTGCTATGTGGCCCACTAACCCACTATTTCTAAGACCACGAGTAGTTACCGTTATTTACGACATACAGCTAGCAGCAATGCGCCCACCTATGGTGCCGCTTCTGGTGGACGACGTGTTCCAACAATCATCAGAAAGGGTAAGAGGGATTCGAATAGGTATAAAAAACCTTCACTCACAATGAGGAAGGTAAGGAGCTTCTCTCCTACTCGATCATCTCTATTGCTATTCTTACCACTAATTAGAGCGTTGGAGGGTCTCCGCTGGTACCATCGGTCCGACTTTTGTTGTAGGTTTTTGACTAAAGGAAATGGTCCTATCGTCTCTATGAAGATCCACAAAGCTCTTTTCTTACCCAACGTTCTCTAAAAATGATTTAGCAGCAACACTTCCTTTCTTTCCTCAATCTGGCACCTTTTTCCAGCCATTCTTACCACGAACACTGGACCTAGATATTTCGATCCCTTTCTATGTATGTTGTCCCGAGAAGGGTTGTTGGCTTGGTTAATTGAACGAAGCCCCACAAGAGACTATGGAGCATGGAGACTGACTTGGTAGATCGAGGCTTCAGAACGGTGAGGTTTGAAATGGCTAACGGTCAATGGGAGAGATTTCTTTTCTTTTCTCCGTGTTTTTCCCGACAGAGCTTAGTGGCCGTCTCATTCCCCCACGCATCCACTTTCTTTTTTTCCTTGCGAAGACTTTGTTGATATCTCTCACCTCAAATTTCAAACATCGCCCAGAGGTCTTCCCACGCCTTTCACCTGGTCAAACCCATGCCCAAGTACTTCAGCCATGGCAAGATCTAAACGGGCTCTAGTTCGCAGCATTTACGAGCAACAGCATACGATAATGCCAGGCGCAAGACCACCTATATATATATATATCTTCTAGTTTCATTTTAACCTTACAAAGATTCATGACTAGAGTAGATGGCATAAACATGCACGCCGTTTAGATTCTAGTACATGTCTGGTAGCCCATGCATGAATCGCACTCTTCAAATTAGTCAGCGTCACGATTCACAAGGAACGTTTGGATTGGCTAGTCTGGCTATGTGGCATGGATCACGGAAATACCTGCGGTCGGTGGTGCCTTCATTAATGAAACCATATCAATCAAATTAATTATTTTCCCAACCGCCCACTCGCCGTGCCTACGTGAAATGGCGAGTGGTCCATCAGTTTGGCGCCTCCGGGCCTCGAAGTTGACCCAAAAAGAGTTCATTACCGGGACCATGAGTCCATCGAGAAAATAAATAAATAAAATATTAATATACATATATATTTATTGGGGTTATTAGGGATGATAAATTTTACCAACCAATCATAAATAGATCGGATCAACTTAAAATATAATAACGAATGGATCAGTCTGAACCTGATATGTTTGTTAATCAGATTAGAAATATTAACCTAAACCTGATTTGTTTATTGCATAGATTATATAACACGATCCATAACCTATTTAATATATATAATCAATGTAATTCATGTGACCCTGAACCCATATATTTTATGTAAACTGTATATCTCCTATAAAATCAGTGTAATATATGTTATATGTTTAATGCGCATTCACTTATAACATAATTATATACTAAAAATTATAGTTAAAGCACCAACAAAAAAAATTTCATTGAAAGAGAAGAAAATAAAAAACCCATACATAATTATATAATCATCATAATAAAATGATAGTTAATTAAAAGATAATATTAACTTAGATAAATAGGTTTGACAAATTATATTGAATTGGTATGTTGGTTAATATAAATTGACCTATTTAACTCAACTTTAATTTAAATCCATTTATGCTTAATTTAAATATGTTAAGTTGAGAAGGATTGTGTTAGATAGCTAACAATCAACGTAAAACTCTGTCATATCCTTTAAAATTGTTAGGAAAAGCTTAGATGAGTTAAGTTTAGTTGTATTCAGGTTTGCTCAAAATTACAACCCCTAGTGACTATTACAACCATTCTTTATGCTTTGTGCTCTTAATTTTTGCATGACTAATAACCATTCTTAATTTCATGAGTGAAACATATACGGTGATGATAACAAATTAATCCATAAATTGCAGTCAACAAAATGAAAAGTTTCATCATTGTAACTGCCAAACAGTCTGTGAAGCCGGAAATTTTATCAGCTACAAAGATTACAGCTGGGTTTTTATGGATACCATGGCAAAGTTCTATGGCACTTTATAACCCTGACACCCAAGATAATATTCAGTTACTTCAGCCATTACAGAAGTCATCTCTCTTTTATGTGCTGCCTTGACCAACCAAACCACCTGGATATTAAAAAAATATACTGGTACCCACCAGCATTCTAGTGCTCCGCAACAAACTACTCCCTTCTTGTGTCTTCTAAAGCGAAGACACCCTAAGAGTTTTTTGTCACGGAGCACAAGATTGGATAAATCTAATACTTTCAAGCGTCCATGTTAATTTAATGCAGCGGAGCAGTACTTTCCTATGATCACTTCATCTACCTCTGGAATCTGTGGAGTAATTAAGCTAATGAGAGTGACCCTTCCCAAATGTTCTTATATGATCATTGAGCGATCGTTTGTGTTTGAATTCAGATCCACAAGTACAAAACCACAGCTTGCCACAGTTCTTCTCATGGGTCCTCCAATCTCCTTTCACAGCAAATGGCTTGCTGCACTTCCTACACATGAAGGGCTTCGATCCATGCTTCCTTTTGTAGTGAGTCTGAAGGGTTCTGAAGTCCTTCAGAGGTTTCGCTCGGGGATAATTGATGTTATTCTTGCACCCTTGAGCACAGCAGTAGCAAGGGAGCTTGAGCATTGCCGCCGGTTGTGCTCCCTTGAGAGATTCTGGTCCCTTTCTATACTCTGATCCATGCCCCCACATATGCATCTATACAAATAAATATCAGTCTTTTAGCAGTTAATTAAATAAGATATGGTGGTAGTCATATTTTAAACTAATATAGCGACTAGCTAGCTAATTAAATGAAGAATAAAATCGAATTGTTCTTATGATTAGTGAAACAATTTTTCATAATTCTAATTGTTATCTGATCTCCACGTCGATCCTTTTCCTCAGCTATATCTTCACCAAGCACATGATTGTTAAAACGAGAGGAAATAAACAGAAACGAAAAGCAAAAATAAATTAATTTGTAATTCAATCAGATAGTTCTTATATAAGTTTATTATGTTTATTGACACACATGAAAAGTAAAAGTAAACTATGGGGAAAAAAAGAAAAGACCAGCTTGAAACATTTTACATGTACATGTGATTAGAAAGATAAACAAATTAAGCGAAACATTCAAGAGCCTTTGGTTTGTTGATCATGCATTACAGTAACTAATATACTTTCTTCTTCTTCTTTTTTCCCACTTCAACCTCCAAATTAAATTTTGGAATATACTAAGAATCAAAAAAGGTTTGATGCTTGAAGGAGGAAATAAATTTAATCAACAGTTCTTTCCTAATTTGTGAAATTAAGTCTGATAAAATAAAATGAAACAGAAAGCAATTATAACCCAAGAATGAGAGTTCGTCATAAATAAAAGAAAAATATAATGAAATTAAACCTCCAAAATTGGAAGATGGAGCACTTGTTGTTAGGGCGGGAACGGAAATATACGCACTCACGTAATTAGAATGTAATTGGAAGCAAACTAGAAGTTCATACATATATATATATATATACATATTTATAAGAGGAGCTTTTGAGAGGCTAACCTGCATATTATTGTACCTACTGAAACTCTTATTGCACACGGTGCAAGAGAACTGCACTGGCCCGATGAGGATCTGAGTTGGTGTGGGAATCCAAAACCTTTTTTCACCGCCCGAAACGCAGACCAGCGAGCTTTCCATCTCTTCTTCATTCTTACAGCTCATAAGCTTCTCCCTCCCATCAACATCTCCGGGAGCACTTGGCAACCCAATGTTCAAGGCCACAGAAACCTTATCTTGAATGCCATCTTTCCCGAGAAAGTCCTCGTCTTCTTTGATGGGCTTCTGAGCCTGATCTTCAGGCCTTGTCAAGAGTGACAAGCATTCTTGTTTTTGTGGTGGGGAGGAGGAGGAGGGGGAAGGTGGCTTGAGCCATTCAAAGAAGGGAGGAGATCGGAAGCAGGGACTCAATTCTTCATCCATGGAGTACTTGCCAAGGCCGATGTTACCAAAGCCTCTTCTTTCAACTCCCAGTGTAGGCTGGAGGATATGGAAGTCTGACTTTTATGTCATGGCATGCAAGTACTGGCTGCGAATTTTTTCGTTTTTCTTGCTCAAGAGATTTCACAAGAACATGTGTTCAGCATGAGCTCAGCACATCAGGAACGTTGAATTTGTTGAATCACACAGTGGTGTTAGGTGGGACTTGAGGACAGCCCTTTGGTTCGGTAACTAGACGGAATCTATGGGGAGGGAGGCCCTGTTGTCATGATGTCACGTGCCCTGTGCTTTCATTTGCAGCTGGGGTGATCCAAATATTAAAAGAAATGGTGACGACGATCTTATGCCCTTCCTCTTTCAAGCTCTCTTTGCTCTCTTTTCCATCACCGATCTCAACGCCAACCCTGCCTTGCATAAATTTGGTGATGGAAGTCGTGGCGTGATTGATAACTTGCTCATACCCCACCGGTCCATTGTTTTTTAATTAATAAATTGTTTCTAAATTTGGTGATGGAACCTCGACAGTAGTTCTTATTCGAATATGACTAATTACTTTGCTACGATGGGCTTGCTCTTTGAATGTCCAAAACAATCGTAGGTGATATTGTTAACGTTTGGCCGTTTGAAAAAAACAAAACGTCGACGTTTAAAAAAATAAAAAATAAAAAAAATTAAAACCAGCCGTTTTTCCAATCGTTCGGCCGTTTTTAAAACGGTCGGCTATTTTTTTAAAAAAAAACGTCCGTTCGTTTTATTTTTTTAAAAAAAATTTATAAATAAAGGATGAAAATTTTGGGAGAAAAATAATATATATATATATATATATATATATATATATATATATATATATATATATATATATATATATATATATATATATATATATGAATATTGCGTTGAAGATCGCTGATCGCGTCCGTTGAGATCGTACCGAGTTGTACCTTGGAGAAGAGTTATGGTTTTATTTTTTTTGCACGAGAAGAGAGACCAGTTCTCTTTTAGGGTAGTAGTTATTTTTATTTTAAGATATTTTTTTCTTGAATATAATCTGCCTCACACATACCACATATATATATATATATATATGAATACTAATATATTCCTTGTTGCAAGCATGAAGAAATCAACTTCGTTAACAATCTAAAGAAGAACTGTTGCAAATTAATTATAATTTATTTGCATTATATATTTAATATATTTAATTTTTTTTCACTTGTAGAAAAAATCTTGTTCTCTTGTTGTGGAAAAAAAAAGAAAAAAATGTTTGAATTATTCAAACAATTTTGCAACAAAATCATTTTTATTTTTCAGATCTTCCTCTCTGAATCTAGCTTGGACCGTATGGCAATCCTTAGGGATGACATCGTTAGTCTTAGACCGAAAAATTTGATGGATCACATTTTAGGAGGTGGCAAAGCCAAATGAAGTTTTGGCTAACTATCTTAGGTCTTTGATCAGTGATTGACAAATCATCTTGTCAGAGACTGCTTTTATCGGAAAAGGGAGCCCTTTCACAAACCTTCTGTTTCCTCCGGACCCCAAGCTCACGTAGTTGAAGGTCAAAATGATTCCATCCTTAGGTTAGTAAACTTGAACCTTGAATTAAATCTTACTTATTCCAACCTTGACTGGTGGTTGGATTCTGGAGCTAATGTTAATATTTATGTTGACTCAAGTGGAGGAAGTGTGACTCTAGGGAACAACACACCAGGGTTGAGGGACAAGGTCGAGTGAACCTGAAAATGTCATCAGAAAAAGTTCTTACCTTGATGGATGTGCTTTATGTTCCTGATCTTAGGAAGAACCTTGTCAGCAGATCTCGAGATGATACAAAATTATTTTGATTGTAATAAAGTTGTAATAATTAAGAATAATGCCTTCATAGGAAAAGGATATGTAAGTGAAGGCTTATTTAAATTGAATGTAATAAATCTTTTTATTAATAAAGCTGAGAATCAAACCTATCTTGTGAATAAGTTTAATCAAAATATGTGGCATGCCAGGTTGGGTCATGTGCTCCTAAGAAAGGTCGAACACATGATGAATTTAAAACTAATTCCTAAATCGAATCTAGATATGTCTAAATGTGAATTATGTGTTGAATCTAAACAACCAAGAAAGCCATTCAAATCAATAAAATTCGTCAATTTTGGAGTTAATACATAGTGATGTTTGTGACTCAACTAAGACTGCAACTCATTGTGGCAATAGGTACTTAGTAACCTTCATAGATGATTTTTTTAGATATTGTTATTGTTATCTAATTAAATCTAAAAATGAAACCTTAAATAAATTTAAAATTTATAAGAGTGAGGTAGAAAATCAATAAGAAAGAAAAATTAAAATTCTTAGATCTGATACAGGAGGGGAGTATACCTTGAATGAATTTTCTCAATTCTGTCAAGAACATGGGATAATTCATCAACTGACTGCTCCTTACTCTCTACAGTCCAACGGTGTAGCTGAGCGTAAGAACCGTTAGTTCTGGCTTACCTGAGAACTTGTGGGGGGAAGCTCTTCTATCTTCTTGTTTCATCCTAAATAGAATACCTACTAAGGATAGTGGTAAGACTCCCTATGAACTTTGGAAAGGAAGAACACATAACCTAGACTTTCTCAAAGTGTAGGGGTGTATAGCTAAGGTTAATATTCCTGAACCCAAAAAGAAAAAACTAGGATCCAAAACCTTAGATGCTGTATTTATAGGCTATGCCCAAAATAGCAATGCCTACAGATTTTTAGTAATAAAATCAAAGATTAATGACATATCTGATAATACAATCTTAGAAGCTAGAGATGCCTCCTTCTTTGAAGATATAATTCCATTCAAGACTAAAATCTCTAGACCCCTGGAATTTGAAACATCGTCCTCTAAAGCCATAGAACCAGAACTAGAAACTGAACCAGAATTAAGAAGAAGCAAAAGGAAAAGAATTGAAAAAGATTTTGGTGAAGATTTTTTCACATTCTTAATAGAAGGTGATCCTTCCACATACGATAAGGCAATGACATCATCAGAATCATCATATTGGAAGGAAGCTATAGATAGTGCAATTAAATCAATCATAGAAAATAAAACTTGGATTTTAGCTGATTTACCTCCTGGAAACAAACCTATAGGAACAAAATAGATTTTTAAAAGAAAATTAAGACTAGATGGATCAATAGAAAGATATAAATCTAGGTTAGTAGTAAAGGGATTTAATCAAAAGAAGGACATAGATTATTTTGATACTTATGCTCCTGTAGTAAGAATAACAACCCTGAGAACTCTAATTGCCTTAGCCTCAATTCATAAATTAACAATTCATTAAATGGACGTAAAAACTGCATTTTTAAATGAAGAATTGGAAGAAGAAATTTATAAATCAACCTCAAGGATTTAAAGTAAAAGGACAAGAATATAAAGTATATAAATTAATCAAATCTCTTTATGGTTTAAAACAAGCTCCTAGACAGTGGCACATTAAGTTTGATGAAATTATTTTGAAAAATAGCTTTAAAATAAATGAATATGATAAATGTGTATACTATAAAAGACATGATACTGATTTTATAATACTATGCTTATATGTAGATGATATATTACTCCTAGGAACATCATTAAAATTAATTTAAGAAACTAAAAGCTACTTATCAAATAAGTTTGATATGAAAGACCTAGGAGAAGCCGATGTAATTCTAGGAATGAAACTTAACATAGTAGATAATGGAATAGCAATAAGTCTGGCACACTCAATAAAGAAAATTCTTCAAAAGTTTGAATATTATGATTTAAATTCTATTTCTACCTCCTATGATCATAACTCTCATTTATTAAAAATTTAGGAGAACCTATTAATAAATTAGGATATTCTCAAAGAATAGGATCTCTATTATATATTTCAAATAGAACTCGTCCAAACATAGCGCAGTAGGCAGATTGAGTAGGTATACTAGCAATCCTAGTGAAGAACATTGAAAATCCCTAAAAGAATTTTTAGATATCTTAAGGGAACCATAAATTATTCTCTAGTGTATTATGGTTATCCTGAAGTGATTGAGGGGTATAGTGATGCTAATTGGGTAACGGATAAATTCGATGTTAAGTCCACCACTGGGTATCTCTTCCTAGTAGGAGGAGCTGCAGTATCTTGGGGCTCATGTAAACAAACTATAATCACTAGAAGTACTCTAGAGTCTGAGCTAACAGCTCTTGACACTACTTGCACTGAAGCACAATGGCTGAAAGACTTAATAAATGATATAGATATTCTTTCACCAAATATTTCTCGAATTTGTTTAAATTGTGATTGTAGAGCTCTGATTGATCTGTTAAATCAACAGACAACAAATAAAAAGATGAATAATCATATCCTGATCAGGTATAAATTTATAAGAAATAAAATGAAAGAATCAATATCACTGCAGTTTGTAAGATCTAAACATAATTTGGCATATCTTTTAACCAAAGGCCTTTCAAAGGCTGTGGTTTTTGAGACATCGAGGAGGATGGGGCTTAAGCCCATATATTAGTCACCAGAGTGGACCCCTACCGTTATGGCAACCCCATGGTTAAGGTTCAAAGGAAAACGATCTCTGAGGTGATATCTGGAAGCACCGCTTTAGGAGTCTATCTCCATCCCATCCCTATGGTGTGGTGCTTTATTGTGACGGTTAGGTTGAGCATAGCTCTTAATAGATCCAAGACTGTAAATTCAGCAAGGTCATATATCCTTGGAGGATCTACCTTATTGACCATAGCTCTTAATAGATCCAAGGCTGTAAATTCAGTGATGTATGATTCTGTTGCACATACCCTTGGAGGATTTATCTTAGTGAGAGTAGTCATGAGGCCGCGACTATGGGACCGGGGCGAATCCCTAGTAACTCTCATGAAAATCAAGGCAAGCACATGGCCTAGATAGCGCTAACCCGTATTATGATCAGCTCATCTTCATACTGTGTGTATTTTATACTAAATGCAAGTTCAAACCTAGAAGGTACTTGCACTAAGCACAGTAAATTTTAAAGTTTTGAAATTTCTTATTGAATTTAATTTATTTGGTTATTATTCCTTTGTTTTTATTTTTATTTTTTTATGTGGAGGATTGTTAACATTTGGCCATTTGAAAAAATAAAACGCCGACGTTTAAAAAAAATAAAATTAAAACCAGCCATTTTTCCCAAACCAAACGTTCAGTCATTTTTAAAATGCCCGACTCGTTTTTTTTTTTAAAAAATGTCCGACCGTTTTATTTTTTTTTTAATCTATAAATAGGTTTTAAAGGATAAAAATTTTGGGAGAAAAATAATAATTCTATATTTTATTATTTTTTTTTGAAGATTGCATTGAAGATCGCTGATCGCGTCCGTTGAGATCGTGCTGCCAATGGATATAGAAATCTAGCTTCCAGGTTGTACCTTGGAGGAGAGTTGTGGTTCTATTTTTCTTCGCACGAGAAGAGGGACCAGTTCTCCTTTAGGGTAGTGGTGTAAACCACCTCTCAGAACTGATTCTTAACTTATTTTTATTTTGAGATATTTTTTTTCCTGAATATAATCTGCCTCACACACACCACAGATATATATATATATATATATATATATATATATATATATATGAATACTAATATATTCTTGTTGCAAGCATGAAGAAATCAACTTCGTTAACAGATATTATGTACTAGCATTTGTTTGTTAACTCTAAGGTACGTAGTGTTTGATACCCCAAAAGCTATTTCTGGATAAATATACATGATAGTATTTATCTAGAGGATAGCTGATGGAATAAGCATCTTTTTAAAATTACAAGTCTACCATCAAGGGATAACTTTAGTTATTTCTGGGTTCCCTAGGAAATGAGTTCAGGGGATAACCCATGTTGGGTTAAACATGGGTTACCCCTTCTGGTTAAATTTTTTCAGACTTATCCCCTCTAGATATAGCATTTGGGGATGAGAAAAAAATATCTCCTATATATCTCCTTTATCCTTCGTATTAAACACTGCCTAATAATCAACTGGAAAGAACATATGCATGCCTTGTTTTGTTACTTGTGTGCTGCCACTTGATCTATTCGCCATATTAATTTTTCTTTGTTGTTTTGTTAAGCATATTGCAGGCGATGGTGACATAGGATGGGTTACCACATGCTGTTTAACCGAAAGTCAAGAGATTGAGTCTCAACATTAAAAATTTAAATTTAAATCTAAATTTAATCATAAATATCATGACTTTATTTGCAATATTTTTTATTTTACATGAGTCATGGCAATTTAAGATCTTATACAAAAAAAATTAGGTGTGATAGATATTAGTTTATAATTAATTTGAAACTTTTTATGCTACTATAAATTTTCATATGAATATAGTAGGATCTTTGTTAATATGAAAACTCGTCAGCTAAAACATGGCCGCTGCTTCTACTATAAGAATTTTGCAAATTAGCGATGCTATTTTGGTGCCGCTAATCAAAAAATTTGTCAGTAATTCAATTAACGATGCAATAGCAACATAAAAATATTTGTTGCTAAATTGATCATCACTATAAAAATTAGCAACGTCAAGCTGTTTCATCGCTAATTAGCGATGCCGATATCGACATCGCTATATCGGCATCACTAAATAGCGACCATGTCAATGCCTATTAGCAATGCCTAATAGGCATTGCTAATTTGTAATGAAATTTAGGTGTCGCTAAATTTTTTTAATAAAATTTTATAAATTTGATTTCATAAATTTTTATTAACCTACTTAAATAATATTCAATTTAAATAAGAGACAAATTCATAAATAGAATATTTTATTCAAAATAAAATTAAAATATATAAAATTAAAATATTAATAATACAAACCAATAGCATAGAAATACAAAAAAAGTAGCACATCGTAAAATACAACAAAATGTAAAAATATCAATGCCGATCAACTGGAGGGAGGGTCATCTTGAGCTAGAGGTGGAGCGAAGAATTGTATTGACTGCGACATAAGCATAACCAACTACCGCATCTCCTGCAACTTCTGCTCAAAACGAACGCGCTCCTCTCGTTGTTTTCGCCAAATGTTCGTGATCTTCATCATCATATCCGATCTCACACGTTCCACAATCTGCTCATAACTACCGGTGCCATCTTGACTGAAAGAAAAGGAACTGCGTTGGCCGAAGAATGCAGAAGCTTTGATGCCAAGATCGTAAACTCTACGATCATTTGGCTATGCACCAACAGCCTCTAAGAAGATGCGGCTGCTCTCCTATGGTGAAAGGTCGAGCATGGACCCTCCCTCCTCTAATAGCTATGTGGTCTGAGAGGTCTGAGATAATAGCTCATCCATACATGCCTAAAAGGAATACATATCAAATATAATGCAACTTATATTTCAGAAAATAAATATATCATATTTTCAATGATTTACTTACTCCGATACGTTAGGAGCGACTATCGACCCAAAACTCATCTTTTCTCATGTAGGTCGCCTTGAACAACTGTCAATGCCCTACATTGGTGCCTTTCTTCAACCTTTGAAAAATAATGTTTTAAATTTATAGTTATGCTCATTTTAAAAAATTTATCATTAATAAGTATATAAAATGAATAAATTTATATACTTATAAGACGACGTCGATGCTCCTCAATCGAAATGGATCCCGCTGGATGGCAGGAAAGACCAGTGCCTAGATCACCTTTCTTGGATTGGTGGTTCGAGCTAGCTGTGGCCAACCTCCTCCGCCACTCAGAATCCGCCTACTATTGTTGCCAACCATCCCATATAGAATCGAAGATATGAACGGAGCGTTTCGATGCCCTCCATCAGTGACATAAATTATCAAAGTATCGACAGCGAGCAAGTGAAGTCCAAGCTATTCTAACAAAAGAAGTTAGGGCTAGATCCCACTTAAATTCTTTCTGCAAGCAAAAAAATTATGAATATGCATATTGTAATAAATAAATTATATAGATAAATATTGATAATATAATATTATAAATATAATTAAGCATCATGCAAATAATGTATACTAACCTTGTACGCATAATTTTATATCAGAACTGAAAGAGAAATCAAAATAATCCAAATATATTTCTTATAGTTAATGCGGTTAGCGAATATAATAAATGAATAAGTTTAAAATTCTATCTACATAATTATAATTATAAAATACATACCTGAAACTTTGTCTAATAGAACTACATTACCTCTTCACTGATTCGCTTCCAACAGTAGCCCTTTGGGCCTGCACGCCTCTTAAATATATCTGTGATGTGCCTTGAGATAACTTGTCTCTATACAAATCTATGCAAGTATAGTAAAACATAAGATATAATTTAATAATATAACAATTGCATGGAAAAATTTATATGATGATATAAATACACTTATTGGCCATCAACCAGTAGAAGCCCCCTCCTCCCGCTGGAAGAAGTATTGTCGCCTGACGATGGCTTGGTAGATGATCCTAGCATCTCATTAGCAGACATCTCACAGATATGTTGCTCCTATCCAGAGGAGCTATCATGTGGTGTATCGGAAGAAGAGTCATCATCTGGCTATCATGTGGTGTATCGGAAGAAGAGTCGTCATCTGTGCCAGCAAAATGCCTTCGGGCTATGAATAGTCCACGACCCCTAGTACTATATATATATATATATATATATATATATATATATATATATATATATATATATATATATAGTAGAATCAAAATGAATCCGAAAAGACCATAAAATAAAAATTTTATTTTTTAATTATAATAACATATATAAATACTCAGTCACTATCATTTATATTCTCAAGTTTGGGTTCTTTGTCTGATTCTATCTCAGATTGCGATTCATATTCATCTTCTTCATCATTTGAGACCTCATCCACATCCTCAATTTCAAGTGAAGCATCGGTTGGATCATTATGAATTGGATCTCGATTAAGCAAATCATCTTGGATTGCATGTGCCTCCATAACATCTTCTTGGAAAGCTAGGGATTCAAGTGTTTGCGTAGAAGAGCTTACCTATCTAATAGAGTCTAATATTTTTTGCCTGCTCAGAATGGTGGTGCATCTTTTTTAATCACTATATTCTTAAGAAATGAAGTCTTGTTTTTTTTCTAAAAGGATGCCTAGATGGTAGAAACTTTCTATGATTATCAAACCATGATTGCTTACCACTTCTGCACAATATGAAAGCATCTAAAGCCTTCATGCAATAAGGGCAAGCTAAATGGCCAGCAGTGCTTCACCCAAAAAGTATAACATATACCGAAAAGTCACTAATTGTCCACATTAGAGCTGCTTTCATTATGAAATTTTGCTTCATTGAAATATCATAGGTCATAACCCCTTCTGTCCATAATAATTTTAGCTCTGAAATTAAGGGTTGCAGAAAGACATCTATCTTCTCTTTAGGATTTGATGGCCCTAAACTAACACCGTCAAAAACATGGAAGAGTCTTTCATGCATAGCCAGGGGGTAAATTAAGGACATTTAAAATTACTGGCTAGCAAGAGTATTACTGTCCAAATTATCCAAATGGTTGAAATCCATCTGTGCATAGAGCAAGCTTGACATTTTTTTCCAAATAAAAAATGAGGATGCATATCATTGAAATGCTTTCATGCAATAGAGTCTGATGAATGACATATAACACCCTTTTCTGCTTCATGTTCTGCATGCCATCTCATATCTGAAGTTGTAACTTCTTATTGATACATCCTTTGCAACTGGGGTACCAGTGAAAAGTAATGCATTTTTTTGAAAGCCACATGTCTCATCCCAGTTGAACTTCTCCTTGCCATAAACCGAGGTTTGTCATAAACTTTACAAAACTACAAATCTGCATCTACACCTCAATAAAATAAAACATATAATTATTCTTGCAGCAGTCAAGCTTCTGAACAAGTAAACAAAGCCCATGCAATAATTTTTTGTTTTGATAAAATATATCATTGACAATATTATCAGATGGTAAAACATCCTTCATTAATCTGGCAACTGAATCAAATGTCGCTTCTAATAAGTGATGTCCAGCCTTAATGTTCAACAACCGAGTTACTACAGACAGTGGCAAATGATTTTCATACCTAGACCATAATTGTTTATTAGCAACACCTAGCATGTCATAGAAATGTTGGCTTTTGAATTTGGTTCTTCATAAAAGGTGCATAGATTGAAGCCCGTACCCCTTGCATCCATCACCTTTTCTTTATATTGATTTAAGTTATCATATTGATTATAATTCTCAGATGCCATGTAATAATTTTTTGATGCCACATTATAATTCTCTGCTATTTCATAGACTGTATCTGCTCTTTGATTACTTGATTCTTTCCTAGCCTCAATATCTCCATGGCAGTACCAGTTGTAGTAACCAGGCAGAAAACCCTTTTTATAAAGATGAATTTTAACTATTTCAATATCCCTATAAACTTTATTCTAACACTTTCTCATATTACAAGGACATCTAATTTTGGATACATCCATTCACTATGGTTGACTACATGTAAATGTAATAAATTCTTCTACTCCATTAACAAATTCAGGATTAAGAAAATTATCCTTAATCCTTTGATACATCCATGAGCGATCAACATTTATTTTTAAATAATTATGTATGATCTAAAAATATATTTTGAATAAAACATTGGATGAGCAATATGGATATTAATATTCAAGTAACACAATTAATACTTCATCAATACAAGTAATAAATAAGTATAGTAACATATCATATTGTTTTTAAATTGTAATACTGCTATGAGTAAACTGATATGTCATTTATAGTGCACTACATTCAAATACCGGCATAGAAAAATCAATGCTAAATACCGATTGCTAAAAAAAATTTCAACATTTTTTAACATTACACAACATATTAATTAGAAATAATTAACTTATATAATCAACAATTAATATATTATATTATATATAACTAACACTGAAATAATATGTTTTAATATTATAAAATTTATATCAAATGTATAATATAAAATTATTTTAAATGTACATCATATTTCTTATCAGCAATACCTGTTGTTGAAAGGAAGGTGACAATGGAAAGATCGATCGAGATGGGGGAAAGAGGTCGAGTGGCTAGGGCATCGTGATGGAACTGGCCAAGGGGGCGGTAGAAGGGGGAGCCAAGGGGGGCTGGCCAAGGGGGCCTGGGTTGAGAGTGCTGGGGCAGAATTGGCTAATGCAAGGGGTGGGCTGAGGGGGGCCAGGGTGAGACCGGCTAGAGGGGCATCGAAGGGGGCCGAGGGGAACCAGCCAAGGGAGACCGGAACAAGGGGGGAGGGGGTTTTCGAGAGGAACCAGCCAATGGGAGAGGAAGGGGGGCTAGGGCCAGGAGGGAGGGGGTCTAAGGGGGGGAGGAGGTGGGGAGCCAGGGGCCAAGGGGGGCTGACTGGGGACCGGGCGGAGGAGGGGAGCCTGGGTCCAATGAGGGGCCGGGGGGGGGGGGGGGGGGGGGGGGGAGAGCTGGGGAGCCGAGCTTGGCCAGACGCCGAGGGCGGATCGAGGGTAATCAGGAGAGGGAGGAGGGCCAGAGGAGGAATGGGCGGGATTGGGGGGAGAAGGCTGCATGCCAAATCTAGGGATATCTCGCACGTGGCTCTAGGTTGGAAGGCATGTGCTTTCCAGCGATGCATTCATGCATCACTAATTAGCGACATCATTCTTGCATCGCTGATTAGCAATGTGTAATTTTAGTATCGCTAATTAATGATTATTCAGTGACGATCTTTGTGTTATTGATATCGTTCATCGTTAATTTATTACTATTTTTTTTGTATTACTATTGCTTTACTATTTAGCGATGATTATTTTTGGCATCGCTAACCAGCATCGCTAAAATAAAAAAACATTTGTAGTGTTCCCCTTGTTTCTTTTCTTTCTGTTTTGTGGAAATGCTGCTTTTTCTAATTCAAACTTCTTAATATGTTAATATATACCCAATAATTAACATTATCTGATGGGAAAACTTGACGTACACGTACATGCTGATGGGAAAAAAAGTACATACTTTTCAGTTGCATCGGGTTGTGGGCCCTATCAAGTTTCCATCGTACCAATCCTAGCTATTGCATACATTACAGGTGTTAGCATTTGCTTCCCATTTACCTCTTGATTTTGAAAATATCTTACTGCAGCACTTTTGACGATTGATGCATAATGTATATGTGCATATAAAAAAATATTTTATATTTCCGTTTCACATAAGTCATCGAATGCGATAGGCACAAATTATATCATATTTGATGCATAATTTTTTTTTAATTTTTAATTTTTTTATGATTAGGCGTAACAAAACTTGATTCGTGTGGCTGGTATTAGATTCGTGTAAATCCTTTTTTTGTACGATACATCACGACTAAGTAGTATTTATTTTTTTATGCTATTGTGCATGCTTTATATATATATATAAACGAACGACTTGCTACTCAAGCTCAATAGGTGTGCATGCTCTTTCTTAACCACACTAGCTTCTGCCTTTTGCATTCGAGCAAATGCGTGTACCTTGTGTACCAATGGCTGCTGTCATTGTCCAATCCTAGCATATGATCTAATTGGTGACGCAGTCGTTTTTTTTTTTTTTTTGTAAAAATAAAATTTTAAAAAAAATTATAAAATTAATTAAAATTTTAACTCATAATATAGAAGTACATTAATAAAAATATTTTATTAATTAAAAGAAAATAAAATACTTTTCAATGATTATAAATAAAATTCATTACTTTTTTTATTTCATCAATATCAATGTTAGATTCCATTCAAAGCTAGTTATTTGAAAGCCTTTCAAATAATTAAAATTTAAAAATATATGATGAGCTAAAATAGCTTAATAAGAATTTGAAATTGCAAGTCAACGGTATCAAGACAACAGAATACCACATGATCAAAGCAACATAACATTACCATGATCAAGGCAACACGATAGCAATATGATCAAGATAAATGAATGTATCATAAACTAGAATCTTTGACTAAGCATTTTCTAAGTTATGCATCAAACACGTCAAACCAAATATGCTATATCACATGCCAACATAAATATTTGTTAGACATCAAATGAAAGCAAGACTTTATATTACTGCAACCACACTTAGCACGACTAACATTCACAATGCCATGCTTCTATCCATGATTGGCTACCATTATAATATCATATATTCTTACCAATGGTGAAAGTAATATCACAGTACCATGATTTTGCCTGTAGTGAGGCTATCACCATAGCACAACGTTTTTGCATGCCACATTTCTACTTATGGCGGGCTATCCTCATAATACCACAATCCTAGCAAGACTAGCACCATAATATTACATTCCTATCCATGGTAAGGCTATTGCCATAATCGGACTAGGCTATTGCCATAGTATCACAATCTTATCTGTGGTGACACTACCACCATAGTATCATGATCCTACTCATGGCAAGGCTGTCACTATGGTAGTATAAAAGTCCAGACAATCCATAATACATGGCTAGTTTAAAAGTCCATTATTAATTCCATTGTCCATTCAAAACTTAATTTTATACCATATCACATCATGCTGGTTGAATATATAAATCCATAGTTTCTTCGAAACTTGAATCATGCCATGCCATATCATGTTAATCATGTATATAATTATAAATAACTCTTTTTACAATGTTTTTGGCTGTATATGAGCAGTGTCATAAATAATGTGAAGTTCAAGAGCAAACATGATCATATAGAGGGCTTAAGGCTTGGAATGAAAATTTTAAATGGCTAAGATTGGAGCCTGAATTCTAGATATATATATATATATCTTACCTACACTCATAAATCATTCAAAGCTCAATTTATGCCATGTGATATTATACTAATCATACATAAACTCATAAATTATTCAAAACTCAATTATACCATATACTATGACATATTATGCCATGCAATATCAGATATACTAAATTTAATTTTATATTTCTCATACAGATGCTATAAATAGAAAAATATGCAAGGGATTTATAAGAAATATATACAAAGGATTCTTACCTTACTCTAAGTAGGTTCTAGTTCACTGAATCAAGGCTCGCTCTAATTATTGCTGATCTTCAGTCATTCAAAATGGCTAGCGAGAGCGTTCATTCTGAGAAGAGTCATGGCGATCGATGACTTGAATCGAGAGAGAAGAAGGTTCTTTGACGGTGTCGAGCCTTGAGAGAGGCTGAAAATTTTGAAGGAAAGATAGAAGAGTTCATGACAATATTATGGGGGCAATGACCATTTCCACTTGTCACCTTGTTATTCAGCAAAATCCCCATGCAGCATGAGAGGGGCGGGAAAGTTTATCATGGCTGCAATCAGACTCTTGCTATAAATCATTTTTTATGGTATATGTATAAATACATGGTTGTAAATGATACTTGCATGTTGACAACCAAATTAAAGTAAATATTCAATAACTCAATAAGAAAATAAAATGATAATCAATAAATTATTGACCCACATGCAAACCAATAAGCTAATAGAAAATTTATTAAACAATTACATAAGTGAAGAAATATTTATGAATTACATACAAAATACATTTTCATAGTTTATATAACAATATATGGACATATTATTCGTAAAAGGACTTTTCTCTGGTACCCAGCACTATTTTTAAAGCTATCTGAGCTTTTCATTGAAGCAAGGCTATTTATGGTATTCTATCCAATAAACCAATAGTTTGTAGTACTCTCGAAATCGAACCCTATGCTCGTTCCTAAATGAGCCCTATGCTCGGCCCCATTCCTTTCTTGCCCGAAGAAACCCTCTCCATATCCATTTCTTTCTCATCCCCTTCGAAGATCTAGAGGTATTTGGCTTGTTGTCTATACTTAGAGGAACCTCATCCATAGCGACTCTATTTATCAATTGAGATATAAGCAGATTCCATGCATTCTTTAATTACCACTTTTCTCCACCGGAAAGATTCATTAAAAGAAAAAAAAAAAGGAAGAGAAGACCTAAATTTATTCGTCTTGTTGTCGCCTTCCTTTTCTAAGAGGAACCTCGTCTATAAGGATTCTACTCATCAATTGACTTATAAGTGACGTCATGCGTTCCTTATCTCTCTCCTTTTTTTTTTTTTGGTACAAATGGGCGATCATACCAGTCTAGCGTGAGTCAAACTTGACATATCGAAGTACAATATCTGAGATAAGATTATAGGACAAAAAACACCCGGTCTCTAGGACCAAAAGTTAGAGTGCTGGACCACCCGAAAAGCAACCCAATCAGCCGTTGAGTTAGCTTCTCGATAAATATGCCGAACCTGGACTCTGGAAGCCTGAAGGAACATAAACCTGATGTCACATAGAAGAGGGTTAGAGGATAAGGGGTCGTCGGAGTCCTGCCTGAGCCAACGCATGACAATAGTGGAGTCCCCCTCAATAATAAGGTGACGAAAACCCAGGCTGTGGATAGCATGAGAGATGCCAGCCCAAGCCGCATATAACTCGGCAAGCGGCACAGACAGGTCAAGAGAACCAAATCCCCCTGCCGCAATCAGCACACCATCAGAATCACGGATGACAAACCCCGAACCAGCCAGTCGATTTTGGACACTGCCATCAAAGTTAATTTTTATAGATCCTAGTGGAGGGGGTTCCCAAGAGACGAAGACCGTATGCCGGCGCACTGCCGAGGCAGCAAGGGAATCCCAGATGCTAGGTCTGTCAATATCAAGCCCTGACTGGTGGACCATGTATTCATCAGAGAGGGATAGAGCTGTCCTACGGATCTTATGGGGGGGGTCACTTTTATCAGAAAAAATTTTCCTGTTCCGAGCCAGCCAAACCTGATAAGCAATATAAGTGGCTAAAGATCTCAACCGAGTTGTGCCTCTCTGCCCGCCCTGCCGGATCATCCTCAGAAAAGAAGAGCGACAAGAGTCACCTCTATCAAGCCAAGAGTGAAAACCTGCTATCTGCCAGACTGATCTAACACTGTCGCAGGTGAAGATAGCATGATCAACTATCTCCTCCTCTACCCCACATAACGGGCATATAGGTTGGATCATCAAACCTCTAATCGAGAGCAGAGAACAGGTTGGAAGGCAGTCCCAAGCCTGCTTCCAAATGAATAGTTGCACTCTGTGGTGAATGAGAAGCTTCCAAATCCAAGAGACATCTCGTAACTGCCTAGGCTGTGGCCTGTACTCCTATATAAGGTCCCTAGTCGGAGCATGAGTCGTATAGGATCTCCTCCAAAGTCTAGTGTCCGGAACTCTGCCCGATATAAGAGGGATGGACAAAATACGCCGGGCTAACTCGGCCCCAAAAAAAGTGGCTACACGAGAGGTGTGCCAGCCAGTGCAGTTCTGAGCAATTAAGTCAATAACTCTCGTGCCAGAAACAATGTCAGTGCTCACAAAGGTAGGCCAGCGAGACAATGGAATATCATCCAACCACGTATCTCTAAGCACATCAATAGAAGCACCATCACCAATCATCCACGAGACATGAGGTAGCACAACCGGAGCATGAAGACACCTCTTTCCAGAAGAACGAGCAAGCACGAGTAGGCTGAGGAGGTGTGTAAGAGGACCAATCACCATATTTAGCACACATAAATGAGCTCCATAAGCAGTTAGGATCAAGCAAGACTCTCATCGCGTGCCTAGCAATCAATGCCTCCCTCCTCACAGTGAGGGATTGAATCCCAAGCCCTCCCTCCGATATCGGCATGCAAACAATGTCCCAAGCCACCAAGTGGATCCCATGGCATCCTGCATCGACCCCCAAAGGAAATCTCTAAACCATCTCTCCATCCGCCTCAAGCAAGTCACCTGAATGGCTGCATTGGATAGAATGTAGAGAGGAAGAGAAGTAAGCACGGAACGAATAAGGGTGAGCCTTTCATCATAGATAACTCAGTGAACTGCCATCCATCCAAACGAGCCTTGACCCGGCGCTCGAGGTCAAAGAAATCAAAGCACCGTGCCGTCTCCCTGTAATAGGAATGCCCAGATAGGAGAGCCGATCAACCTGAGCAAAGATCCCTAAAATAGACTTGATGGTCTACCTCACATATATCTCTCTCCTTCATCGTGTTTGCTGAAACCATATCTAGTATTTAACTTTTTTTCCTTTTATTTTAATTATCGCACTAACCATGCACACCATCAATGATATAGGTAATTCGGTCTCGTAATATAATGCACTAAAAGTAGATTCAATAGTTATAAAAAATAATAAAAATAATGTCTAAAGTACCATAGCGAAGTCTTATTTAAAAGAATGATAAAAGTAATTAGAATCCACAATTTGTTTAACAAGTCATGATAACTAGCTCTATAAGAGACAAACCATCATGTCCTTGGAATAATAATATAAAGAAAACAACGTAAAAGTTTCAATTATTGAATTGATAATTCCGTCACTATAAGGCTCTTTTGATAACAAAAAAATCGGATAAATAACATAAAAAGAATATGTTTTTAATATATTATAAACTTAATAACATCTAATTATGGATCTAAGACCAAATTTAATCCAATAAAAAATTATCCCAGAAGAAAGTTGAACTTAATTAGATTTATGAAATGTTAGTAAAAGATAAAAAAACATAGGCCAAGTTGAATACCTCTTTCGAATCTGAATAAAATATATCAAAATCGTTGGCTTATATTACAAACCTCATGATTCGAAAAAATAGGTCAGGATCCTTAATTTATATTACGACCCGTTTTATCTTTTTTGCATCGTCTAATGGTTGTTAGAGTTATTCACAAGCTTTCCGCACCCCCAAATCCCAAGCCAAAAATTGAGGCTTAGAAAAACAAATGGAAAGAGATCTCTTTCTCACATAGAGAGAATGCATGTAATTTTTAATGATAAGAAATAGTTGATTTTATCCTCTATTTATAAGAATTATTAGATGGAGTCCTAATTACATAAAACTAAATCTCTTTGGCCACTTCATAATTATCCCCTCGTGATCAAAGCAAGGAGCACTCTTATCCTTTTGTGATTATTTAGATACGAACTCTTATTGCTTTATAATTATATCATATGGATAATCACTAAATGCCAATATGGATGCCTATTAACATCTTCCACTCACATATATTTGGTATTAAAGTACATTCTTAAATCATTTCTAATCCATTTATTCCTTTCATACAGAAAATGAAGCATACGATCAGATTAAAAAAGATAAAGATGAGGAGTGTTATATTAAGTTACCATCATACTAACATAACACTACCACTTAATATCTTATCATGTACCTCAAACTATTTGATCACACCAGATTAAGCATCTCTGATTAAACACCACATTACCAATTTGATCAAACCCAATTAATATGAGCCATCCATCATATGGATCAAACTTAATTGGGTATTCAATCAATGGATTTCATATGTACATCACATGTACAAAAGGTCTCTTCATAGTGACCCTTGGATGCAAAATTCTTTTCTCTATGATGAATCATATTCATCAATTTTATTTTCTCTCATTAAGATTGGGTTAAATCCAATCCTAATTGATTGATCATCTAATCTAAATTAATTCCAACTTAATTCCCATTTTAACTTCATCCAAAGTCTTCTTAATGCTTGTGACCCATTAGATCCATTAACATATTGTTAATAATCATGTCCTTAATATTGACCCTAGGGTTGGCCTGGTCAATACTTTGTCCAAGTCAACTCTTTGATCAAGTCAAAGAATCCATGATTATAGGTCATAAGCGGCTTCTAGCAAAGCATCACGACGATCCAAGTTTTAAAGATTTTATTGACATGGTCATCAAAAATATCTGTCCATGAATGGTTACTGTACAATTCAATTCCTTTGTTACATATCCCAAATCGGTTAGTGGTATGGAATGTGTCAATCCTGTAACTGATCTGTGTTTACTTGATCTCAGAAAAAATTTGACTCACATTAATTGAAACTTCAAAACCATTTTGAATTTCAACTCAAGCTTACAAGGATTTGACAATCAAGTTAATTCATCAAGTGGCCATGGGATATAACCCTCTTTATCAAGAAAGATAAATCCTATCTTGATCAAACATCATCTTCATATACTTTCTATCATACCCAATCAACACCATGTTTTCCATCCATGGCTAGAGCGACATTTGCATGAAGTTAAAGCATAATATTCCACACATAAGGTGCAATGAAGATCTCAAATCAAAGGATCACTCGTACCATCATCATCAGAAATCAATCATTGATACTATATATATAGAATATCTATATGATATCTCTATGTGAGTCATCAACTATATTGTTACAATAATGAGCATCCACACACCTATCTAAATATCTCCATACTTCAGCTTGTGAGATTAGCTATTCACCACAAGGGTGAAGATATCAAATCTATACTAATCTCATGGCGTTTGATAATTCCTAGTTTGTCTATGCATCATCTAGAAAAATTTAAAGAATTAAACCATAATATGCAATTTTAGATATTACAATTTGTAATCTCTATTACAAATTCCATATGCACAATTCACATTCTTTTGAACTTTATTGCATAGGTATCCAAATATATATAAGAATAACATCTGGATAGATAAAAAAATCAATAAAATTTAATTTATATTTATAATATAATGTGTACAAAATAGCATTTAATTCGATTGAATTTAGAACATACACTAATAGGATTACTTTTGCAAGACCCTGTAGGCCTTTGTCTAGCTAATTTAGCCATCTTATTTTATGTGGCCCAATCTTACATGCCATTTAATAGACCCAGAATCAACATCGAACGAAGATTTAACTAAAGAAGCAAAATAATCATTTAAATCTAAAATCAAATCCATTACAAAGAAATTATTGTTTAAATGACCATAGCCATAAAAGTTCCTACCCAAACAGATATCTAAGTGAGTTTCTTCAAAATGAAAAGAAAAACCTAACTCTAAAAGTAGATTACATCAAATATTAGGTGAATATAGCACATCATACAATGATAGACCATACCTCATGCACATCCTCAGTTGACAAGTGTCAATGCCAAGCACCTCTTCTTGTGCATCATTGCCTATAGTGACACAGTGGCTGCCTGTTGGTACTCAACGATAATCTATATATCATACTCAATCTTGAACTATATAGTTTGCTGCCTTGTATCTTCTTTGACTCAATTTAGTCCAAGTAAAATGACCCATATTCCAGCAGTTGTAGCACTTGACCTTATTAAAGATTTTCTTACCATGCTTGCCCTGCAACGCTTGGCTAGTCCACCATACTTGGATGCTAGATTTTTTGCTTTTCAATGTTCCACTCGCTTTGGTTGTTAGTTGCACTTAGATCTATTTCCTTTGCGCTGTGCAACTTAAGCAACTAATGTTGCATTGCGATTTGCATATCTTCGCTCCATTTCAAACTCGAGATGGCATACAATATCTTTGAAGGACTTAATATCCTCATTATGTGTCAGTACTAATTACATTTCACCCCAAGAGGATTCAAGAAGTAACCTAATAATAGCTTGAACTTGCTGTTCATCTATGAGATTATTGCCAATAGCCTTCAGTTCTCTAATCATTAAACAAATCATTCTAAGGTGCTCCACCATGGATTGTTTTGAGTTTAGCATATACTGATTGTGTGATATCCTAAAAACCTTGTAATTTATTGAACATATTAATGACATTTTTTATTTGAAATGAAAGTCAGAGAGTTTCAGTGAAGTATGGATGTGTTGGCCTTTTGATAAATGTAAAGAGAAAAAATTTTGGAGCAAACGAGTGTATTTTTAAGTACTAATGAGTTTGATTTAAGAAATTGAGAGATTTAAGTTTTAATAGGCTTAAATCACAAGAAAAAACAAGTTTAGTTTGAGTTTTATCCTTAAATGATGTTTTTAGTATTTAGAGTCGACTCTAATTGGAGTGGAGTCGACTCTGGCATGGTTTTGAACTTTCGGCACGCTTTAGAGTCGATACCTGTAGAGAAAAATAGAAGGTTAACATTCTGCTGCAATATTGGAGCCGACACTAAATCTGTTGGAGCCGACTCTAAGACAGGAGATTTTCTAGGTTAAATCTCAAAAATTTCATATCTATTTCATTTTAAGTTCGATTTGAGTGTCGTTTGAACCCTTGGATTTTTAAAATCGTGCTCTTCAAGTTGGTAAAGCCTTTTATTAGAAATGTTACATAAAAGTATCAATTTAAGTGAAAAATGATAATCTAAGCTATAAATCGATTAAAAAAATGTTATATCGGGGGCAAAATGGAAAAAGGCTCCGATGTCAATTGCTAATTGTATTAAGGGCAATTTGGGAAAGAAAATCTAAGGGCAAACTATCATGGTTATGAGTGAGCCATGTTTTTCAAAAAGTGTGCATTAAGAGTATTTAAGGAAAAAATAGAAAATTGGCATGCCTTAGCCCTTAAGTTACCCATGACTTGGCCCCCAAGTCATTAGAGAAAAAGGAAAAATGTAGGTTCAGCCAGAGAAAAGAAAGAAAGAAAGAAAGAGAGAAAGAAGAGAAGAAAAGAGAGGAAGAGGAAGAAGAAGAAGGAGAAAGAAAGAGGAAGGGAAAGAGAAGCTTGGGTTTGTGTTTGACTCCAGGTAAGCTATAGCTTCCCTAAATCTTGCATGACTTTAGATTTTCTTAGATTATTGTATTTTGAGGTAATAGTGGAGTAACCTTGAGTAGAGAAAGGGTGAAAGAAAATAATGAGATATTAGAGGATAGAGCATGTATGCATGCATGGTTTCGTGGAAAACCTCGTGTGGAGGTAATCCTAATAGCTATCATATCTGTATGTTGACTAGGACAAGAAGGTTATTCCAGGGAGTCGGAATACCGGAGTTGAGTACCAGTTGAGGAGTAACTTGCTAAGGTGAATGGGTTTCTCATCTAACAATGAAAAGTTAATTGGAGCTAGTATAATGAGACTAATACCTAGTTATGGTATGTTATGTTTAGTAGAGTATTGTGTATGTTTTAAATTTGAGAAATGAGAACCTAGTACATGATATTCTGATACATGAGTTTTGAGCATAAGTTTTAAGCATAAAGAAATAAGCATGAGTTTCAAAAAGGGGATGGTTGATGTATACATGGCATAATTGCATGATAAATCTTTACAAATGATATATTTTGATGTATGTATCATATTAGCATCAGACAGCTATGGAGATGATCACCCTTTAGACTGTACTGTAGCATGAGCATTGCACACTACTATTGTGCCAGCACCTCCTTGCGAATCGATCGTACGATGAACCCCAGAATTAGGGGTGAGTACACTCTTGACCAGGCCAGTGGGGCAGGTTGTAAGTAGCCCGTGGGGGCATAAATCATAGCTCAGTAGAGCTGGTTACTATATATAGCCCGTGGGGCAGAGAGAAAACCCGAGGTTCCAGGGTTAAGGAACAAAGCACTTTACCGGGTGAACCGCATGGGTAAGGGGTGCTATTTGTGCGGGGATTCTGTTGCTAGTCACGCACCCGATGAGAGTACACCTGCAGGAGGGCGACTGTAGGGTGGTACCTCAGAGGCATTACACACAGCCCAATATCATGAGATTTAAAAGCATATATTGTGATATAAAAAGGCCAGTGGGCCAAGTAGTTATCCCAAGAGGGAGAGTTTACATGAGATGCCAGTGGGCAAGTAGAATCCGATGGAAATATGGGAATTTAATAAAGAAAGTCTGGGCTGTAGATAAAGAATGCATATCTTCATATTGTAATGCATGGATTTTTATCTTAATGAGTTATCTTTCAGTGGAAAGTTATTGTAGAGTATTTTAATACTGGTATATTATTTGAAGAATAAGCTACATTTTACTTTATCTGATATCATGTTAAAAATATACTTTGAGTTATACAAGCTATATAGTATCAGCATACGATTGATAATGTGAGGTTATGGTTCTCAATTTCTCCATAGTTAGATGGTTATCCAGTCACTGGGACTTAGGTCTACCCCTCTATGATTAAAATTTACTTTTAGATCAGTGAGTATTTCTGCCAGGATCGCAGGATAAGCAGGACCAGACCTTAGCTGGTGAAGCTTGCTTGGATGCAAGGGGGTGTAGATGATAGCCATGTACATTGAGCTAGTGTGGGGTGATATTGTATATTTGTATATGTGTATGTGTACAGTAAGATATGGTGATGTATTAGACTTATTTGAATATGGATACAAGACTTATGTTTTGGAGAAAATTTGAGTATGATATATGTACTTATGATTTTGATATCGATTGTGAATGTGATCTTATAAATTGCTTAAGGAATGTCATGAAAAATGTTATCTGAGCAGGTTGATCCCTAGTATTGATTTGAGTGATGTGCATATATAATTGAGATTATAATAAAATATTTTTAACATGATGTTTTTTCGTATGTCTGCCACTTATGATAATTAGTTGGGGTTCTCTAGTTCTTTATGGAGCACTACATAAAGACTAGCAAAACTCTATTCGATTACCATAGGTGTGCAGGTGTGTTGTCGGTGGCCCCAGAGAGAAGGGGAGCTGACAAGTTTTGCTATCAGAGCCCTAGGTTATTAGGTCCTAGAGGAATAAGTATAGTATGAGTCTATGATGATTGCATGATTATGATTATAGTTATTGAATGATGAAACTGATGTAATGAATATTATCTTGTAGGATGATTGCTACAAAGACATCTAGAGAGACAGAGAAATCCTCAGGCAGGGATAGAAGCAAGGGTCAAAGTAGACCCAGAAGGTCAGTTAGAAGAAGTCAAATTGATAGAATGGCTTCTAGTGATTCCACCGAGCCAGTATCTAATGAGGCTAGGGTGAGGGCATCTTCAGAGCAGATGCCAAAGTCTTCTTCACAGTCTATTACCCCTGTGCTAATGGACCCATCTTGGGCACAGCTTAGGGCCTAGTATGCCATAGTTGTAGGCATGATTACTCAGGCTGTGGTAGCAGTTGTGGGTGCTAGTTTCAGCCTTCCATCTAAAAATTTGAAGGTTGTGAGGAATGTAGAAAGAGCCAGAAAGTTGGGGGCTCTGGAGTTCAAGGGAACTACTGATCCTATTCAGGCCGGGAATGGCTGTAGAGGATCGAGAGGGTATTTGATGTGATGGGATGCTCTGAGGAGCAAAGGCTGGGTATTGCCACCTTTTTACTAAAGGATAGAGCCCAGAGTTGATGGAGATCTATTTATAGCAGGCAGCCCCAGGGAGTGGAGTTGTCATGGGAAGATTTTAGAAGAGAGTTTCATCAGCAATATTATTCTGAGATTTATAGGAATCAGAAGAGAAGGGATTTTCTTAGTCTGACCCAGGGGAAAATGTTTGTGGTAGATTATGAAGCCACTTTTGTTGAGTTATCTCAGTTTGCTAGGGCCTTGGTGACTGATGAGAGGAAGAGATGCCGACTATTCTAGGATGGATTGAATCTCCCTATTAAAGCCAAGATCCGTATGCATACCTATAATAGTTGTTCTGAGTTGGTGCATGGAGCACTCAAAGCTGAGGAGATTGAAAAAGAATATATGAGTAGGAGGCAGGATAGAATGAAAAGAAGTGCTCCTAGTTATTCTTCTGCTCCGGGAGGGACTCAGCCATTTAGGAAACCCCAGAGGACTGGACAATTTTATTCTAGTTTTAGAGCCCCTGGTGATGTGGGCAGGAGATCAGTATCTGTGTCAGCATCTAGCCCAGCCCAAAGAAAGCCTTATGGGGGTGTACCTCAGGTTGCCACCAGCAGGGTGTCAGGTGATATAGGGGAGCAGGGTCGTCCTTCTGGTGGAGAAAGAAATATACCTCCATGTAATGTATTTGGGAGACTTCATTTGGGAGAGTGTAAGAGGGGCAATAAGGGATGTTATATTTGGTGATCTAGGTCACCTGAAGAGAGATTGCCCTAGGAGAGGTTAGCAGGCTGGGGGGCCTCCTTAGGGGCCAGTAATGCCAAGGGGACAGCCTGGTAGAAGAGGTGACAGTAGTGTTGTGGCTTCAGCCAGTCAAGTGGGGCCTAATGTTAATCATCTAGAAGGATCATCCAGTGTCCCAAGGGCCGAGGCCAGAGTGTTTGCCATGACCAGGCAGGAGACTCAGATTGATCCTGATGTGGTGACAGGTATGCTACCCATTGATAATCATGATGCTTATATTTTAATTGATTCTAGATCTACACATTCATTTATCTCATGTGAGTTTGCTAAGCATCTAGTTAGAAATGTGGGCCAGTTGGGTAGCCAGTTGGTAGTATCTATGCCCGTAGGGAGGCCTTTTATAGCAGACCAAGTGTATAGAGGCTGTGATATTTCTATGGAGGGTCAGAAATTAGCAGCAGATTTGATTCCTTTGAGATTGAAAGAGTTTGATGCCATTTTGGGAATGGATTGGCTATCTGTGCATAGAGCCAGAGTAGATTGCTTGAGGAAGGAGGTGATGTTACAAACTTCTGATGATAGAGAGATCTGTTTTGTTGGAGATAGGAGGGGGTTGCCCTCAGGAGTGATTTCAGCCTTGTCAACCAATAGAATGCTAGCAAAAAGATGTGAAGCCTATTTAGCTTGTGCAGTAAACCTAGAGGGCAATGGTTTAGAGCTGATAGATATCCCTATGATAAGGGATTTTTCAGATGTATTTCCTGAGGAGCTGCCAAGGTTACCTCCTGACAGAGGATTTGATTTCAGTATAGATCTAGCTCTAGGTACTAGACTAATAGCCAGGGCACCTTATAGAATGGCTCCAGTTGAATTGAAAGAATTGAAAAGTCAGTTACAAAAATTATTGGATAAAGGGTTTATTAGACCCAGTATATCGCCATGGGATGCACCAGTGTTATTTGTGAAGAAAAAGGATGGTACCTTGAGATTGTATATAGACTATAGACAGTTAAACAAGGTGATCATTAGAAACAATTATCCATTGCCAAGGATCGATGATTTGTTTGATCAGCTGCAAGGGGCAGCAGTGTTTTCAAAGATTGATCTGAGATCTGGGTATCATCAATTGAGAATAAAGAATGAGGATATATCTAAAACTGCTTTCAAGACTAGATATGGTCATTATGAGTTCTTGGTGATGCCATTTGGCTTGACAAATGCTCCAGCTGCTTTTATGGGTCTGATAAATCAAGTATTTCAGGAGTATCTAGATAAATTGTGATAGTATTCATTGATGACATCTTGATTTATTCTAGAAGTAGTGAAGAGCATGAACAGCATCTGAGGACAGTTTTGCATATATTAAGAGAAAAGCAATTATATGGAAAGTTTAGTAAAAGTAAATTTTGGCTGGATGAGGTAAAGTTTTTGGGACATGTCATTTCAGCTAAAGGCATTATGGTAGATCCTCAAAAGATTGAAGCTATAGTAAATTGGGTATCACCTACCAATCATACTGAGGTGAGGAGTTTCTTGGGGCTAGCAGGATATTATAGAAGATTTATAGAAAATTTCTCGATTTTGGCTTCTCCTATGACTAAGCTACTTAGAAAGAATATCAAATTTGATTGGTCTAATGAATGCCAGAAGAGTATGGATGAATTGAAAAAGAGATTAACCTCAGCCCCAATTCTAATACTCCTGATAGTGCCAGTGATTATGTGATCTATAGTGATGCTTCATTGAAGGGTTTGGGTGTGTTTTAATGCAGAATGGGAAAGTGGTGGCTTATATATCTAGACAGTTGAGATCCCATGAAAAGAATTACCCCACCCATGATTTGGAGTTAGCTGCTGTTATATTTGCATTGAAAGTTTGGAGGCACTACTTGTATAGAAGAAGGTGCCAGATATTTACTGATCATAAGAGCTTGAAATATATTTTGACCTAGAAGGAATTGAATTTAAGGCAGAGAAGATGGATTGAATTGATTAAAGATTATGATTGCACTATTGAGTATCACCCAGGGAAAGCTAATGTTGTGGCTGATGCCTTGAGTTGGAAGTCTATGGCCACATTAGCTTTTATTAGAACAGTACAGCTACCCTTGATGATTGAGTTAAGGAAGTTAGATGCAGAGCTAGCTGTAGAAGAATCAGGAGCCTTGTTGGCTACTTTCAGGGTGAGACCATAGATGCTAGAGGAAATAAGAGAAGCTCAGCTGCTAGATCTACAGTTGCTTAAAGCTAGAGATTTAATTTAGAGTGGGTCTCGGTCAGAGTTTTCTGTTAGAGGTGATGGGGTGTTATTATTCAAGGGCAGAGTTTGTGTTCCAGCTGTGGAATCAGTGAAAGATTAGATTTTAAAGGAAGCACATAGCTCAGCTTATTCAATGCATCCAGGTAGTACTAAGATGTATAGAACTATCAAACAGAATTACTGGTGGAATGGTATGAAAAAGGAGATAGCTGAGTATGTATCTAAATGTTTGGTGTGTCAGCAGATTAAGGCTGAATATCAGTGTCTGGCTGGCAAGCTTCAGCCTCTATTTATGCCAGAGTGGAAATGGAGCATATAACTATGGATTTTATCGTAGGACTCCTAAAGACTAGAAGGGACAATGATGCTATTTGGGTGATAGTTGATAGATTGACTAAGTCTGCTCATTTTCTGCCTATTAAGATTGTCTTTACCTTGGATAGATTAGTAGAATTATATGTGCATGAAATTGTGAGTAGGCATGGTGTGCCAGTATCTATAGTATTAGATAGAAATCCAAGGTTTACATCTCAATTTTGGGCAGAATTACAGAAAGCTTTGGGGACTAAATTGAGGTTCAGTATAACATTTCATCCCCAAACTGATGGTCAGTCGGAGAGAACCATCCAAACACTGGAGGATATGTTGAGAGCTTGTGTCATGAAATTTTCTGGTAGCTGGGATGATCATCTGCCTTTAGTAGAGTTTGTTTACAATAACAGCTACCATTCTAGCATTGATATGGCACCATATGAGGCCTTATATGGGAGTATATGGGAGAAAATGTAGAACTCCAGTGTGTTGGGATGAGGAGGGAGAGAGAAGGCTGTTAAGCCCCGAGTTAGTACAGCTTACACAACAGATCAAGTTAAAATCATAAGAGCTAAATTAAAGGCGGCCCAGGATAGATAGAAGAGCTATGCAGATAAAAAGCATAGAGGGGTAAAATTTGAGGTTGGAGATAGAGTCTTTCTGAAGGTATCTCCTTGGCGAGGTATTATGAGATTTGGAAAGAAAGGCAAGTTGAGCCCCAGGTATATTGGACCTTATGAAATTCTAGAAAGAGTTGGGAAACTAGCTTATAAATTGGCTTTACCTCCAGAGTTATTTCAGATTCACAACGTATTTTATATCAATGCTTAGGAGGTATGTGCCGGATTCCTCTCATGTGATTCAGTCTGAGGCTATAGAGTTACAAGGAGATTTATCATTTGCAATGGAACCAGTGAATATCTTGAGTAGGGAGATTAAGCATCTCCAGTAAAAGAATTCCATTAGTTAAGGTGCAATGGTTATATCATCAAAAAGAGGAGGCTACATGGGAGCGAGAGGATGAGATGAGATTGAAGTACCCCCATCTATTTGAAAATATATCTAGCTAAATTTCGGGGATGAAATTTCTTAAGAGGGGAGAATTGTAACATCCTAAAAACCTTGTAATTTATTGAACATATTAATGGCATTTTTCATTTGAAATGAAAGTCAGAGAGTTTCAATGAAGTGTGGGTATGTTGGCCTTTTGATAAATGTAAAGAGAAGAAATTTTGGAGCAAACGAGTGTTTTTTTTAGTGCTAATGAGTTTAATTTAAGAAATTGAGATATTAAGTTTTAATAGGCTTAAACCACAAGAAAAATCAAGTTTAGTTTGAGTTTTATCCTTAAATAATGTTTTTAGTATTTAGAGTCGACTCTAATTGGAGTGGAGTCGACTTTGGCATGGTTTTGAACTTCCGGCGCGCTTTGGAGTCGACACCTGCAGAGAGAGTCAACACCTGTAGAGAAAAATAGAAGGTTAACATTTCTACTATAATATTGGAGCCGACACCTATTTTTGCTGGAGCCGACACCAAATCTGTTAGAGCCGACTCTAAGACGGGAGATTTTTGGGTTAAATCTTAAAAATTTCATATCTATTTCGTTTTAAGTCCGATTTGAGTGCCGTTTGAACCGTTATTTTTAAAATCGAACTCTTCAAGTTGGTAAAGCTTTTCTTAAAAATTACATAAAAGTATCAATTTAAGTAAAAAATGATAATCTGGGCTATAAATCGATTAAAAATATTGGGGGCAAAATGGGAAAAGGCTCCGATATTAATTGCTAATTGTGTTAAGGGCAATTTGGGAAAGAAAATATAAGGGCAAACTATCATGGTTATGAGTGAGTCATGTATTTTCAAAAAGTGTGCATTAAGAGTGTTTAAGGGCAAAATAGGAAATTGGCATGCCTTAGCCCTTAAGTTACCCATGACTTGGCCCCCAAGTTATTAGAGAAAAAGGAACAACATGGGTTCAGCCATAGAAAAGAAAGAAAGAAAGAAAGAGAGAAAGAAGAGAAGAAAAGAGGAAAGAGGAAGAAGAAGAAGGAGAAAGAAAGAGGAAGGGAAAGAGAAGCTTGGGGTTTGTGTTTGACTCCAGGTAAGCTATAGCTTCCTAGATCTTGCATAAATTTAGATTTTCTTAGATTATTGTATTTTGAGGTAATAGTGGAAGTAACCTTGAGTAGAGAAAGGGTGGAAGAAAATAATGAGATATTAGAGGATAGAGCATGTATGCATGCATGGTTTCGTGGGAAAACCTCGTGTGGAGGTAATCCTAATAGTTATCATATCTGTATGTTGACGTAGGTCAAGAAGGTTATTTCAGAAGCCGGAATACCAGAGTTGAGTACCAGTTGAGGAGTAACCTGCTAAGGAGAGTGGGTTTCTCATCTAACAATAAAAAGTTAATTTGAGCTAGTATAATGAGACTAATACCTAGTTGTGGTATGTTATGTTTAGTAGAGTATTGTGTATGTTTTAAATTTGAGAAATGAGAACCTAGTACATGATATTCTGATACATGAGTTTTGAGCATGAGTTTTAAGCATAAAGAAATAAGCTTGGGTTTTGAGCATGAGTTTTAAGCATAAAGAAATAAGCATGAGTTTCAAAAAGGGGATGGTTGATGTATACATGGCATAATTGCATGATAAAGCTTTACAAATGATATATTTTGATGTATGTATCATATTGAGCATCAGGCAGCTATGGGCTGATCACCCTTTAGACTGTACTCTATCATGAGCATTGCACACTACTATTGAGCCGGCACCTCCTTGCAAATCGATCGTACGATGAACCTCGGAATTAGGGGTGAGTGCACGCTTGACCAAGCAAGTTGGGCAGGTTGTAAGTAGCCCGTGGGGGCATGAATCATAGCTCAGTGGAGCTGGTTACTATATATAACCCGTGGTGGCGGAGAGAAAACCAAGGTTCCAGGGTTAAGGAACAAAGCACTTTGCCGGGTAAACCGCATGGGTAAGGGGTGCTATTTGTGCGAGGATCCTATTGCTAGTCACGCACCTGATGAGAGTACACCTGCAGGAGGGCGACTGTAGGGTGGTACCTCAGAGGCATTACACACATAGCCCAGTATCATGAGATTTAAAAGCATATATTGTGATATAAAAAGGGCCAGTAGGCCAAGTAGTTATCCCAAGAGGAAGAGTTTACATGAGGTGCTAGTGGGCAAGCAGATTCCGGTGGAATCTAGGAATTTAATAAAGAAAGTCTGGGCTGTAGATAAAGAATGCATATCTTCATATTGTAATGCATTGATTTTTATCTTAATGAGTTATCTTTCAGTGGAAAGTTATTGTAGAGTATTTCAGTACTGGTATATTATTTGAAGAATAAGCTACATTTTACTTTATCTGATATTATGTTAAAAATATACTTTGAGTTATACCAGCTATATTGTATCAGCATACAGTTAATAATGTAAGGTTATGGTTCTCTATTTCTCCATAGTTAGATGGTTATTCAGTCACTGGGACTTAGGTCTCACCCCTCTATGGTTAAAATTTACTTTCATATCAGTGAGTATTTTTGCCAGGATCGCAGGATAAGCAGGACCGACCTTAGCTGGTGAAGCTTGCTTGGATGCAAGGGGGTGTAGATGATAGCCATGTACATTGAGTTAGTGTGGGGTGATATTGTATATTTGTATATGTGTATGTATAGTGAGATGTGGTGATGTATTAGACTTATTTGAATATGGATACGAGACTTATGTTTTGGAGAAAATTTGAGTATGATATATGTACTTATGATTTTGATATCGATTGTGAATGTGATCTTATAAATTACTTGAGGAATGTCATGAAAATATTATCTGAGCTGGTTGATCCCTAGTATTGATTTGAGTGATGTGCATATATAATTGAGATGATAATAAAAAGTTTTTAACAGGATGTGTTTTCATGTGTTTGCCACTTATGATAATTAGTTGGGGTTCTCTAGCTCTTTATGGAGTGCTATAAAGACTAGCAAAACTCTATCCGATTACCATAGTACAGGTGTGCTGTCGGTGGCCCCAAAGAGAAGGGAGAGCTGACAGATTGAACCTTAAGTTCAAATCTCATAGTTACTATTATGCCTCCATATTTCAACTTAAGCCATTCCCACATTTGCTTAGTTGTTTGGAAGTTCTCAAACTCCCTAATTAGATCATCTTGCATGCAACTTAATATAGTAAAGTGTGCACTCCTATCCTTCTTGTACTAATTTTGATAAGCTTCTCAGTCACGGTAATGTTGGAACATTTGCCATTCTATAGGTAGGCTCATGTTGTTGGTAGGGTTTCAAGTACTTCTCTCATTAAGAAGATACTTTATTTTTGTATGCCATAGTCGTAATTCTTTCCATCAAGTTTATAAGTTTCAAACAAATAGACAATTGAGTTCTTGGAGGCTATTTCACTACATTTATTGTGCAAATATTAAATTTGGCACAGATATCTTATATTTTATTCAAATCCAATTAGCCATAAAATTCTTTCTTACATAATAAAATCGAACAATTTTGTATTTAGCTAATTATCATCTCCTAATAATGTAGGGTGGAATAATATGTCTAAATAATTAAGAATAAAATACTCATAATCCACAACATCATCATTAAATAAAGTAATATTAGGATAATTTATAAAATAACCATATGCATACACCAATTTCTAATCTTTGTACCTAACACATAGGTTAATTGAATGGAAGTGGGATTTAGGTTCAAAATTGTAAATTAATAATTTATGTGCCTAAGGATGCAAAAATTTATAATTATCTTTAAATAAATATTTATATCATAAAAATAATCACATTATTAAAATTACTAATACATGTGATTATGTAATGAGATTATATATGTTTTAATTATAGGCCTAAATTCACTATCATGGAACTCTAGTATTGTTACCCATTACATAAGATAGCCTATGCTTGAGTGATGCAAACGATCTCAAAGGCTCAGCCCATGGCGCACGACCCAATGAACAATGGGGCCCAACCCATAGCACGTGGCTGAGCGCCTAGCCAATAGTGTGGGGCCTTGCTCAGAGCTGGCCCATAGTGTGTCTGTGGTCCTGCATAGAGCATAAAAAAAGGGAAAAGTCTTTGTACACCGCCCCGATGCAGTAAGGCCTACGTGGGCTGCACCGTCCCTTCTGATTGGTCCACATGGAGCCTACGTGGATGACGTGCCGGGCGGTATGGCCCTGCTACGATGTAACGTTCTGAACGTGACGGCCATTTAAAGTGCTTCGTTTTTTTTAAGCAAAGCGTTCAGACGAAAATGCTCTTTCCCTCCATGCTATCTCCATTTTACGTTGGATTTCATCTGAGCAAGAAAAACTATTTCTTCCCCCTCGCTCTAGCTTTCGGCACGATCCTATGCCCGCCCTCGCTCTGGCTTTCGGCACGATCCTACGCCCTCGCTCTGGCTTTCGGCACGATCCTACGCCCTCGCTCTGGCTTTCGGCACGATCCTACGCCCTCGCTCTGAGAGCCCGATCGACAAAAACTTTTGGAGGAAATGTCGTCTGTAGCACGAAGTAAAAAGTCCTTCTTCCCACTTCTTTGTAAAGCTCCTTTATTACACCAACTATTTTTTCTCGTTAGAGGTAGTTAATGCGTGACCAAAATATTTAATGCACGGGTAACTTCCTTTGAACAAAACAGTTATGACATTCTGACAGTCATAACTGTTTAGAGTTTACTGTTTTGTAATCACGAATGTCATACTCTTTTAACTAGGATGTTATACCTCATGAACTGGGGTGTCGTTAGAGTATTTCGACCTATATTCCCGTTATTTCCTGTCCATATAGCTCTAGTGTCATCATGCTCGGCCGAAAATCCTTTGCGACACCGCAGTTAAACATCACGACACCCTAGCTTTAAGGATACGACACCCTTGCTTAAAACCTTACGACACCCAAGAGGAATTCGGCCAAAAATCATTGGTGACACCGCAGTTGAAACGTTATGACACCCTAGCGTTAACGCTACGACACCTATGCTTACAACCTTCGCATTCTTCGTATGTTGCTTTCCGGGGTGTCGTAGCGTTTCTATGGGGTATCTTTAAATGCTAAAGGGTATGTCGTGCTTATAACTGACAGGTGAAACATTAAGACACCCAAGCGTCAACGCTACGACACCCCGAATGGAGAACAATCCCTGCGACACCCCACTTTAACAGTCAGTCATTGGTGTCGTCGCCTTAAAGCTAGGGTGTCGTCGCCTTAAAGCTAGGGTATCGTCAGATGAGAACTGGGTGTCGTTAACAGCCTGAGTCGGTGATGTCGTCGTTCGCGATACCCAGTTGAAACCTGACGACACCCTAGCACCAATTCTACGATACTCATGCTTATAAATGACCACGGAGAGAAGGCCCGCGACACCCAAGTTACAAACCTAAGACACCCGTTCAAGCTTAGGAGAAAACTTTAGCACATCCTAGGATGAAATCGGTCGGAAAACATTTACGACATCCAAGCTCCTTATCTTTCGGTCTGGCAGCAAACACAAAGTCACTAAAATTTCTTTTTATTCATCACACAAATAAAGACAAGAAGAAAAGAAAAGAAAAAAGTACAGGAGCCCTCACTGAGGCTTGTCATTTTCTCCGGGCGCTGCCGAGCTCCCCCCACGCTGCAGGGCTAACTCGGTGATCTGGCGCTGGAGGGACGCTACTTGCCCCTCCAGCTGGCTGTTGGCCCGACGCAGGACCTCGATCTCTCTCATTGAAACAGCTAGGTACTGCTCGGCCGCCCTGTGGAGTCGCTCGCTGTTTGCGAGCGACGACGCAAAGACCTCCGCATTGATGGTTACCATTGTGCGGAGGCTCCCATGGGTGCCAGTCGATCGCCCCTCGCCTCTAGAAGCCATCTCAGTATTCAAAAATTTTGGAAGATTAGCTGAAAAGGTGATTAACGATCGCATTCCTCCATTCATATTTAAGGTACTCCTGGCAGGTGTTTCGATTGCCCGAGCTATCAGCTCCGGCACCCCTATCATGGAAACTTGCAACGTGCCACCATCTCAGTGGGGGTCAAAGGAAATGAATGGGTTTTGAACTACGGTGCAATGGGTTTCAACAAGATATGAGCGAATGGCAGCAAACACCCAAGAGGAATTCGCCTCCCTCATGAACAGAAACCATTAATGAAGAATGAAGAGAGTGTGGGGAAGCCAAATACTGCGATACCCTAGAACCAATGCTTCGATACCCGTGCTTAAAACTGATCGCGGAGAGAATCCCCGCGACACCATAGTTCGAATTCAGAAGAAAATCCTTCGTGACACCTTAGTTGAAATTCACGAACCCTAGCTCTAAGGCGGCGACACCCATGCTTATAACTGACCACCTAGAATCCCAGTGACATCCCAGGTGGATTGGATTTCGGCCTAAAATTCTTCGCGACACCCTAGTTGAAATCTCACGACACCCTACTTTCAGGCAACGACACCCATGCTTAAAATGACCATGGAGAGAATCCCCGCGACACCCCCTAGTGGAATTCGGCCGAAAATTATTCGACACCCAGTTGAAATCTCACGACACCCTAGCTTTAAGGCGACGACACCCGTACTTAAAACTGACCACGGAGAGAATCCCCGCGATACCCTATGGTGAATTTGGCTGAAAATCATTTGCGACACCCCAGTTGAAATCTCACGACACCCTAGCTTTAAGGCGACGACACCCGTGCTTATAACTGACCACCTAGAGAATCCCCGCGACACCCCAGCTGGATTGGATTTCGGCCAAAAATCCTTCGTGACACCCCAGTTGAAATCTCATGACACCCTAGCTTTAAGGCGATGACACCCGTGCTTAAAACTGACCACGGAGAGAATCCCAGCGACACCCCAAGGTGGAATTTGGCCAAAATCCTTCGCGACACCCCAGTTGAAATCTCACGACACCCTAGCTTTAAGGCGACGACACCCGTGCTTAAAACTGACCACGGAGAGAATCCCAGCGACACCCCATTGTGAATTTGGCCGAAAATCATTCGCGACACCCCAGTTAAAATCTCACGACACCCTAGCTTTAAGGCGATGACACCCGTGCTTATAACTGACCACCTAGAGAATCCCTGCGACACCCTAGGTGGATTGGATTTTGGCCGAAAATCCTTCACGACACCCCAGTTGAAATCTCACGATACCCTAGCTTTAAGGCGACGACACCCGTGCTTAAAACTGGCCACGGAGAGAATCCCAGCGACACCCCTGATGGAATTCGGCCAAAAATCCTTCGTGACACCCAGTTGAAATCTCACGACACCCTAGCTTTAGGAAACATACCCGTGCTTAAAACTGCCCACGGAGAGAATCCCCGCAACACCCTAGTTCAATTCGGCCCGAAATCCTTCGCGACACCTTAGTTGAAATATCATGACACCCTAGCTCTAAGGTGACGACACCAGTGCTTATTGCTTTAAGGCGACGACCAACCCGCCTTAACAGTCAACACACGGGTGTCGTCGCCTTAAAGCTAGGGTGTCATCAGATGAGAACTACGATGTCGGTAATAGCATGAGTCGGGGATGGTGTCTTTAGGCCCTTCGTCAATGTGTTATTAATTGGTGTCGTAATTTTACAGCTCCGTGTCGTTTTTCGTAAACTGGGGTGTCATGACTTCTGAATTCAGATCATAGGTGTCTTATTATTTTAACCTTCGTGTCCTAATCCTTTGTCAGGATATATTGACAACTAAATATATGGATATCATTATTCATGGTGTGCCTATATTTCCACAGACGATGCTAAAATTAAAGATCGAAAGAAATCGATAACACTCCCGACCGTGCACCTTCACCCGTCGCTCCAAATGTAGTGGATGATACTATAGTTCCTCAAACTGGAATGGAATTCAATTCAGCAGATGATGTATATACGTTCTACAATGGATACGCGAAACGAGTTGGTTTTGGAATCACAACAGTGTGTAGCAGGGCTAACAACAAAAAACAACTTTGCTTCAAGCACCTGGCGTGTTGGAGGCAAGAAAAATCTAGAAAAACAGAGAAGAGTATGAATCATAGGGATACTGGGAAAGTTGATTGTATGGCATCCATAAAAGCAAGACTGAATGCTACAAGTGGTAAGTGGATATTGGATGAGGTTTCTCTAGAACATAACCATGGGATGTCCATAACATCAACTGGTTATCTATGATCGCATAGGAGGATCAGCACACCAGAGAAGGCAGAGATCAGCAATTTACATGCCATGAATGTTCCGACAACTCAGATATACTCTGCCATAGCAAGAAGAAAAGGGGGCAGAAGACAATTGGATTTCACCGAGAAGGATGCTCGTAACTTCATTTGTCGCGAACGTCAGTCTAAGCTGAAAGAAGGAGATGCTCAGTCGATGGAAATTCATTTCACCGAAATGCAACTCATAAATCCCAATTTCTTCTATACCTTAGACCTCAATGATAATGGTCATCTGAGGTCTGTCTTCTGGATTCATCCAAGGTCAAGATTGGCATGCACATACTTCGGCGATGTTCTAAGCTTTGACTCAACCTACTTGACAAACAGATATCAAATGCCTTTTTATCCATTCGTTGGGGTCAACCATCATGGACAGTCCACCTTGCTTGGTTGCGCATTGTTGTCTGATGAGAGCACTGAGACATATAAATGGGTTTTTCAGGCATGGCTGGATGCAAATGGTGGTCAAGCACCTATTGCCATAATAACTGACCAAGATAAGGCAATCGAGGCTGCTATCAAAGAAGTTTTTCCTAACACACGACATCGATTTTGTCTTTGGCATATATTGAAGAAGATACCTGAAAAGATTGACCACATTTGCACGGCAAATCCCAAGTTTATGGTTAATTTCGATGAGGCGATATATGATTCATTGAGCATACAGTCATTCGAGGAAAGGTGGGAACATATTATGGAGAAATATAAAGAATGCAAGTCTATAGATTGGTTCAATGTCCTTTACGAATGTCAAGATAAATGAGTCCCAGTTTACCTAAAGGATACATTCTTCGTAGGTTTGTATGTCATTGTCTTTGGTTCATGTTCGCATTAAACGCTTTTTTTTTTGTTGACAAAATTTTGAACAGGGATGTCATCTTCACAAAGGAGCGAGGGCATAAATCACTTCTTCGATGGGTTTATAAATTCGAAGACTACACTAACGGAGTTCATAGGTAAGTACGAAGATGCCTTGGAAAAAAGATATGAGGCCGAAAATGAGGAAGATAATAGGACGTTGCAAACGATGGCTTTCCTAAAGACATCATCACCTTTTGAGAGACAAGCTGCAGGAAGGTATACAAGGCGCATTTTCAAAAAATTTCAGAATGAGATCCTTGAAATGGTTGCATCAAATACTAAATTGATAAAGGAAGCTGGCAACTGTTGTGTATATTCTGTAAAGTCGTACGAAAGGATTGAAGTCGATGGAATCAGCAAGGAGATGATCAAAGATTATATCGTTTCATACGATAGAAATATTGAGGATGTCCAATGCCAGTGTCGATCCTTTCAGTTCAAGGATACCTGTGTAGGCATGCCTTGTTGGTTCTTCATCAAAGTGACGTATTTCGTTTGCCAGATAAATACTTTTTGAAGAGATGGTGCAAGGACATGAAATACCAATTCGACGAATTCGACTGCAATACTGAAGGTTACGATAAGAGCACATGAAAATCACGGTACGCAGTGACAATTTTTTAATTGAAATGTCTTAATATATGTTTTCGTTAATATGATGTTAATGATTGTAGATATAGTTTGCTGAGTCATCGGATGATGAAGCTCGTAGAGATAGCCTCCATGTCTGAAGATGCATTTAATGTAGTGATGGATGGTCTAACACCTATATTCAAAATTGCCGTGGATGCCAACTGCGCAGCTAAACCAGGTACAGAGCTTGTAATTCAAGATCCTAAAAAAATTAGGACGAAAGGTTGCCCAAGAGAGAACAGATTAAAGAGTGGAGTCGAGAAGAAGTCAAAAAGATCAAGGGAAAATCTGGTCAAGGAAAGAGCTGCTTCAAGCAACAGGCAGACTTGTTTGCAGTCAATTAATACCGAGAGGACAAGAAAATAATTGTACCGCCTTCTGAAGCTTTGATGGACGAATTTGATGCTTATGTATTGAGTCAACTTACACAGGAGCATATATAAAACACGGGTGTCGTAACTTTCTAACTAGGGTGACTTGGTCGCGATGACACCCCAGCTCTTGGCTAACGACTCCATAGCTCTAGCGCGGCGACACCCGAAAGGCAAAATCCTACGACATCCCAGTACGCACGCGATGACACCGAAGCTTTTAGCGCAAGACACCCCAGCTCTTGGCTAACGACTCCATAGCTCTAGCGCGGCGACACCCGAAATGCGAAATCCTTCGACATCCCAGTGCTCACGCGACGACACCGAAGCTTCTAGCGCGACGACACCCAGCTCCGGGCTAACGACTCCCTACATGTAGTTAGGCGACATCGAAAGGCGAAATCCTACGACATCCCAATGCTCACGAAAGGACACCGAAGCTTTTAGCGCGACGATACCCCAGCTCCGGGCTAACGACTCCCTACATGTAGCTAGGCGACACCCGAAAGGCGAAATCCTACGACATCCCAGTGCTCACGAAAGGACACCGAAGCTTTTAGCACGATGACACCCCAGCTCTTGGCTAACGACTCCATAGCTCTAGCACGGCGACACCCGAAATGCGAAATCCTTCGACATCCAGTACGCACGCGATGACACCGAAGCTTTTAGCGTGACGACACCCCAGCTCTTGGCTTACGACTCCATAGCTCTAGCGCGGCGACACCCAAAATGCGAAATCCTACGACATCCCAGTGCTCACGAAAGGACACCGAAGCTTTTAGCGCGACGACACCCAGCTCCGGGCTAACGACTCCCTACATGTAGCTAGGCGACACCCGAAAGGCGAAATCCTATGACATCCCAGTGCTCATGAAAGGACACCGAAGCTTTTAGCGCGACGACACCCCAGCTCTTGGCTAACGACTCCATAGCTCTAGCGCGGCGACACCCGAAATGCGAAATCCTTCGACATCCTAGTGCTCACGCGACGACACCGAAGCTTCTAGCGCGACAACACCCCAGCTCCGGGCTAACGACTCCCTACATGTAGCTAGGCGACACCGAAAGGCGAAATCTACGACATCCCAGTGCTCATGAAAGGACACCAAAGCTTTTAGCGCGACGACACCCCAGCTTTGGATAATGACTCCCTACATGTAGCTAGGCGACACCTGAAAGGCGAAATCCTACGACATCCCAGTGCTCATGAAAGGACACCGAAGCTTTTAGCGCGACGACACCCCAGCTCTTGGCTAACGACTCCATAGCTCTAGCGTGGCGACACCCAAAATGCAAAATCCTCCGACATCCCAGTACGCACGCGATGACACCGAAGCTTTTAGCGCGAGACACCCAGCTCTTGGCTTACGACTCCATAGCTCTAGCGCGGCGACACCCGAAATGCGAAATCCTTCGAGGACACCCCTGTTCTCAATATAAAATTTGCGCATTTGCATTAAATCTGAATCAGTGTTAATATGAATAAATTACATTTAATTTTCATTCTAAGAAGAATTAAAAAATTAAGAACATTTTTCGACAATGTCCTGATCTTTTTGTTCAGGCCCTCTCTTAATAGCATCGCAGCTAAGTGTCGCCGGTAATCTCTGACTTCCTCATCCATGAAATCCATCTTCATATCAGGATTGTCCCGTGGCACAAGACATTCCATATATCTCAGACAGTATAGTCCGCAATCCAGCGATCCGGTCGGTTGGCTTGGGCAATCCGAAATCTCTTCCATCGGCCAAGTCATAGCTTCCTTCTTATCGCAGTAGATATGGAATATGTGGCCAAGAATTGTATGCCATTTTTTGCATTGGCCTTGTACTTAGGGTTGTGTTTCATTGAATTCAGTGCATGAAGACCTTTCTTTCCATGTCGACAGCAACCAATGCCAGTGGAGTTATCGAGTTTATTATGGTGAAAAGAAACCGAATTGGTCCTTATCTTCATCGAGACATTGTCAAAAATCGAGGCCCCTTAAGTCAATCCATTGAAAAGGGAGCAAGGCCTTATATTCCTAAGAATGAATGATCAGGCATCTTCAATATCAACAATTTCAGAAGTCAATACCAGCATGAGACTTCAAGTCATTCTCTCAGGTTTGAGGCATATGAGCTTCCAAAGCCCTCACCTCCAACAACAATAACTCAAGCTGCGCTTGGCAACAGTTTGTGGGCCAAGACATCAGAGCAGGATTTTGTGAGTCAAAGGGGGTGGTTGCTACACAAAAACCAAGAGACAGCCCGTGATCAAAGAAGATTCTGTAAGGAATTTTGTATATTTTATATGAATCAAATTCATATATCAAGTAGCGAAATAAAATAAATATGATTTAATTCCCAAAGCCCAAGATTTTCGGGAATAAATTCAGTTAACAAGAAATTACACATGATTAAACAATAGATCACACCTGTGTTCTTTATTAGGGATGAAGACGAATGAAGCCGGCCGGTAAACGATTTACCACTAGCCGTCCATGCGTCTGGCCTCTAATGGTGATCCACGCAGAGATCTTTGGATGATATCCTCCCAGGATTGGATGATGATCTTCTAGCGATGGGTGCTAGCGCCTTTTTCTTCTTCAATTGATTTTCCAAATCAAGAGAGAGAATAATTTCTTGATCAAGATCAAATCTTGATCAATCAAGAGAGAAAAAGATTTCTTGATAAAGATCAAATCTTGATCAATAAAAAAAGGAAAGATTTTTTGATCAATATCAAATCTTGATCAATAAAAAAAGGATAGATTTCTTGATGAAGATCAAATCTTGATCAACCAAGAAGATAGAGAAAGCCTTCCTTCAACCACCCAAGAAAGAGACGTGAGAGAGAGACTTCCACCCATTTAAGAGAGAGAGGAATGTTCTAGAGAGAGAAAGTATACTTTAGAGAGAGAATATAGTTGTTAGGCATTAAGAGAGAGAAAAAGAGTTAGGCGTATCTTTCTAATAGGGCATCTCTCTTCTTTTATTCATGAAGAGGAGGTTACTCCTTTTATTCATAATGATGCCAACATTATGAATGTTCCCTCCTCCATGATATGAAGATCAGTCATGTCCATCATATGAGCATGGATCCATTCTTTACATGGCACGAATCTCAACTCTCGGTTCAATTGAGTTTTCATAAATCAAATCATACCATCATATGAACCCAATTAAATACCACATTATTAATCTAAGCCATCCATCATATGGATCAAGCCTAATTGGGTATCCAATTAATGGATTTCATATGTACATTACATGTACAAAAGGTCTCTCCCTTAAACATAAAATTCTTTCCTTTATGATGAATCCTATTCATCAATTTTATGTTCTCTCATTAAGATTGAGTCAAACTCAATTCTAATTAATTGGTCATCTAATCTGAATTAAGTCCAACTTAATTTCTATTTTAACTTCATCCAAAATCTCCTTAATGCGTGTGACACATTAGGACCCTTGACACATTGGCAATAATCATGTCCCTTAATTAACCCTAGGGATGACTTGATCGGTACCTTGTCCAAGTTAATTCATTAACCAAATCAACTCCTTGATTAAATTAAAAAATCCATGATTATAGATCATGAGTGGCCTCTAGCAAAGCATCATGACCACACAAGTGTTAAGGATTTTGTTGACGTGGTCATCAACACCTGTCCATGAATGATTACCGTATGATTCAATACCTTCGTCATATATCACAGATCCATCAGTGGTATGGAATGTGTCAACCATGTAATTGATCTATGTTTACTTAATCTCAGAAAAATTGACTCATATGAATTAGAACTTCAAAACTATTTCGAATTCCAACTCAACCTAGCAAGGATTTAACAATCAATTTAATCCATCAAGTGGCCATGGGATATAACCCTTTTTATCAAGAAAGATGAATCCTGTCTTGATCAAATGCCACCTTTATGTGCTTCATGTCATACCAACTGACACCATATTTTTCATCCATGGCTAGAGCGATGTTTGCATGTCAAAGCATGACATTCTATACATGAGATGCAATAAAGATCTCAAGTTAAAGGATCACTCGCACCACCATCATTAGAGATCAACCATCGACACTATATAGAATATTCATATGGGATCTCTATGCGGGTCATCCAATACATCATTACAATAACGAGCATCCATACACCTATCCAAGTATCTTCATACTTCAACTTGTGAAATTAGCTGCTCACCCTAAGGGTAAAGATATGCAATGTGTGCTAGTCTCAACGGCATTCGACAGTGCCCATTCCTATCTACGCATTGACTAGAAATTTTAAAGAATGGAACCATAATGTGCAATTTTGGATCTCACAATTTACAATCTCTATTACAAATTCCATATGCACAGTTCACATTTTTTGGACTTTATCTCATAGGTAATATATATATTGATGCAGGCAAATCAACCGTGTTGAGCGACGGGCATGCTGAGGTTTGTCGTGGGCTTCCAAGTGGGATGGAGGGGTGGTCTCCCTCCTTCGGAACCCTGCAAGAAGTCCCCAGCCGGTGTTCCCGGCAGGACCCTCCGACGCTCAAGTTAGTAAACTTGTCGCTCAGTTCTCTAGTAGTGAGATAGGAGTTGAGAGATAGGGAGAGAGAGAGAGAGAGATCCCCTGCATTGAGCTCGGGTCCTCCTCTTATACCTGTCTGGGGGGTCCCGTTTACCTCGTTCCGTTGGAACCGTCGAATCTTCCTCGTTGAGATAAGTTTCTCTGAACGGCAAGTGGTTAAGTCATTGCTGGATGAGGGCTGCTTGTAGCGGTAACTGCCGAGCGTGCTAGCACTTACCCGTGATTTCAGTGAGCGAGGTACACGGCAATAGACATCGAATCGCGGGATCTGTTGCCTGAGACGGGTCATTGTGCATGCAAAAAAGGCACCAAGTTAGGACCGAAGCCATTGTTGGAAGCCGGAGCTAGAGGCCGTTGGAGGCTGGAGCCAAAGGCTGGAGGCCAAAAGGCCGTCGCTGGAGGCCGGAGCCAAAGGCCGTCGCTGGAGGCCGAGCTGAAGGCCGCCGCTGGAGGCCGCCGCTGGAGTTTATTTCTGGGTTTTGCTGTCACATCATTATTTCAGAAATCGTGCAAAAGATAATACCACCCAGAGGAAATGGCCAGCCGTATCAGATGCCCCCCCGCCCCTGAGATGGGTGAGCGCACAATCACCCGCGAAAGGGGTGTTAATATCCTCTGGGTGGCCGATTTTCGTGCCATCATTTCGTCTGTCCGGGCTGTTGGGATTGGAGAGGATTTCCTTCGAGTAGTGAGTCACAAAAGGCGAGCGTCATCATTGTGGTAAGGCCAACGCCATCTCTCTATTGGTGGAGCTTTTCGTTTTTTTGTGCCGGCCGCCGAAGCACCTTCCATTTGAAGGTGGACACGTGGCCAGAACGGACGGTCGTGGGATGATTTGAAATGGGGCTATAAGAGAAAAAATCATCCTTATCCTCCCATCCTCCCTTCTCTTAGGCTACTGCTTCCTCTCGAGTCCGCAAGCGTCCGTCGCCTCCCGTGTTTGTTCTCTCCTCGTGCTCCTTCGATCCTAGCTCAAGTTTCCAGGTTAGTCTCCATGGCTTCCTCGCCTTCTTGTTCCATTTCTGATTCTGGGGGGTGTTCCCCCACCCCTTCTCAAACTTCGCTTCCTTACCAAGCCAGTGGTCTACCCCCTCCTCTAATCACTCCTTGCCGGAACGGCGGCCGGTCAGACGCCCCGTAGTCGGGAGTCATCTGACCGGCGGGCGGATTTCACCCGAAGCCGTCCGACGGCTGCTGGTCCTTCCAGCGCGTCAAGGAGTCCCCCGAAGGGACTGCTTCCACTATGTCTGCTTAAGACATAGTAAATCTGAAAGCCAAGTATAGCTTTCCGCCAAACCTTCGTTTGTTCTACCCTGCTTCTAATGACAGGGTAACCTCTTCCCGTCCGGAAGAGTTGCCTTGTACGGAGCCTTCTTTAAGGCCGGACTTCGACTACCTATCCATCCTTTCATCCTCAATCTTCTGGACCGATATTCTTAACACCTTCCCAGCTAGTTCCTAACTCGATCCGAACCATCGCTGGCTTTCTGGTTCTCTGTCACCTGCAAGGCATAGAGGCCAACATCTCCTTATTCCGTAGCTTTTATACCCTCCGCAAGCAATCAGGTTGGTGGTCCTTCACCCCTAGGTCCAATAGGATTCCTTAAGTTGTACCTTTCCACCTCCGTTAAAGGGTGAAGGATAAATTCTTTTTGCTGATATCGATGGGGCGCGGAAGCTGGGGGACACCCAACATTGATGCCAATAGGGATTCCTCCATCCTTCCAAGAGATCGAATGGCATTCGGGCAGCTTCTGACTGCCGATGTCCCTCGATGCAATAAGCTTCTAGCCGATGAAAACCTTCGTCTCGCCAGCTTAATTCCTTCGGGTGGTGAGCACTTGATTACTCACCTTCTTTTTTCTTTTCCCCCTTTTTTTTAATTCATCTTCCGCCTTTATAGGGATGGCGCCATCACTTCGCGAGCTCAGGTAGGTGGCCACTAAGAAGAGGAAGGCAACGGGGAATGAGTCCCTTGCCGAGAGGAGGGCCGTTGCCAAAATCCCAAGGAGGGCCGACGCGGGGAGGGCCGACGCTGGAGGGGCTAGAGTTGTGAAGCCCCTGCGCGCTAAGATTTTGAAGAAGGCCGACACTGGAAGAGCCGATGCTGGTGAGGCCGACAGTAAAAGGGCCAAAGTGATGGATCCCCCGCACGTGTGCGAGGCAGCCAGAGCCCAAGCCAACGAACCCGCCAAGAAAGACACGGTAAGGGCCGATGCCGGCGAGGAAGTCGGGCGGAGCCAAATAGGAGAAAGAAGATCATCTTTAGTTCCAGCTCCTCCTGTCATCCTGCTCGATCCTTCTCCTGAGCAGGTCACAAAAGCGCCGTCACCCCCGCCCGAAGCCGTGGAGATGGAGCAAGTCCCTGCAACAATAGGGCCAACTCCCGCAGCTATCCTGCCCCTCGTAGGGGCAACAACCGAAGCGCCTCCACCAGCCAAGGGGCCGGAGGTAGCAGAGTCGGAGGCGGAATCCCCTCCGCGGCCCCCGTGCTAAGGGAAAGGAGGGGCGTCGACCCTTCCTTCCAATCACTGTTGGCGAACCACAGCCGCTGGGCCGAGCGGGCCTTAGATGAAGCATCTGTGGTGGAGGTGCAAGAGTTTCTCCGGCATCAAGGGAGAGCCACCTTCTTCCACGAGGCGTCTGTGGCACATCTCTGGGTGAGCCTTTGCTCCATTATCATTTTTCCTCTTTGTTTCGTTTGTTTTATTTTGCTTTTTAACATTGACATTCCATTCAGGCACTGAACTCTCTGATCGCCATGAGGGAACTTTGGACCCTGAGTGATGCTGCTCTCAACCAGTCGCGGGAGGAGATGTTATCACTCCAGGCCAGGGCAGAAAAGGCAGAGATGGCTTTGGAGGATACCCGGGCCACCCTAAAGGGCGAAATCGAAGCCATCCGGCTGAGAGCCGAGAAGGCCAAGTACGCTGGAAGTTACCCAGCGTCGTGCAGCCAATGAGCTGGATAACGCTCAGGTGGCCGAGGAAAGGCAAAGGATGGCCGAGGAGAGGCTGGAGGTGGTGGAATCAGAAATGCACGTCTTGAAGACTCGATTGGACTCCGCCTCCATTGAAATAGATGCAGCCAAAGAGGTCGCCCGCCAGTCCGATGCCAAGATTGCCGACTTTGAGGCGGCGGTGACTGAGGCCAAGAGGGAGGCCGTCGAGTCCGAGCGGAAAGCCCTTGAGGCGGAGAAAAGAGCTGCAGAGGCCGTAGAGGATTTCAGGAAGTCTAAAGCCTTTGATAAGGAGCTAGCTGAATCGTAGCATTTGCTTACGATGTCGGCTTCCAAGACTGCAATAAAAAAATCCAAGAACTCTACGACCTCGAGGATATTGAAGGGCTGAAGCCAGATGACGTCCCTGAAGACGATGACTCGGCCCCAAATGACTCTTAATAGTTTTTTTTTTGTATTGCTCTAAGCCCGACTCAGGTCGGCAATTTTGTAAACCTTTAGCCATCAATGAATGTTTTAACCCTCATCGCGTGCCTTTGGTTATAATCAGCTTTAGCTGTGTAAGTTATCGCGAATCACCAACCAACGGTGCCTCGTTAGATAGGTCGCGCGAAATGTGATTGTGCATCGAAACATTATCCGAATTACCGACGCAGGGAGCGAGTCTTTGGTTCCGACGCAGGGCAGGTCTTTAGTTGACAACGCAGGGCCGATCTTTAGGCCGACACAGAGAGCTAGTCTTAGTACCAACGTGGAGAGCCGATCTTTAGTTGCCGATGCGGAGAGCCGATCTTTAGTTGCCGACGCGGAGAGCCGGTCTTTAGTTGCCAACGCGGAGAGCCGGTCTTTAGTTACCGACGCGGAGAGCCTCTTTAGTGCCGACGCGGAGCTGATCTTTAGTGCCGACGCGGAGCCGGTCTTTAGTGCCAACGCGGAGAGCCGGTCTTTAGTTGCCGACGCGGGGCCGATCTTTAGTGCCGACGAGGGGCCGGTCTTTAGTTGCCAACACGGAGAGCCGGTCTTTAGTTGCCGATGCAGAGAGCCGGTCTTTAGTTGCTGATGCAGAGAGCCGGTCTTTAGTTGCCGATGCGGGGCCGGTCTTTAGTTGCCGATGCGGAGGGCCGGTCTTTAGTGCCGACATGAGAGCCGGTCTTTAGTTGCCGACATGAGAGCCGTCTTTAGTTGCCGACGCGAGGCCGGTCTTTAGTGCCGGCGTGGAGAGCTGATCTTTGTGCCGACGCGAAGAGCCGGTCTTTGGTGCCGACGCGGAGAGCCGGTCTTTAGTGCCGACGCAGAGAGGTCTTTAGTGCCGATGCGGAGAGCCGGTCTTTAGTTGCTGACGCGGAGAGCCGGTCTTTAGTGCCGACGCGGAGAGCTTGTCTTTAGTTTCCGACGTGAAGAGTCTTTGGTACCGACGTGGAGCCGGTCTTTGGTGCCGATGCGGAGCCGGTCTTTGGTGCCGACGCAGAGCCGATCTTTGGTGCCGATGCAGAGCCGGTAGTCTCTTTGGTTGCCGAGCATACTCACTCAAAAATAATGCTAACATTTCAAACATCAATCTGTCAAGTAGATTCAAATTAATGAAGATAGCACCTTACTGATAATACCGGCATAAATTATCGTTTCAGGTGCGAGAAGCGGTTTCCCGTCTAGCTCTTCAACTTTGTAGGCCCCATGGTGAAGTACCTCCTTGACACGGTATGGTCCTTCCCATTTCGGTGCCAGCTTGCCCCCCTCTGTTGGCTTTGATACTTCAGCTCTTCGCATAACGAGATCTCCGGAGTGGAACGTCTTGGATCGTACTCGAGCATTATAGTATTTGGCTGCTCGCTGACAAAAGCCGCCATGCGAAGTTGTGCTTGGTCTCGCAATTCTTCCACTAAATCTAGATCGGCTCGTAGCTGGCTTGAGTTGCTTTCTTCGTGGTATAATTCTGCTCGGGGACTGGAACTCCTATCTCCACCGGAATGACCACTTCGGTCCCAAAGACTAGGCTGAAAGGAGTTTCCCCAGTTGGGGCTCGCAGCGTCGTGTGGTAGGCCCATAGTACACTGGGGAGTTCCTCCACCCAGCGCCCTTTGCAGCCATCTAGCCGAGCTCTGAGCCCTTGGAGGATGATGCGATTGGTCACCTTGGCTGCACCGTTGGTTTGGGGGTGCCCACGGAGGTGAATCGATGATGGATGCCTAGGCCATCGTAGAATTCCCGGAAGGCCGTGTTGTCAAACTGTCGGCCGTTGTCAGTAATGAGGGTGTGCGTAGCCCAAACCGGCACACCACAGACTTCCAAAAGAAAGTCCTTATTTTGACCTCCGTGATCTTAGCGAGAGCCTCCGCCTCGATCCACTTGGTGAAATGGTCAACTGCCACCACTAGGAACTTGCGTTGTCCGAAGGCTGGAGGAACGGTCCCAGGATGTCCATACCCCACTATGCGAAGGGCCAGGGTGTAGCCAGGGGGGTCAGCGGGGACGCCAGTTGATGTTGAATGTTGGCATGGCACTGGTAGCTGTTGCACCTCTTGACAAGTTCGGATGCATCCTCCTTCATTGTCAGCCAGTAATACCCTGCCGTAGGGCTTTGTATGCCAGAGCTCTGCCCCCCAGATGGCTTCCACATATACCTTCATGTATCTCTCGCAGAATATAATTAGCTTCGTGGGACCGACACACCTGAGAACTGGGTATGAGAACGACCTCCGATAGAGCTTTCCCTCCATTATGAAAAATTTTGGGGCCCATCTTTTAAGTTTCCTGGCTTCGGCAGGGTCTTCTGGAGGGTACCCTCGGTAAAGTACTGGACATAGGCATCCATCCAGGAAGGCTCCTGCTCAACTGATAGAGTTTCTCTTGATACGTCAATACTCGGGGCTTCTAAGTGCTCCACATAAGCTCTTCCCAGCATCCCATCAGCTGAGGTGGCAAGATGGGATAAGGCGTTGGCTCTAGCATTCTCCTGTCGAGGGATGTAGCTGACGCTAAAGTAGGCCAAGGGAGAAGCTAGTGATTGCACCATACTTAAGTAGCGGGACATGATGGGATCCCTTGCTTCATATTCCCTTGCGATTTGGCCAGCGACCAATTGGGAGTCGGTGAATGCCCTAAGGCATTTTACCCCAAGCTCTTGAGCTAATCTCGTCCCGGACAGCAAAGCTTCATATTCTGCTGATTATTAGTGGTGGGAAGAGAAGCGGAGTGCAAAGTCGGTTACAACTCCATCCGAGTTGGCCAAGATGAGGCCTGCTCCGCTCCCTTGAGAATTCGATGCCCCATCTACATGAAGGACCCATTCATCATCACTGGTTCCGAGGGGCTGAGTGTCCGTAGAAGGTTCTTCAGGTTGCTCCTCTCCCCAAGTGCATTTGACCAAAAAATCTGCCAAGACTTGAGACTTCATGGCCGACCGAGGGCGAAAAGATGATCAATTCCCCCAACTTAAGGGCCCACCTTGCCAGTCGGCCGGAAGTATCCGGGCGAGCGAGAACTAACTTCAGGGTTGGTCGTGATCACCGCGATCGGTGGGCTTGGAAGTATGGCCGCAGACGCTGGGCAGACATGATCAACGCGAAGATAATCTTCTCCATCTTTGAGAACCTGGTCTCTGCATCATGGAGCACCTTGCTTGTGTAGTATACTGGCCTTGCATGCCATTGGTATCCACGCAGACCAGCACAGAACTAACGGCTTCAGGAGAGGCGTGAGGTATAGAAGGAGTTCTTCTCCACCTGTTGGCTTGGCTAGCAGCGGCGGGGTAGACAAGAATTCCTTTAACCCCTCAACGCCTCTTGACATTCTTCCGTCCATTCGAATTCATTGACCTTGCGGAGTGCCTTGAAGAAAGGTAGGCACTCTCGGCGGACTTGGACAGGAAGCGACTTAAGGCGGCCACCCTTCCCGTCAGGCGCTGTATTTCCTTCTTGTTGGCGGGAGGCCTCATGTCCAAGATGGCTTGAACTTTGTCTGGGTTTGCCTCGATCCCCCGCCGGGTTACCATGAAACCCAAGAACTTTTCGGCTGTCACCCCAAATGCACACTTGCGTGGGTTCAGCTTCATCTGGTACCGACGAAGGTTGTCAAAAGTCTCTGCTAGGTCCGCGATATGGTCTGTGGCATGGATGCTCTTTGTCAACATGTCATCCACGTACACTTCCATGTTGCATCCTATCTGGCCTTCGAAGACTTTGTTCATCAGTCTTTGGTAGGTGGCTCCCACGTTCTTTAGCCCAAAAGGCATTACCCTGTAGCAGTACAACCCCTTCTCAGTTATGAAGGAGGTAGCTTCTTCATCCATCGGATTCATCCAGATCTGGTTGTACCCGGAGAAAGCATCATGAAGCTAAGGACCTCATGACCGGATGTAGCGTCCACCAGTTAATCGATCCGGGGTAGGGGAAAGCTGTCCTTAGGGCATGCTTTGTTGAGGTCGGTGAAATCCAAACACATTCTCCAGCTCCCATTGGTCTTACGGACCATCACCACATTGGCCAACCATTCGGGGTAATGAACCTCCCAAATATGGCCTGCAGCCGTTAACTTGCGGACTTCTTCTCGTCAATAGCCTTCTGTCTATCTGGGGCGATGTTTCTTTTCTTCTGTCGGACCGGCCGACACTCTGGCCTGAGGCTGAACTGATGGGTGATCACTTCCTCAGGGATGCCCGGCATGTCTGAGGACGACCATGCAAAGACGTCGGTGTTGGCATGCAGGAAAGAGAAGTCGATCACGTGCCTCCTCTGGAAGCAACGCCCCCACCTGGACAGTCCTTGCCGGGTCATCCCCCAAGGGGAGGTCAGAAGGTGTTCGGCTGGCTCTCCCCTCCTTCCCAGCTCCCGGGGATCGAGCGGCTCAGAGGCTATTGCCGACGCCGCTTCCAGTGGGCTGGGAGACAAATGATAGCAGAGCGGTGGCGGGCTTTGCTCTTCTTTCATCTCTCCGACTCCTTCATCAGCGGGGAACCTTACCAATAACCTCTTAGTGGAGATTACGGCATCTAGCAGATTCAACCCTGGTCTCCCCAATATAGCGTTATATGCCAACGGGACCTGGACCACTAAGAAATTTATAACCACGGTGCTTTGACGTGGAGGGGTTCCTGCCGTGACTGGGAGGGAGATCTCCCCTCAACGCTCACTGAGTCTCCAGTGAAGCCCATTAGGGGCGCGGCGACGGGTTGGAGGGAAGACTTCGATAGATTCATCTGAACAAAATCCTTGTAGCTCAAAACATCCACCGAACTCCCACTATCAACTAAAATTCTTTTTACAGGATGTTTGGCTATAGTCATGGATACAACGACACTGTCGTCATGCTTATTAACTACCCCCTCTAAATCCTTTCCAAAGAAAGGAATTATAGAATCTATTCCCTCTCGCTGCCTTTTTGAACCTCCACCTGCCCCCCAGGAAATCATAGCTATGGTCTTCTCCGTTGGAGCATTGTCCGCGCCGGGCGGAAGTATTGGAGGCACCGACGGACCTGGAGTGGGAAGGTTTCCCCTTCGAACGAATTTGCCCAGGTGACCCTGCTGAACCAGCTCCTCAATGGCTTTCTTCAGATGGTGGCAGTCCTCGGTGTCGTGACCATAGTCCCGGTGGTACCGGCAGTAAAACTCCTTGTTGCGGGGGGTCCCAGATTTCAAGGGAGCCGGATGCTTGAAATAAGGTTCCTCCTTGATCTCTAGTAGAATGTGAGATATAGGAGCCATGAGGGGAGTGAATTGCTCCTTAGAAATAAGTGTCTGTGGTCGGCGACCTGGGTGGTGAGGAGGCTCAGGCCTTCGGGGTCGTGCTCCGGCATGATCAGTAGGCGGTGGTTTCTTACTGGTGTTCTTGTCAGCTTCCCTCCTGGAAGAATCCGTCTCGCACGGATGTACTTCTGTGCTCGACTCAGAAGCTCGGCATAAGAACTCAGAGGCTTCTTATCCAGGGAATAGGTGAACCTGGAGGGACGGAGTCCTCGTTTTAATGCCAAAGTGGCTACATCTTCCAGGTTGTATACCTCCAACGCTGCTTCCTTAAACTGAGTGACAAAGTCCTTCAAGGTCTCGCCACTCCTCTGCTGAATAGCAAATAGGCTATCAGCCACTCATGGGATCTTTCGCAAGCATCAAAGTGGGCCAGGAAAGATCACTCGAGTTGCCGAAATGAATTGATGTGCATGGAGGCAGGCGGGAATACCACGCACATGCCGCCTTGCGAAGGGTGATCGGAAAGGCGACACATAAGAGGGAGTCTGTCGCTCCTTGGACCTACATGAGGACCTTGTAGCTCTCCAGGTGGTCTAGTGGATCCATCGTGCCATCGTATGGGTCCAATTGGGGGAGACGAAAGTGGGGCGGGACGGTTCCTCCATGATACGCCGGGAAAGTGGGGGGCGATGCTCATAGTCCGTCCCGTGAGGGTTAGCGATCCGGCGGCTAAGCTCCTCGAACCGTCGATGATACTCATCGAGCCGTTGCTCGGTCTGATGGGTAGTTTTCCTGAGGGTGCCATCTCGAGATGAATCGGAAGAAGAAGCCGAAGAAGAGATCGCCGGCGTAAGGAACACACCGTCTGGACTCTCTCTCCTCCGACCGGTAGTGGGAACGACGGAGTGGCGAGAGGGGACCGCCGTCGCTTCGAGGCCCCTCGGCGATGAGGTTCAGGGGGTGAGTGGCGGGAGACCTCAGGTGGGGTCCCGCCTTGGTGAGATTGGACTGTCCCCCGCACCCCTTCATCGGGCGCATGGGGTTGAGGTGCAGAGCCAAACAATGCTCTTGCAGTCCCCATACCATTGTCATCAGGTCCTGGACCTGGTGAGCCAGAACCTCGAGCCGTCAGGCCGGCTTATCTGTGCAGGGGGCGAAACATGGAGGTTGGCCTCTGATTGCTCAGCCCGTGGAATGCGCTCCACGGCTTGACTAGAGGAAGCCTCCTGTGCTCGTATAGTCACCATCGTCTCCCTCGTAGAATTGGTGAGGTCACAAGGAGAACCTTCGTCTTCCTCCCGTGTGAACGGTCCCCTTCCTGGCGCGCCAATCTGATGCGGGCAAATCAACCGTGTTAGCGACGGGCATGCTGAGGTTTGTCGTGGGCTTCCAAGTGGGATGGAGGGGTTGTCTCCCTCCTTCGGAACCCTGCAAGAAGTCCCCGGCCGGTGTTCCCGCGAGGACCCTCCGACGCTCAAGTTAGTAAACTTGTCGCTCAGTTCTCTAGTAGTGAGATAGGAGTTGAGAGATAGGGAGAGAGAGAGAGAGAGATCCCCTGCATTGAGCTCGGGTCCTCTCTTATACCTGTCTGGGGGGTCCCGTTTACCTCGTTCCGTTGGAACCGTCGAATCTTCCTCGTTGGTATAAGTTTCTCTGAACAGCAAGTGGTTAAGCCGTTGCTGGATGAGGGCCGCTTGTAGCGGTAACTGCCGAGCATGCTAGCACTTGCCCGTCATTTCAGTGAGCGAGGTACACGGCAATAGACATCGAATCGTGGGATCTGTTGCCTGAGACGGGTCATTGTGCATGCGAAAAAGGCACCAAGTTAGGACCGAAGCCGTTGTTGGAAGCCGGAGCCAGAGGCCATCGTGGAGGCCGGCGCTGGAGGCCATCGCTGGAGGTCAGCCAAAGGCCATCGCTGGAGGCTGGAGCTGGAGGCCGGAGCCAAAGGCCGTCGCTGGAGGCCGAAGCCAAAGGACGTCGCTAGAGGCCAGAGCCAAAGGCCATCGCTGGAGGACGGAGCTGAAGGCCGCCGCTGGAGGCCGCGCTGGAGGCCGGAGCCAAAGGACGTCGCTGGAGGCCAGAGTTGGAGGCCGTCGCTGGAGGCCGGAGCCAAAGGCTGTCGCTAGAGGCCGAAGCCAAAGGCTATCGCTGAGGCCGGAGCCAAAGGCCGTCGTGGAGGCCGGAGCTGAAGGCCGCCGCTGGAGGCCGGCGCTGGAGTTCTATTTTGGGTTTTGCTATCACATCATTATTTTCGAAAATCATGCAAAAGATAATACCACCCAAGGAAACGGCCAGCCGTATCATATATATATATATATATATATATATACATCTGGATAGATAAAGAAACCAATATATTTGATTTGTATTCATAAAGAAATGTGTATAAACTAGCACCTAATCCGATTGAATCTAGGACACACACTAACAATCTCCCACTTGCACTAGAGCCAATCATCCATGTATCCAATACCAAGTGACTCAGCATGGCCATCATGCTTCAGCTGCGGCAAAACTTTAGTGAACGGATTGGCAATATTGTCGTCCATGGGGATTCCTAAAATTTTTATATCATTTCGTTTAATGATTTTTCTAATTACATGATATCTTCTGAGTACATGTTTGGACCTCTAATGAGACCATGGATCCTTAAATTGCGCAATAGCTTCATTATTATCAAGTACAAGAGTACTGGATTAACAATGCTTAGAACTAATCTAAGTTCAGTGATCTTTTTGATCCAAACTGCTTCTTTAGCTGCATCTAATGCTGCAATGAACTTGGCTTAGTTGTAAAGTCTACAGTCATCTCTTGCTTGGAACTCTTCCAGCTGACTGCACCATCATTGAGTGTGAACACATAGCCTGATTTTGATTTATAATCTTCTCTATCAGACTAAAAACTAGAATCCGTGTAACCCCAACCTATAAGGTCGAGTCCTCCATAAATCAAGAGCATATTCTTAGTCCTTTGCAAGTACTTAAGGATATTCTTGCCATCCAATATTTCTCACTTGGGTTTGCCTAATATCTACTCATATACTCAAGGCATAAGAAATATCAGGCCTCATACATAGCATCGCATACATGATGGATCCTATCGCTGATGCGTATGGTATCCTATCCATGTACTTTCTCTTCTCTTGAGTCTTAGGACTTATGTCCTTGGAGAGATTTACCCATGCAACATTGTCAGAAATCCCTTCTTGGATTTATCCATGCCAAACTACTTTAGCATCTTATCTATGTATGTGGATTGGGTCAATCCAAACAACCTCCTAAATCTATCTCTATAGATCTTTATACTTAGTATATAAGCTGCTTCTCCCAAATCCTTTATGGAGAATTTACCTAATAACCAATCCTTCACTTCTTTAAGCAAGGATACATTGTTTCCTATTAATAATATGTCATCCAAATATAATATCAAGAAAACAATATCACTCCCACTAACCTTCTTGTACACACATGGATCATCCTTATTTTTTTATGAAATCAAACTCTTTGATTGTCACATCAAATCGGATGTTCCAACTTGCAGATGCTTGCTTAAGTCCATAATAGACCTTTGTAGATTGCAAACTTTCTTAGGATCTATGGATTCAAAACCCTATGATTGTGTCATATATACATCCTTCTCTAAATTTTTATTTAAGAAGACGGTCTTGACATCCATCTGCCAGATCTCATAGTCAAAATATGCTGCTATTGCAAGTAAAATCCTTATGGACTTATGCATGGCTACAGATGAAAAGGTTTCATTAAAGTCAACACCTTGTCTTTGCTTGTAACCTTTTGCGACTAGCCTCGCCTTATAGGTAATCATATTACCATCTATGTCATTCTTCTTCTTGAAGACCCATTTGCACCCAATGGGTTTTACCCCTTCAGGTGGATCAACCAAGGTCCATATCTGGTTGTCGTACAAGGAGTCCATTTCAGACTTCATGGCTTCAAGCCATCTCTTGGAGTCAATATCATATATTGCTTTCTCATAGTTAGTAGGCTCATCATCATCTATAAGAAATCATATCTCTGACGAATATGATATGTTATACTAGACCTATGTAGCGATGTGTACTTGGAGTTTCCTGTTGCTTTATCTCTCCTGATAAAGACTCGTGCAACGGCTTCCTGAATGTGGGTTGAGTCTTCAGCTCAACTCCCACTGCATTCAGCATGTGCTCCATTCCATCTAATCGGTATTTATCAATTTGTGGTTATTGAGCTTCACTAAGTTCAATCTTACTCCCACTACCCTTTGAAATTATCTTATTTTCTAAAAATGAAGCATTTCTCAAGACAAACACCTTTTGTTTTTTGGATACCCCACAAAATTTCATATACTTCAAGCTTGTCTGATTCATTATAATTCACATAAGCGTAATAGCCCTAAACCCTTAAATGATTAAGGGATGGTTTCTTTTCACACCATATCTCATATAAAGTGGAGTTGACTGATTTAGATGGAACTCGGTTTAGGGTATATTCGGCAGTATCTAGCGCATAATCTCAAAATATTTTTGGGAGATCTGCAAGGCTCATCATCGAACATACCATGTCAATAGTGTATGATTTCTCCTTTCTGACACACCATTGTGCTATGGTGTACTAGGAGGAGTCCATTGAGAAAGAATCACATTCTCCTTCAAATAATCTACGAACTGATGGCTCAAGTATTCACCACCTCGATCTGATCAAAGTATCTTAATACCTTTGCCAGTTTATTTTTCTACTTCACATCTAATTCTTTGAACTTTTCAAAGGCTTCAAATTTATGCTTCATCAGATACACAAAACCATATCGACTATGGTCATCTATGAATGTGATGAAATAAGAAAAGCCTCCTATGCTTGAATGTTGATGGGTCCACATACATCCATATGTACTAAACCCAAACATTCAGTTGCTCGCTCGCCTTTTTCAGTAAAAGGTGACTTGGTCATCTTGCCAAGTAAGCATGACTTGTATTCCTCAAATGATTCCCAATCGAATGAGCCCAAGTATCCATCATTATGTAACTTGGTTAAATGATTTTCATTTACATGGCCTAGACGACAATGTATAGGTATGAGTCCCTAGAATTATTTGATTTTAATCTTTTTGATTGAATATTAGAATAGGGGATTGAAGATTAAGAACATAAATTCCGTTGAACAATTTAGTAGAACCAAAGAACATTTCATTTCAAAAATAGAAATACCTTTATTTTTAATTTCAAATAAATATCCATCTATTACTAAACATGAAATAGATATAATATTCTTTGTTATGTTCGAAACATAGTAACAATTACTAAGTTCAATTACAAGCCTTGAGGGCAAATATAAAGAATAAATTTCTACGGCTAATGCAGCAACCTTTGCTCCATTTCCCATGCGTAGGATCACTTTATCTTTCCTCAATCTTCTACTATTTCTTATCATCTCCATATTAATACAAATATGAGACCCACAATCGGTATCTAATACCCAAGTGAAATAAGAAGTAATAGAAGAAAACATCTCAATTATATACGCACATGATGTAGAAGCATCCCTATGCTTCTTATCTTTCAGGCTGGCCCGATAAGCCCTGCAGTTATACTTTCAGTGCCCATTCTTGCCATAGAAGTGACATTTTTCCTTGGCTACATTCCTTAGTCAATCAGGAAAATTGGGTCTGGTCAGCTTGTTGGACTCTAGGTTACCTCTAAGGTTAATGTTTACACTCATGGTGTCTCTACAACTATATAGAAAATAGAATTAATCAATTATTATGAATGCAAATTATTGATTTAATATGATAATTTAAAATTTTTTAATTACATTAATTACTCTCACTATTTTATCGAGCTTAATAGCCCTCTCTATTAATCTTAAAAAATTATCAAATAATTTTTTAGTGGGCTAGGACCCTCAAATTGACTTACCTTACCTTGGCTTTGGCACAATAAATCTTAGTAAGCCAATTTAGGTATATATTCATCAATCACATCAAATGTGACTCCTAAATCATTGAGGGGACATTGCCTTGTCAATCACATCCGCATGTGATCACCCTAAACTTTGCCTCTAGATTAGACTGACCCTAACTTTGGCCAGTTATGCCAGCTAATCTAGTTAAGTCAACCCATTGTTCCCTAATCAACTCCTCATAGGTACACTCGACCTTGGCTTTGGCATAATAAATCTCATGACCTAATGATTTTGTATCATATGAACAATGGAAGGTATAAGGACTTAATATTCATGGAGGGATTTTACACATTTAGGTTTCATCATGCATGTTCAACATTTGTATCATATTTGGTAACATATCATATATGTGAATTTTTAGATTAATTTTAATTAACTTAAATTTCATAAGATCCAATCTTATTCCTAATCAAATTAGGATCCCTGATCACTATCTATTTAGGAACCTAATCATGTGACCAAATCAATTGCTACCATCCTGATTAATCCTATTGATCTAATCAATTAAGAGCTTTCCTTAACAATGGCCTGATCAGCTGATCAATGAGGTCCTATTTATCATATTCGATCCCATTGAATGGGTTTTCCTAGCGAACGGAGCAATAAAAAACTATGATCGCACTTTTCTAAGACACCAATGTAGTTAAGCCCAATTGATTAGATCAATTTGGGATCATAGGATCAAGTAATGATATGGTTAAGTCTAATTTTTCTTAAACCTTATCACCTATTACACATTATGATAAGATAGATAGTGATCATTAAAGATTTATGATAAGTATCAAATATTTTTAACAATTTATTTTAAATATTTGTCTTATCATTATTTGTTATGATAAATTGGTTTTCATCACATGAAAATTTAATTGGTCTCTGTTGTAACATCCCTATCAACAATGATCATGATAATATGTCAAAATTTAAAATTTTTATTTTAATCTTGATTATCATGTTATCATGATATAATTATTTTAGATTTTAATCACGTTATTTATCATGTCAAAATTAAATTCTAAACATGATATGTTAAATTTCAGCCTTTATGATTATGTCACACATAAATCATAATTTTTAATTTTTAACATGATCAATTCTAAATAATTTATGTTTATTATTATATAATAAATTTTTAAATATTTAATCCAAAATAATATAATTATTTCATATTTTAATCATATTATTTATCATGTCAAAATTAAATTTTAAACATGATACATTAAATTTCAACTTTTATGATTATGTCACACATAAATCATAATTTTAATTTTTAATATAATTAAATTTAAATAAATCATATTTATTATTGTATAATAAACTTTTTAAATATTTAATCTTCATCATATGACAAGACTTATATTTTTCATCGCATGCAAAATTAATATCTATGTATATGAAAACTAGAACTCAGATAATCTTTCAAATTAACTGAATTTGAAGCTTGAGGTGGCTCTGATACCACTTGTAAGGAATTTCATATATTTTATATGAGTCAATTTCATATATCAAGTAGCAGAAGATAAAATAAATACAAATTTAATTTTCAAAGCCCAAGATCCTCAAGGAATAAATTCAGTTAACAAGAAATTACACATGATTAAATAATAGATCATACCTGTATTATTCTTTATTGGGGATGAAGACTGATGAAGCCGATAAATGATTTACCACTAGTCGTCCACGCATCCAACCTCTAATGGTGATCCACGCGGATGATGACCTTCTAGCTAGCACCTCTTTTCTTCTTCAATTGATTTTTCAAATTAAGAGAGAAAATAATTTCTTGATTAAGATTAAATCTTGATCAATCAAGAGAGAAAAAGATTTCTTGATAAAGATTAAATCTTGATCTATTAAAAAAAATAATTTGATCAAATCTTGATCAATA
>UESW01004644.1:618224-715139 GCA_900491605.1 Calamus simplicifolius | reverse complement strand
TCCGTCCGAGATCGGTGACGATCCGACGGTTGCGATCGATCCAAGCCCTGATCCCGATCGGCCACGACCGATCTCGGACCGTGGCGATCCGTTCGAGATCGGCGACGATCCGACGGTTGCGATCGATCCGACGGTTGCGATCGATCCAAGCCCTGATCCCGATCGGCCACGACCTATTTTTTTTTGATTTTCTGGTTAATTGAGTCGCTAATGTGTCGCAATATTTTTTCCCGATTTAAATTTTATAAAATTTAATTCATTTAAATTATTTGCGACGCACTCGTTGCGTCGCTAAATTAAAATAATTTCTCTAAATTTTTAAAAACATTGCGACGCAATATGTTGCGTCGCAATATTTTTTCTCGATATTAAATTTTATTAAAATTAATTTAAAAATATTGCGATGCAATATTGGCGTCGCAATATTAAAATATTAATTTTTTTATTTTCTGGTTAATTGAGTCGCTAATGCGTCGCAAATTTTTTTTCCCGATATTTAAATTTTATAAAATTTAATTCTTTTAAAAACATTGCGACGCACTGTGTTGCGTCGCAATATTTTTTTTCGATATTTAAATTTAATTAAAATTTAAATTAAAAATATTGCGATGCATTTCTGGCGTTGCAATATTAAAATATTAATTTTTTTGATTTTCTGGTTAATTGAGTCGCTACTGCATCGCAATATTAAAATATTAATTTTTTTGATTTTTTGGTTAATTGAATCGCTAATGCATCGCAATATTTTTTCTGATATTTAAATTTATAAAATTTAATTCTTTTAAAAACATTGCGACGCACTGTGTTGCGTCGCAAAATTTTTTCTGATATTTAAATTTTATTAAATTTAATTTAAAAATATTGCGACGCATTATGGTGTCGCAATTTTAAGATATAATTTTTTTTGATTTTCTGGTTAATTGAGTCGTTAATGCGTCGCAATATTAAAATATTACTTTTTTTGATTTTTTGGTTAATTGAGTCGCTAATGCATCGCAAAAATATTAATTTTTTTTGATTTTCTGGTTAATTGAGTCGCTAATGCGTCGCAATATTTTTTCCGATATTTAAATTTTATAAAATTTAATTCTTTTAAAAATATTGCGACGCACTGTTCTGCGTCGCAATATTTTTTCCGATATTTCATTTAAATTATTTGCGACGCAATGGTGCGTCGCTACATTAAAAATAATTTTTCTAATTATCTATTTAATTGCGTCACTAATGCGTCGCTATTTAAAATATTTATTCTGTTAAAATATTACGACGCATATATTGCGTCGCAATATTTTTATTGATATTTATATTTCATAAAAAAATTAATTTAAAAATATTGCGACGCAAATATTGCGTCGCAATATTAAAAATTTAAATTTTTTTTTTTTTTTTGTTATTGAGTCGCTAATGAGTCGCTAATGCGTCGCAATATTTTGTTGTCACAGAAGCGTCGCAAGTGGTCGCAATTTAGCGATGCAATAATGCGTCGCTAAAATTGCGTCGCTATTTCAGTATTTTCTTGTAGTGTATTTTACTTTATAAATGGTTTCACTTCGGAGCAGTTCATAAGTATAATTGTGAGTAACTTTAAACTTCTTCGTTCAATATACATCTCCTATTTTTGATGCCAAATGGCCTACCAACAGTCCTTAAAATGAAGATGCTTCAATCATCTGCTCCAAATGGCTGTCCAATCATCTAAATTATGTGGCACTCTTTGATTCTTAGTTTGGACATGTTTATCAAAGTAATGCGATGCAAAATTTGATGACTCCTCCCCCAATATGCATAGCATTGATCCTTCAACTCTTGCCTTATTTTAAATATTTTTTTTAATTTCTTCATGTACCTAAAAGTTTAAATTTGAAAACAATAAGATACTCAATTTAATAAACATAATAAAATAAAATTTGTATGAAAAGTAAGTTACCTCTCAAATGGGTACATCCAACGATATTGAATAGGTCCAGCAATTTGAGCTTTGTATGCCAAATGAACAGGTAGATGTTCCATGTAATTACCATCAATAGCTGATCTTACAAGTTTGGGACACCGACAGTACTAATTAAGTTTCTCTCTTGAAATTAGGCTTCATTGAAATATCATAGGTCATAATCTCTTTTGCCCATATAATTTTAGCTCCAAAATTAGGGGTTACAGAAAAACATCTATCTTCTTTTTTGGATTTGATGGCCCTGGTACTAACACTATCAAAAATATGAAAGAGCCTTTCATGCATAGCCAGAGAGTAAATCAAGGACAGTTACAATTACTGGCCAGCAAGAGTATTGCTGCCTAGATATCCAAATGGTTGAAATCCATCTATACATAGAGCAAGACTAACATTTCTTTTTTCAAATAAAAAATGAGGATGCATATCATTAAAATGCTTCAATGCAATAGAGTCTGATGAATGGTGCATAACACCCTCTTCTTCTTTGTGTTCTGCATGCTATCTCATATATGAAGCTATAACTTCTAATTGATACATCCTTTGCAATTAGGGTAACAGTGAAAAGTAATGCATTTTTTTGAAAGCCATAGCGATCTCATCCTAGTTGAACTTCTCCTTGCCATAAATTGGGGTTTGTCACAAACTTTACAAAACTGAAAATCTGCATCTATAACTTAATAAAGCATGCAATTACTCTTGCAGCAGTCAATCTTCTAAACAGATAAACCAAGCCCATGCAATATTTTTTTTATTTTATAAAATGTATCACTGATAATATTATTAGATGGCAGAACCTCCTTCATTAATCTGGCAACTGAATCAAATGCCACTTCAGATAAGTAATGTTTAGCCTTAATATTCAAAACCGAGCTACTATAAACAGTTGTGAATGATTTTCACATATTGGCCATACTTGTTCATGTGCAGCACCTAGCATATCATAAAAATATTGGCTTTCTGGATTTGGTTTTTCGTAAAAGGTACGTGGATTGAAGCCTAAACCCTCCGCATCCATCACCATTTCTTCATATTGATTTAAGTTGTCATATTGATTATAATTCTCAAATGTCATGTAATAATTTTTTGATGCCATATTATAATTCTTTGCTATTTCATAGATTGTATTTGTCCCTTGATTACTTGATTCTCATCTAGCCTCAGTTTCTTCATGGCAGTACTAGTTATAGTAACCTTGAAGAGAACCCTTTTTACAAAGATGAATTTTAACTATTTCAACATCCCTATAAGCTTTATTCTGACACTTTCTCATGTTACACAGACATCTGATTCTGGATCCATCCATCCACTCTGGTTGACTACATGTAAATGCAATAAATTCTTCTACTCCATTAACAAACTTAGGATTAAGAAAATTATCGTTAACCATTTGATACATCCACGAGTAATCAAAATTTATTTTTAAATAATTATGTATGACCTAAAAAATATATTTTGAATAAAATATTGGATCAGCAATATTGATATTAATATTCAAGTAACAATTATTAATTCATCAATACAAGTAATAAACAATTATAGTAACATATCACATTATTTTTTAAATCGTAATATTGCTATGCAATAGTAAACTGATATGTCATTTTTAGTGCACTGCATTCAAATACTGGCATAGAAAAATCAATGCTAAATATTGATTGCTAAATTTTTTTTAATATTTTTCAACATTATACAACATATTAATCAGAAATAATTAACTTATATAATGATCAATCAATATATAACATTGCATATAACTAATACTGAAATAACACATTTAATATCATAAAATTTATATCAAATATACAATATAAAATTATTTTGAATGCACATCATATTTCTTACCAGCAATACTGGTCGGAAGGTGACGACGAAAAGATTGGCCAAGATAGGGGCCAGGGCAGAGTGGCCGAGGGGCAGGGTGGAAACCGACCAAGGGGGTGGCCGAAGGGGGGGGGGCGGCTAGGGGGGACCGGGGTGAAACTAACCAATGCAGAGGGGGGGGTTGGGCCGAGGGGGGGCGGGGCAGAACTAGCCAGGGGGTGCCGAAGGGGGCCGGTGGGAACCGACCAAGGGAGACCGAAACAAGAGGGAGAGGGGGGTTCCGAGAGGAACCAACCAAGGGGGCGAGGAAGGGGAACCGGGGCTAGGGGAAGCTGGGGAGTTGAGGGGGGCCGATGGGGGGGAGTAGGTGGGGAGCCGATGGGGCTGGGGGGGGGGGAGCCAGGGGGAAATGGGGGAGCTGAGGGCCAAGGGGGGCCGGGGGGTGGGGGAGGGGTGAGCCGGAGGCCGAGGGGGGTTGGGGCGCCGGGGTGGGAGGGGGCGAGCCAGGGAACTGAGCTTGGCCGGACAATGAGAGCGAAGAGCGATCGAGAGAGGAGGAGGGCCGAAGGGGAGCAGGTAGGGGGGAGAGAAGGCCGTGCGCTAGATCTAAGGATTTGGCAAGCAGCCCGAGGCTAGGAGGCGTGCACGTCGTTAACCCGCGGCGCATCGATGATGCACCTGCGCGCATCGTTGATTACAACGCCGTTCTTGCGTCGCTAATTAGCGATGTGTAATTTTGGCATTGCTAATTAGCACTACTCAGTGATGACCTTTGCATCGTTAATTTCATTTCTGACTAATTCGTTGTTAATTATCACTAAATTCTTTTGCATCGCTATTTAGCGATGATTAATTATGGCATCGCTAATGGGTGTTGCGAAAACCAAAAATTCTTGTAGTGTAATTTGCATGTAATTAATCCCAAAGCACATGGCAAGTCTCATCACAGTAGAGCAACTACAGATTTTGGAGGTAGAGTCTCCCTGTTTGTTGTACTAATGTAATTAATGGCATCTTTGCTTCTTTTAACGTATCCATTTTATTTGTTTTGTTAGATAGATGTCATTTTTGTTTGGAAATGCTTGTTGTCCTATGATTTCAGGAGGTTTGGAAGAGCATACCTCACGGCATGCTGCACTGGAGTCATCACTCCGTGAGGTCTTGTTTCGGATAATAAGATTTGTCAATGAGAAGAAAGATCGCTTACCTCCGATACCAATTCAAGAGGGTATATCGTTTCCATATGAAATCACAATTCTAAGGTCTGTGCTTATCCTTATCCCACATTTTTATTGTAGCAGCAAAAATATGACTTATGTGTTTGACATTTTTGCTTTACATCACGTTGTACCTATATCTATTCTTAAAAATTTCTCTACATATTTCATTGATGAATTTCTTCCTTAATGCTGCACAGTTCATCGGATTCTTCCTTTGGGTGGCACACTGATGTGCTCAAGAGGATGTTACAGACCGGTCATCGAACCATGATCAGCTGATCATGAATGTATAAGCTCTTGCTGGCTGGACTCAGGTCTCACAAGGGGAAAGTTAACGTCTTATAAGTTCTTACTACCTTATCGCTTTTGTACAGTCTTGGGTCTTGTATATATCAAACATAATACATAAATAAATAAAACCATGGAAAGGAGAACAATTGAAGACATGTCAATGACTAATAATTATCAGCATTTTCTTTATAGTATATTTTACTAAATCAAAGCCTATGAACCTGAGTTGGTTACACTACAATAAATATTAGCTATTCCGATGCTAAAAATGTCATTTTTTGACACTTAAAAGTGCCAAAAAATATCGTCCGCTTCTATAAGCATTAGGATAGCGAAAGTGGAGACAAAAAATTTTGATGCTTTTAAAAAGCATCAAAAAATTTACCGATGATTTTAAGTGTCGACAATATTTATTTTGCCGATGCTTAAAAGCATCTCAAAAGTTGTAATATCCGACGCTTTTCAAAAGCGCTGGGCTGCTTTGGAGAAAGGCCGGAAATATTTCATCTTGCCGACGCTTAAAAGCAGCGGCAAGAGTCATAATCGCGAAATATTTTATCTCGGCAAGAGCCGTCATATCCCAGCAAGCGCCGGCAAGAGTTGAGCTGCGTATTCAAAAATGGACCAGAACTCCATATTCTGGAGCTTTCTTTGTGCTGTGATTTAAAGAAGCAACAGCTGAGCTTCTGCAGCCTCCAAAATATGTCGAGTATGGAAAATATTCTGCACATCGTGCCTTCCAACCGACAGATGAAAGAGGAAAAAAAAAAAAAAAAAGCAAAAGCAGAAAGATATCTTGTAACTTGTAAACATATTCACAATCAAACTTCTATAATTTTAAATATGGTGCAGCATAAACACAAAGGATCTAATCAACTTCATGCACCGACCGGAGCCTCCCGGCGATCGCGCGGCAGTGTCAGGAGTTGAAGGAGCTGGACCTGAGCAGGTGCAGGATTAGCGACCAGGGGGTGGAGTGGCTGGCCAAGAGGTGCCGTGCTGGCTGCAGACGCTGTCGCTCAATGGCTGCGCCGCCATAACGGACAAGAGCTTGGAAGAATTGGAGTCTCTGTGGCTGACCCTGGAGAGTGTCAACGTGGTCAGCTGCCCGAGGATAAGCCAGGAGGCCATCGCTACCTTCAGGGAGTCCTGCTTCTGTGACGTAAGATCCTAATAAGAGAACTCAGTGCTGTTATCTTGATTGACTTTGTGACGTGGCTGCTTGCGGACATGGTTTTCCTTGGAGTTCTTTATTGACTCGACTTTAATAACTTTCATATATATATATATATATATTACTAGAGGTTGTGATGATAGATTTCTTGCTAGTCGTTTGCGTTCGTTGAGTCTGCATGTTGACCGCCAGAAGTCATAGTGAACTGAAAATGGAGATGTGTCTTATCTTTGTGTTTATTATAGCTAGTTTAGACTTTGAATGCTCTTAATCTTAATATTATTTGTTCTGTTCCCGCCTTCGCCAACGTGTCCAATTTTTGTGCTTACGTCTGCAATTGTTTATATTCTGTTTTGACGATGTTAGATAGTTTCCACTTTCTTCTGTCGTTTGATCAATTAATATAGGTTTCCATCGGCTTGGGAGCTCCGAAAGATTCGGCGGTCAGGGATTTAATGGTCAATCCATTTTTTTTAATGACACTATCAATTTTAAAGGAATTTATTTTCATGCGCGACAGCTCAAGTTATCCATGGCCAGCAAGTGAACGGGAAAAAAAACCATCACCAAATGTACAATCTTTTAGTGAATTTTTTCATAAAAAAATCCATTACTAAAAATTATGACACCAATTGTCGGCACATTGTCGAAATATTTTTGATACGTTTTTATCCTACATTGACACATCATTGCTAATAATTTATAAATTTCATGATAAATCTTTTATGCCAATAAATATTCATGCTTCCTACAATACAAATCCCTTCTCATCTATTTTTTGCTTCATTTCCAATAAAACAAGTCTTATAATTACAATTGATGGGGCCAATTGGCCCCGCATCTCTACTCGGCCTCCTCGGTGTCGGCCTCCTCGGTGTCGGCCTTTTTTACTCGACCCATCCTTATCGGCCTTGGTTCTCATCGGACCGCCCTCGGCTTGTCGGCCTCGGTTCTCGTCAGCCCATCTTTGTCGGCCTTGGTTCTTGCCTGCCCACCCTCGGCTTGTCAACTTGGTTCTCATCGGCTGGCCCTTGGCTTGTCGGCCTTGGTTCTCATTGGCCTGTCCTTGTTGGCCTCGGTTCTCGTTGGCCCGTCCTCATCGGTCTCGATTCTTGTCTACCCGCCCTTGGCTTGTTGGCTTTGGTTCTTGTCGGCCCGCCCTCAGCTTGTCGGCCTCAGATCTCATCGGCCCATCCCTGTCGGCCCGCCCTCGGCTTGTCGGCCTCAGTTCTCATCGGCCTCGGTTTTCGTTGGCCCGTTCTCATCGGCCTTAGCAAGTTGGCCCATCCTCATCGATCCATCCTCATCAGCCCCAACTCCCTTTCCCGATCACCCCGATCTCTAAACTTGGCCACGGACAGCCCCGACTCCACTGTCCCCTATCTCGGCCGACTTCATGTAGGCGGCCCTAGCTCCCTGCTTCCTGGGATCCTGACTGTGCTCTGACGCAGAGATCTAGACCTTTTGCTCCTGGCCTCAGCTCCAGCTATGGACCAAGCATCCCAGCGAACTTCAGGATTATCCCGAGTCCGGACGAAAACTCTCGGCTCTTGCCTTTGTCTCGGATACCCCCGACTGTCCTGACTCCATCCCAAACACCCCTGGTTGTCACGACTCCATCCTGGATGCCCCCGGCTGTCCCGACATCTTTGGTTTCCCGACTTTGGCTCCCCAGCTTCTCCAGCCTCCTGGATCTCCATCCCCATCTTCGACTCGATCGTCTCGTCATTCCACGGACGGCCCCGGATTCTCTGCTCCTGGCTGCTCTCAGCTTCGTCCCGACTCAGCGGATGGCCCCGAGTCCAGACTCACTACAGGCTTCAACGGGACCGTGGACTTCCCATGGCATGCACCACTCGGGTTGTGCCTCTAACTACCCTCCATGGCTTCAAGTCGGTCTCGGCAACCACCTAAGCCATCTTAGCGGCCACATTGTAAGGCCCACGTGCCTGGCTCCACCATTGTCACACAGGACAACAAACATGTGACACGGGGGACATTTGGAAATACCGTAATGACCGCTCATGCCCTGCAAGCCTGCAATTGCCATCTGAATCAAGTAGCAACCCACTTTGATGAAACTTGACCCACCAACTATACAGCCACCCACCTTTGATGGGACACAACTTGCAGCTCTAACATGCCACTAAGAAGAAGGCCTTACTATTACTGCCATCACCATAAATGCTCTGACAAGTGATCGTATCCCACGATTGGCAGACTCCAAGCATCAATAAAAAGGATAAGAGAACCCCCGACTAGGTAACTCACAACAACTTCTAAACGCTCATATGCTTATAGAGAGCACTTCTCTAAGTCTCTCTCTTTCTCTTTTGAGCTTTCGTAAGTTACGATTGTTGCTCAGAGCACTGACTTGAGCGTCGAAGGGTCCCTACTGAAATCTTTAGTCCCAGAGACTTTTTGCAGGCTTTCGAATGAGAGAAGCTCACCGAAAGATCCCGAGCTCGCTGAAGAAGGCAACCGAACGCTTGCAGATATTTGAGGAGGGTGATCTGGCTACAACAACAATAGATGGCAAAATAATAGCATCATCATTGATTAAAATTTTGGCAACAAAAATAAGGTTTTTCTCCCAAAATAACGCTAGTAAATTTTTTTAATAATGAAAATCATTTTTGTAGAAATTTCATCACCAAAAATATGGAACCAATTCATGCCTTTTGAGAGCTTTTTTTATGATATTTACTATACCATGACAAAATTTTATGGTCACTAACAATTCATAAATTTCATGATGAATCTCTTTTTCTACTAAACATTTATATTTAGTGATGTAAATTCCCCATCATCTATTCTCGTTTCATTTCAATAATTTAAAAAATATCTATAATTATCACTAGTGGCAAAAAAAATTTCATCACTAATGATTGTAATTTTGATGATGACAATAAAGTTTCATCCATGAACTATTTTTAGCAATATTTAGTGATAAAAAATTATTTTTATGAAAAATATTGCTACCTAAAATCTAATGCTAATTATGGTGTTCCACGCTAGCAATGGAAACATTTTCTTCAAAAAAATAAAGCTTTCATCATCAAACTATGTTGTATAATTTCTTTAGCAAGGAAAATTATATTTTCTAGAAAAATTCTATCATAAAAAACATGACACTGAATTATAGATTACTATTTATAATTATCTACAATTGTTATTTGGAGACAAAAGAATTAGATCATTGATGATTCAAAATACTTTTGCGATGCCTTTTTGTTAAATTAGTTTTTATTAAATAAATCGATAAAAGGAGGCATGTTTGGCTCCAACTTGTTCTACTTTTATAATTGAGTTTTAATTTTGACTTGGATCTATTTTTTGACACAGATCAAACTTACTTCCCAATCAATTACGTAAGATTGGGCTCACATGAAATATTTTAAATTCAGTAGGACAAGCATGGCTCAGACTCAACCCAGAACTTTTAGATTTAAGTTGGGACTAGGCTTGGTTTGAACTATAATTTATATTAAATATTTACCTATCCTTTATAACTTAAATATAATCATTGAAAATCAATTATAAATTTATTCAAAATATTTATATAAAACTAATATATTTTTATCTTAAACATGAATTTTCATCCAAAAATATTTTTGTTTATTTTAATGTAATAATCATTCTCAATGTACAAATTCTATGATTCGGAATAAGGGAAAAAATATCAACGGGATAGACTTGGATCTAGGTTGGATCAAGAGTATTTTTTTTTATCTTGACTTAAATTAGATACGAATGACATATGGAGTCTATTGGATGGATCATATTAGAAATTATAAACTTGGACCCAATCTAATCTTCAAATTGAGTCTAACCTTTACCTCAATTCCCTATGCAAATATCTAATAATAGGATTGAGTTGAGTCAGTTAAGGTTAGGATCAGGTCAGAACTTGAGTTTATCTAGCCTCTCCATGGTTATAATTTTTTAGTAACAATGTTTAATTTTAGGTGTTCAAAGAAGATTTTTATTTCTAAATTTTAATATTTATAATTTTAATTAAAAAAATATAATCACTATTACTAACTAAAAATTCACGTTATATGATTATGATATGTTTTTAAAACAATTACATTATTTATCATTGATTTTTTAATAAATAAATCAAATAAAATTAATTTTTGATAACTTCACCCAAGAAAACTTTCTCATCCATCTTAATTATTTACTTAGAATAAAAATTATTTAATTGAAAATTTTAATTATGAAAATTAATTTTAATGACTATGATTAGAAAGGTTTTTATAATGATATCTTTCACTAGATATTTATTTTTCTTAAGGATAGAAATAAAAATTAATTTTAATGTTGTCTCTGGTATCACAAAATAGAAATAAAAGGTATAATATAAAATTTAATTATTAATGATTAGAAAGGAGTTTATAATTTTTTTTCTTGATGTTGGCTATTTTGGCAAGCTAATCCTATGGCTTGGTGTGAAGGTAGTGATGCCAAACTTTATCACTCGACTAGCAACAACAAATGACTTTATCGATCAAACTTAGACTAGCTCCAAGTTTGATTGGTGCTTTTTGAATTGATCCTTGAAGAACAAATCGGTCGAAGGCCAAGCAATAACCTTAAAACTAAGCTAGCATAAGAAAACCCAAGCTCAACTCCCCACAAGGCATGGATCAGGTTTAGATCTGATCGAGATGCTTCAATGACCAAAGTCATCCAAAGAAAATTGACTTTACTTGATTAGTGCACAAAAAACCTTGGTTCCAACCTAAGCAACTTAACTTAATATCAAGAACTTAAGTTAGACTTTAAGAAATTGACCTATTATGGTCAGAGTAGGAGACCCATCTCCATAAGTTGACCTTAAGTGGCTGATGTGTAGTATTATAATGTCATCCTAAACAATGGAGGAACCTATATTCTGCATAGGAAATTAACCTCTAGATCGCATCGAGGGACAATAGACCAACCTGCTTAGAAACCAACTTAATCTCAAACTGAGGATTGAGTTACTTTGGTTCAAACCAGCTTTGGATCAAACTAACTCTAGATCAAATCAACTCTACTTGAGCATTCTAGCCTATTCAACTCCATCATACAGAACTACCGAGTAAGTCAGATTAATACTTTTTACGGGTTCAATATATTGACCTAAGGTATTGCTCAACAAAATATCAAATAAAAATAATTGAGCTAGAAAATTTCGTATTTCAGAAGAATGTTTAGTTACAAGTATGAAATGTTTAGTTACAAGTATGCAACCCAAAGGCTAAGTAATAAAACATGAAAATAGAAAAATAATCAAATCAAAGAAGAAACCAACCTTGGTCGCTAAAGCTCGAATCCTAGAATCAACATAAGAGACTTGAGTAAAATTCTAAAGAAACTTAAGTTTAGGATGATAAAAATCAACCTACTACATTTGCAATGGCAAATCAACCTCTCTCATAGGCACCGGTCCCAATTGGCAGAGTTATATTAAGTCTTAGGCACTGATTTGAAGGACTTGTCGAATGACCAAGGTCATCCAAGAAGCTAACCTTAATTGGTAAACTCTCTCAAGACCGATTAGTGAGGCTTGGCCCAAATCTTGAAGAAATCAAAGGTTGGATAATAAAAAGCTAACTTATTGCATTTGTAAGAGGGATATGAATCTCTCAAAGCTAACCTCGACTAACTGAAGTGTGGAGTTGCAATGCTGACCTAAAAAACTTAGTAAAAACAATTAAAGGACCTACACTCTATATGAGAGGCCAACCCTTCCAAATTAACATGGAAAGCAATGGGTCAACTTGCTCAAATATAGGAGCAGCTTTAAGCTGAGGGCCACATTAGCTTGATCTAAACAGCTTAGTCAAGTATCTTGAGTTAGTTAACTTGGCTCGGATTAGCTTAAAATCAAAATTAGTTCAAGGATGCATCCTCTTTAGCTCACTACTGACTTGGTAAATAATCAACCAGTAAGAATAGTCTTTTCTTTGAAAATACACCTGCATAATTGGTGAACCTAACAACTTGAGCTCAACTACACCTAGGTCGGCAATATAATGTCATTGACACTAAAAGGTAAATTCAAAGATGAGTTATTTGATAGCTCGATTCTCCACTCATGGTCATCTATTAGCCAAGCTACTTGATAGCTTGGTCAACCTAATGGTGCTTCACATTGTCCGAAAGGTTATGTAGCCAAAGGAGTTGATAATCTAAGCATGCTAAAAGCTAAGCTACCAATAGTTCAGTCCAAAGTTAGCTACTTGATGACTCAATGAAAATCACTTGATATTAGCCACTTGATGACTCAATGAAAGTCACTTGATGATTCAATCAAAGTCAAACTACCAGATAACTTATCGCCAACCTTAAGTCAACCTAGCCAAAAACAAGATACTAGATGGCTTAGTCAAGAGGAGGCACTAGAAGGCTAAAAAAAAGTTATGAACATATCTTCTCTTGTGACTTAAGAATTCATGACTTAAGAATGGATGTTAGCTATTTTGGCAAGCTAATCCTATGGTGACACGTGACATAGCCGATACTTATAAGAAGAAAAAAAAAAAGGAACTTTAGCTAGAGTACTTTCCTCTATAATGGCAACCTTATCTAATTTTGATTAGGACTTTTCCCTTATCAGACTAATTGTATAAGGAAATTAGTTAACTTATTCTTATTAAGACATGAACTTTTCCTTATGATAGCCATCCTGTCTAAGTCTAGCTAGGATTCTCTTTATATATATTAGATAAACCCAATTCTAAAAGAACAACAAACCTAGCCCTAGAAGGAAAATAGCTGAGTGCTTTCTATTAGGGTTGATTCTCCTATGGAATTAGGATTCTTCAATTAGAGTTGTTCAAACAAAAGTTTGGTTCAAGGTAAAACTTCTCTAAATATTTAAAAAAGCAGCCTAGGTCATCCCAGGTAGAATGACTTCTAAATGTTAAACCTAAGGGTACAATGGTGAACTAATATTGTAGATCAGAACAACTTCTACATATTTGGATGATGACAAGACAAGGTGTGCATTGTGATTTCTCTCAAAACTTGAAGAAAATTCATCATGAGCTGACATTCCATTAAATGAAAAGCTCCAAAATCAAATGGACAACATCAAAAATAACCTTCAACTATTTTATGATGAGCCAACTAAATTTAAGCAATGTTTGGAATTCAATAGATACTTTAAAAGACATTGAATCCAGTCAAATTTAACAATCATGTTCAGAACTTGAGGAGATTCATATTAATTAAAACTTCCTCTTTAAACATGATATGATTGATGAAATTTTAAAATTTTTAAAAATTATTCAAAGCTTAAAGAAAAAGGCACATTTAACCCTTAAAAGTAGGGGACATGTGAAGATGGAAATTTTTGATAAGTTAATATGATGAAGATACGTGTGCAATTTTTATGATGAAGACACGTATATAGAAATATCTTATTAACAAAATTATAACCAAATTCAATTAGATAAGATTAAAGTGATCCATTCAAGATTTACAAGACAATCACCGGCTTATATGATTCACTCACTCTCAATGCCTATAAATACATCACCAAAAGCTTTATAAAGGTAGAGAAGAAAGATTTATCTCTTGATCTCTCTCTATTCTAGAGGAAGATTTATCTCTTGATCTCTCTCTATTCTTTCATTTTTTTTAGAATAAAGGAGATTGACTTGGGTGCCAATGGATTCTTTAGGCAAACAAACCCCATAAGTCCACTTTCGTATGTTTGGAGTGATTGCAAGTGACTTCTATCTTTTTCTTGATTCTTTTGGAGTTAGTTCTTGATTTCTTGGATGATGACTCTCATCGGCAAGAGATTTTTGGTGCAAAGGGCTAAATTCAAACTCCTCTTCAAATAAATCTCATTCATTGAAGTATTGAGCCAAAATTCAAGATCAATAATTTTGTTGTACCTATCAAACAATGGCTTCAGCTAAAAAACATACTTTAAGTGGCCAAGGTTTATTCCTTTGCAGGTTGAACACAATTGTACCAATCTACATCACATGGTTTTGCTTCATGAAAACTAACTAATTATGAGGTAAGAAATATAATAAAACCTACAGCCTTGTTTAGGGCAGCTATTGGTCCTAGCTGTTGGGAAATAGTTACCTTAGGTAGTTGATGGTAAACAACTACTATTAGCCCCTCCTAGCAGCTATTTGGAACAAGGCTTTCATCTCCACACCAAGCTAAATGGCTTGCAGTTCAATTGAGCCATTGTGATTCACACATTTCCTCGTTTATGCCTTCAACTAGAATTCTTGAGCTAGGGATGTTGCAATCACCATAGGCCCATAAGGCATGATATCATAAATATGTAAGGGCATCCTTCATAACATGAACAATAACTAAATAATAGAATAATTTTAATATTTAAACTGACGTAGTTTTAGCCTAATTTTTTTAGGAAGAAAGGCGATAAAGTGGAAGATTAGAATTCACATTCTTTTTTTTTCAAAACATACTTATCCATCCAATTATTTGTTATCCATGCATAACTAACTGCATTTGATTTGACTCAACAAACTACCAGACTTAATATTAAAATACTAATCGATAACATAAGGAATTAAACTTTAACACTCCTCCTTAATTCTTTGTTGTAACATTCAATAATTCTCTTAAGTACTGAAACTTGTCTCTTAAAAGTGCTTTAGTAAAAATGTCTACAACTTGATCATTGGAGCTACAATATTTGATTTGAATCTTATTCTTTTCCATTGCATGTTTAATGAAGTAATGCTTAATAGCATTGTGCCTTTTATGACTATGGTAGATTGGATTCTTAGTCATAGTAATTACTGATTTATTGTCACACAAAATTGAAGTATAGTTTCTCCTTGCTTCTCACCAACATCCTTCAAATACGCCTTACCCATATTGCTTGTGAAGCTGCCAATGATACTAAAACATATTCAACCTCGGTTGATGATTATGCCACCATTTGTTGTTTTTTATAAGCCTAATCAATTGCTCCTAAACCAAGAGAAAAAATATACCTTGAAGTTTTTTTCATATCATCTATACATCCAGCCTAATCATTGGATAACAAGCTTGCAGCATATATAATATGGATCTAATAGCTGTCAAATATAATAAACTTCCAATCAAGCTTCTATATAGTGATGCATTCATTTCTTTACTTCCATCTTCTTTGCTTAGCTTTTCATTCATAACCAATGGAGTACAAATTGATTTATAATTCACCATTTAAAATTTTTAAGATGAGTTTTCGCATACTTTTGGCAAATAAATACTCCTTGATAAATTTTAATACCCAAGAATTGATGTAATAAACCCAAGTCACTCATTTCATATTTTTTGCTATTCATTTTAAAGTTAGCAATCATTCTTTCATCATTACCAGTAATCACCATATCATCAATATAGAGAGAAATAATAAGAATATCATATGTGCCTTGCCTCTTAATATATAATGTTGGCTCATTCTTGCTTCTTTGAAAACCTTTGTTGTTAAAGTGGGCATCAATCTCACTATACCAAGTTCGGGGTGCTTATTTGAGGCCATATAAAGCCTTTTTTAGCTTGTAAACTTTTTCTTCTTCTTTATTTACTACAAAGCCTTAATGTTGCCCTACATAAACCTTCTCTTTAGAGTACCATTTAAGAATGATGATTTTACATCAAGTTGATGCAATAACCAGCCTTTTTAGCTAACAAGGCAATGAGAACTCTAATTGTATCATGCCAAGCCACTGGAATAAATGTCTCTTCAAAGTCAATTTCAGGTTATTGAGAATACCCTTTGGCTACAAGCCTTGCTTTATTCTTTTGGATAGAACCATCTAGATTAAATTTTATTTTGTGGATTGACTTCACGCCAATCACTTCTTTTTCTTTTGGTCTTTCAACTAACTTCCAAGTTTTGTTCTTCTCAATCACATTAATTTCTTCTTCCATAGCTTTCTTTCAAGTCTCTTCTTTGATTGCTTCTTCAAAACTTTCTAGCTCAAGAATTCAAAAATTGCAACCAGCATACACATCACTAAGGCTTTTCATTTTTCTTGAAGATGTACTTTATGATAAATATCTAAAGCTTGATGATGAACTTGGACATGTTTGTGGATACATTAGTGGTGAATATTCGCGAACATCATCTTTACATTCTTGAATTTCTGGTATTTCATTGAGAATAATGGTCTGACCTTGGACTTTCTTGTCTTTCCAAACCCATGTATCCTTTTCATTAAAAATAACATCTCTACTAATAATCAACTTATTGTTGTTGCCCAGATGTAGCAACCCAAGAGAAAGGATGAATTGGGTTTTCTTAAAATTATTTAGCAAATATGTGTACTTAACAGAAATCAAAATTCAATTGCAAGTAATGTGAGGTAAAGTGAAGAGATAATAGAGACATTCAAACAATCACAAACACAAGAAGATTTATAGTGGTTCGGTGCCAAACCCAGCACCTACATCCATTCCTCAAGAATCCCTTAGGAATTTTCATTATCACCTTAGCTAACCTGGCTAACAATTTATTTTCAAGCATAAGAAAGCCTTGCACCTAATCTTTCGGACTAGTCTTCTTGTTTGGCACAAGAGGGCCTTACACAACCTAGCCTTCCGAGCTAGTCTCTTATTTCTTAGGCACAAGGGAGCCTTACACAATAGTCATAATAGTATCAAGATTTAAGTACAATAAGCTCCTAAAATGAGCAAATAAAACAATAAAAGATCACTTTACAAATTTTGAAGATTATGGCTTCTTTTTTGGGTTGAGCTTTAAGGAATGAACGAAGCCTTCTTGTGGTTGTTGGAGCTTTGGATGATGTCTTCAATAAATTTGAAACTTCTCCTTGTAAGCTCTTAAATATATCGGATATCTTCTTTAAATGCTCTCAACCACTTGAATAAATACTTCAATAACTCTTATATTGATTCTCAAATGAAAGCTCAACAACTACCCTTCTCTTTACATTAACTCCTTACAAAGATTTTTAACAAGATTTTTACTCTATTTTTTACATAATTTTTTCCTCTATTTTCCACTTTCTAATCCCCTGCAAAAACACTGCTAGAGGAAGTATTTATACAACCATTTCAAAAATCTAGCCATTTAAAATTATTGGAAAAAGATATGATAAAAAATAGAAAACAAATGGAAACATTTTCCCAAGCTCCAGTCGACCTAGTGGTTGGCTAGAATGAAGAGGGATTTGGTTCCTTCCTAGGAAGAGACCATTCCAGTCGACGAGAAGAAATTCCAATTGATTAGAATCAAGAGGTGTTCGGTCCAAGGAAGAATGAAATTCATTCTAGTCGGCTGGAGACACTTCCAGTCGACTAGAAGCAAGAGATGATCGGCCATTTCCACGAAAGAAAATCAATCCAATTGACTGGAGCCAATTCCAGTCAACTACATGCAAAGAGGTCTTTGCAAATCCAAGAAAGAATAAGGCCTTAGTCAGCTGGAAAACACTTCCAATCGATTAGATCCAAAGGACTCTCTATCTCTTTCAAAAAGAAAATGCATTCTAGTTGGATAAACAAAACCTCCAGTCGGCTGAATGGAAAAAGCTTTCGGCTCTTTCCCAAAAGAGAATCTAATCCAGTTGACTGAGCCAATTTCAGTCGACTAGATCCAAATAGTGTTCAGCCAATCCAAGGAAAGAAAGCCATTTCAATTGACTGGAGCCAATTCCAGTCAACTAGATCCAAAGAACTCTCTATCCTTTCAAAAAGAAGAAAAGCCTCGATCGACTAAAAAACCCTTCGAGTCGATGACTGAAGAACAAATGCAATCATTTTTCTTTACATTCCAGTAAGCTGGATTTGCTTCTAGTCGACTGAAGAACAAAATTATTCACCGAAAAAGGGGTTCAGATGGCTAGGGAGTTGATTGAAGTGGATTTCAAAGGCTTCAGTTAACTGGGGAGACGATTGAATTGATTTACCAAAGCTTTAGAATAAAACTTTGACAAGGGTATTAGTCCAAAGATAATTTTGTTCATTTGAGAAATTAATGAACATTAATTCACTACAAGAAAGTGGGATTTTTGTGGCGAACTTATTATGGCAAAACATTTTCATCGCTATATTTTCACTTATAACGGTGAAATCTAAATTAAATTTGCCATAATAAATATTTGTTACGATGAAAATACTTTTTATCATTATAAAATATTATTATAGGTCTATTTTAGAGGTTTTTAAAATAATTTTTTATTTTTTTTATTACGACGATAAAAATATTTTACCGCTATAAATCTCATTATTACGATGAATTTTTCTTTCATCGTTATACTTTAGTTTTTTATTTTAAAAATTATTTTTTATTTCTAGTTATTACGATGATAAAAATATTTCACTGCTATAAATCTAGTTATTACAGCAAATTTTTCTTTCGTCGTTATACATTCAGATTTTATTTTAAAAATTTATTTTTTATTTCTAGTTATTACAATGATAAAAATATTTTGCCACTATAAATCTTGTTATTACGGCAAATTTTCCTTTCATTGTGATACATTCAATTTTTATTTAAAAATTATTTTTTATTTCTAATTATTACGTTGATAAAAATATTTCGCTGCTATAAATCTAGTTATTATTGGCAAATTTTCCTTTCATCGTTATACATTTAGTTTTTATTTTAAAAATTATTTTTTTATTTCTAGTTATTACGACAATAAAAATATTTCATCACTATAATCTAGTTATTATGACAAATATTTATTTCATCGTCATACATTTATATTTATTTAAAAAATTATTTTTATTTCTAGATATTACGACGATAAAAATATTTGCCGCTATAAATCTAGTTATTACGGTGAATTTTCCTTTCGTCGTTATACATTCATATTTTATTTTAAAAATAATTTTTTATTCTAGTTATTATGATGATAAAAATATTTTACCGTGATAAATCTAGTTATTACTGTGAATTTTTCTTTCATCGTTATACATTCATATTTTTTTTAATTTTTTTTCTAGTTATAATGATGATAAAAATATTTCGCCGCTTTAAATCTAGTTATTGCAGTGGATATTCATTTCATCATTATACATTTAAATTTTATTTAATTTTTTTTTATTTCTATGTATTACGATGAGTTTTATTTAGAAAATTAAAATATAACGGCGAATTTTATTTCGATGTTATAACCATGTTGTAACGGCGAAATTTAACTCGTCATTATAACTATTTGAACCCGCTCTCAGCGCCTGATCTAGGATTCTTTCTTTTCGATTTCTTTCCTCTTCCTTCATCTCTCTCTTTCTTTTCTTCCCGGATCGTCGTCAATCGAGTCCAGCTCTTCTTATTCTGCGCCGATTTTCCTCTTCTCTCCTTCGCTCCGGCAAGGCGTTAGGGTTCCGTCGCTGCTGCACCTTCTTCTTCACCTCTGTTCCACCCTCTCCTCTCTCTGCTTGCCGTCGGCCCCAGCTCTTCTTCTTCCTCCATCCTCACGGTAAACCCTCTTCCTTCCTGAGCTTTGTTTTTTTTTTTTTTTCCTTTCTGGACGGTATGCCTTAAAATGATGCAGCAAGCTGTGTAGAGAAATGGGTTTAACTCCATTTGAGTGTAGCAAAAAAACCGTCAAATATGTTTGAATTTTATTTTAAAAAGCATTAGGTTGTTTTGATTTTGTAATACTATGACTTTTTTACATAAATAATTGTATTTAGTTGATGAACTGATCTTGCTGTGGACAAAACTTTTTATTTTGATCTAACGCCGAAGGGAGGCTATTTGCACCTGGTCCAGAAATCCGATTGGTCATTGTAGATGTACCCGAGGGTGTCACACCCAACAGTTTTACCCTACTCTCTTCACCAATTTGGGGTGACATAGCCGCAGATCCATCACCACGCTCCTCGCCGCCTTCCCTGGCTTGCCCCTAGATGTTTTCCATAGGATGGAGCTCGACTTTCACCGCCGTAGTTGATGCCATGAGTGACGGGGGCAAGACTTCTGACAGTGTCTCCCATCCATGAGCGGAGCTGTTGGAGGTGAGGTTGGAGAGGGAACCATCATCCCAAGTTTGGCCTTCTATTTCTGTCTTTGGTAGAAGATCTGTTGCCATTATCAATGGGTTGTATAGGTGAACCAATGATAACCTCCACAAATGACTTGCTAGATGTTCGATGAAATGGACCAATGCCCGTTGTTGCAACCCCTGATCCTAACCCTGCCCTCAAATTGTCCAACTCCACTCCTTCATTCTTAACCTACGGCTTAATTAGGATGAAGCTTAGCCTTGCCTTTATCAAGCTAATGAAGCAGCCATTAGCGACATCTCTTAGTTATGATAGAATCCCAGTCATTGGCCATCATTGATCATGAAACCCAATAGTGGTTGGTTGGGTTACAATGGTCGATCAGCCTTGAACTCAATTGTGAAATCATCACATATATTTGTCAAGCCCAAACCCATCTTGTGTATAGGACTGAATCCTTATGCTAAATCTGAATTCAAGTTGGCCGAACAATTAACTCTAATTTCTACAAAGCTTAAGCCTGTGTTTGTATAAATTTATTCCAGGCACAACACTTCACAGTAATTCCTAGTTTGTGGTTAAAGCCTAAATTAGTGGCTGTCTGTTGATTGATTCAATTTGGCTCACTGATGCCCTTAATTATTGTTGAGAATGAAACTTTAGTGTATTGAAAAGCTAGATGCATCACCAGTTTTTAGCAAGCTTCATGTGTCAAGGCTCCCGTAAGTATAAATTGGATGACTGTGATAACATGAGCTGAAATATATTTTTTGTAATGTATTGATAACTGGATTTGGAGGTCTGAAAACTTTCTTTGTGTATCAAATATCTTAATTTTAGTTAGTGAATAAATCCTTTTCTTGCCTAGTACGGTCATTGTCAAGGGGATCCCATCTATTTCTAGTTAGTGAATAAATATCTTAATTTTAGTTAGTGAGTCTATTACATCTTATTTACTGTGAAGGTTCGCAAAATTGTTGGGTCAAGTCGGGTTTGGTTCATGTTAAACAGATTGGTTTATGCTTGTTTGCATATGTCTTCAAGAGATACTCCTATTGCATCGAAGTCAGTTGATTCTCCTTACATTCCACTCTGATAGAGGGGTTATCTATTGGCGATCATGTAATAACTCCACTCTAAACTTATCTTATTTGGCTATATTTCTTTATATTATTATGCACTAATTTAGTTCACTATATTTTGCAGCTACATCATCAAAGAAGAGGGGTCTAGGTTTTACTCGCGGATACAAGTCCGCATATCTGGTTAATACGCATGGTGGACAGAAGTTGCCTATTCTTCTGCCACCTGAGGTTAGACGACCACTAGGAGAGTTTCGCTCCGAGTTTTTGATCGATATAGGAATAGTTGTACGTGACATGGCACCACTTGCGGTCAAAAAATGGAGTGAGATCATGGATGCACAAAAAATACCTATGATCGATGGACTTTAGATCAGTATAATTGTATTAGATTACTTTTAACGTACTTAATATATCTTATAACTTTTATAATTTTATTATGTAAATGCAGAAGAAGTTCGATCTTGATATGACTTTAGACCATATTAAAAATGGTATTGACTTTCAAATGAATAAAGTATATTGAGAATTTAGATATTGGCTTCACATGCACTTCATTAGTCATGGTGAAGATACAAGTGTGAGCTTAGTAAAGCAAAATAAGCCATCTCTTGTCTAGCAAAGTGACTGGAACTTTCTTTGTAATTATTTTTATTCAGATGAGTATAAAGTAAATGCATTCATACAATTAATTTAATAGTTTATATTTTTACAAACTCATGTAACCCTTTCCATTCTTTGATGTAGAAAAAATCGAAAACAAATAAATATAATCAAAAATTACAGCCATATGGAGCTCACACTGAATTGAAGTCAATACCGGCTCACTCTTATGATATGGTAAGGAACACTTGGAGTATCAAGTTTTATAAATTAGAATTTTTTATGTAGCCCATGCATGTTGTCATCCATCACACCACTTGCAAATACTATATACTCATTTCTCTTTAATAATTATGTTTAAGAGAGCTTTCACCAACCATATTCAAGTATTTAGTATTACAAAAAGTTTCAAGTCTTTAGTATCACAAAAGTTTCAAGTGTTTTGTATCACAAATGCTTAAGTCTTTAGTATTACAAATGCTTCAAGTGTTTAGTATCACAAATGTTTCAAGTGTTTAGTATCACAAATGCTCAAGTCTTTAGTATCACAAATATTTTAAGTGTTTAGTATCACAAATGCTTAAGTCTTTAGTATCACAAATGTTTTAAGTCTTTAGTATCACAAATGTTTCAAGTGTTTAGTATCATGAATGCTTCAAGTTTAGTATCACAAAAGTTTCAAGTGTTTAGTATCACGAATGCTTCAAGTCTTTAGTATCGCAAATATTTCAAGTCTTTAGTATCACAAATGCTTTAAGTCTTTAGTATCACAAATGCTTCAAGTCTTTAGTATCACAAAAGTTTCAAGTGCTTAGTATTACAAAAGCTTCAAGTGCTTAGTATCACAAATGTTAAGTATTTAGTATCACAAATGCTTCAAGTCTTTAGCATTACAAAAGTTTTAAGTGTTTAGTATTATAAATGCTTAAGTCTTTAGTATCACAAAAGTTTCAAGTGTTTAGTATCACAAATGCTTTAAGTCTTTAGTATTACAAATGTTTCAAGTGTTTAGTATCACATATGCTTCAAATTTTTAGTATCACAAATGCTTCAAGTGTTTAGTATCACAAATGCTCCAAGTCTTTAGTATTACAAAAGTTTCATATTATGATTATCTTTTTTTGATGAAATTTATTGTCTTAAACTATTATTATTTCTTTTTAGAGAGATCCTGTTACATAAGAGAAGCCATCAAGACTTCGTATGTGGAATACTTTTCATTTGGACAAAAAGAAGAATCAATGGATAAATGAAAAAGCTGTAGAAACCCATGTAAGTTTTATCAATTTAAAATACAATATTCTTGGATGTAATATTTTATACTAAACATGTTGAATTTATTTTCTTTTCATTGCAGGTGCAGTTAGTAGAACGACTTTCTTCACATAACTTTACAGGAGAACTAATCAGTAAGGATGCCACTTTTGAGGAGATTTTAGATTTTAGATATGGGTATAAAAGGGGATGTGATCCATTGCCGAAGGGTACATCGAGAACTAGAGGTAGTTCTTCATCTTCTAAAAACATACAAATAAAATAGAAACTACATGAGTGCTGAGGGAAACTACATGAGTACCGAGAGCATTTGAATCAACAGAAGGATATTATCACTTAGCAGCAGAAGATCATCAAAGATCTAAAGGTGACGACTGATAAGATCACTACTTACATGCAACAGCTAGTTTCTGAATTTGCTTCTAGTAGATCCTAGCAGACCCCATTTCCTTCATAGTGCCCTTAGTGACATATAAATTTTTTTTAATTATGTATTTTTAAAAATATTGTATATGATGATTTTATTGAAATGAATGAAATTTTTTATATATATTTTTTATGAAAATTTTGAAGTGAAAAATTATTTCTAAATCATTGCTTTCATATTATATTAAATTATTGTAACAGATGTAAAATAAAAAAATAAAAATAAAAATCTATTACGATAAAATATTTTTGCTGTAATAGGTAGCTATTATGGCAAAACTATTGTCATCGTAATAGGTTATAAGAACTATTATGGTGAAAATATTTTTGTCGTAAAAGGTTATAAGTTATTACGATGAAACTATTTCATCGTAATAGATAGCTATTACAGCGAAATATTTTTGCCATAACAGGTTATAAGTTATTACGGTGAAACTATTTTCCGTAATAGGCAGCTATTATGGTGTAATTAATTCGATGTAATATATTTTTTAAAAATATATTTAAAAAAATTATAACGATAATATATTTTGTCGTAATATGTTATTTATTACGACAAAAATATTTTATCGTAATAAGTTATTATGGCAACAACTTATTACGATGATTTTGGAATATATTGCAATAAACTTTTTACTATCGTAATAACTTATTACGATGAATTAATTCATCGTAATAAGTCATTTTTTTTGTAGTGATTTGAAATACAAATCTATTGGCTTATTTGAGAATATTTTGGACTTAGAAATCAAAACTATAGTTGTCTCATACCTTAACTTTAGCACAAGAACTCTATCAAAGATAAATACTCTTTTGAAAGCATGAGTCCATTAAAACATAAGTTCTTTGTAAGAGAATGAACACTCTTGAAAATATTTGGTCTTGAAAAATATAACTATGTTACCTTCATTTTACCTTTGTAATACCTTTCTTTGGGCTTGTAGAAATTTAAGATGGCTTTCTTGGATTTATTCTTTAAGTTTGAACTTTGAGAAGTCTTTTTCTTCTTCTAGGTAAATTGTATTTTTTGTAATGATATTTGTCTTCAAAGCAAACACGTTAGTACTATACTTAATTGCTTTGTAATCATCAAAATCAATATAAGGTCAACAATTGTTCTTCAACTAAAAAGTCTATAGCCCTTTGAGTTTAAGCTATAACCCACAAAAATGTATTTCTCACTAGTCTTATCAAGCTTGTGTCTAACATTCTTTGGAACATGAGCAAAACAAATACATCCAAAAACCTTTTAAGTGATTCACTAATGGCTTCTTTCCACTCAAAGCTTCAATTGGAGTTTGATTAATTCACTACTTTTGTTGGGCATCTATTCAACAAAACTACAGTAGAAACTGCTTCATTCCAAAAAGACAAAGGTAGCCCCTTCTCATAAAGCATTGCTCTTGACATCTCCACGATGATTCTATTCTTTCTTTTAGCTACTTCATTTTGTTGCAAAGTGTATCTAACTGTTAGTTGTATGTTCAAAGCAATATCTTTACAAAAATTGTTAAATTCATTTGAGTTATACTCACTACCTCTATCACTTCTCAATACTTTAATCAAATGTTCACTTTGCCTCTCAATAAAATGCTAAATTTTTTAAAGATACTAAACACATCTGATTTTTATCTTATAAAACATACCCATGTCATTCTAGAGAAGTCATCAATAAAGGTTAGGAAGTATTTGTTACTTTCATGAGATGGTGTTGACATAGGACCACATACATCAGTGTGAACAAGCTTCAGTTGTGCTCTAGCTCTCCATACCTTCTCTTTTAGAAATGCTTCTCGGTGTTGCTTTCCAAGAGCATGACCTTCACAAACTTCTTTTAATTCTTGTATAGATGGCAACCCATACACCATATTCTTCTACTGAAGATTCTTCAAGCTTTGAGAATTTAAAGCCTTAAGTCTTCTATGCCATAACCATGAGTCACTAACCATATTCATCTTCAAAGCTACATCATTCTTGTAAGAGAAAGTAATAGGAAAACTTATATTTTTCTCCATCTTAATCTTTGCTACAGCTTGATTTCTTTTATCAAAAATTTTGCAAGATTTTTTTTCAAAGTGAACTGAGTATCCATGGTCTACAAGTTGCCCAATACTTAGCAAGTTTTGCTCCAGTTCTACAACTAGCAGCACATCGCGTATGTATCTTATTTTCTTCTTTGTTTCTATGGTAATTATACATTTTTCTTTTGCTTGAACTAAAGCACCATTACCTATATTTACTTGAGAATTGATAGTTGAATCAATCTCCATAAAAATTCTTTTATTACTGGTCATATGATTACTACACCCACTATCAAGAAACCAAACATCATGCTTTTGCTCTGTAGCTGCTTGACAAGCATAGAACAGATTGGCTTCACCTTCTTTTTCTTTAGTGAAATTTGCTTACTATTTTTTTTTTCAAGTAACAATCTTTTTGTACATGATCAAACTTTTTATAATTATGACATTGAGGTTTTCCTTGAAACTAATAATTTTTCTCTACATGGCTTCTTCTTTGACAGATTCTACATTTTTGTTGAGTTAACTCCTCATTAATTTGCCTTGTAAAGTTGCTTCTCCTCTTTCTCTTGAATTGCTTCTACCTCTTCCTCTTGTATGTTTTCCACCTCTTGAAGATTTTTTCTTGGAGTCTTTGTCATGAGGTCTTAAATTAACATTGAGCTTAGGTTGAAAAGCACTCTCAATTGATTTTTTAGAATACCTATTCAACCTTTGCTCAAATGCTTTGATTGATCCCATCAACTCTTCAATACTCAAAGATTCAAGATCTTTAGTTTTTTCAATAATAGCAATAATAGGGTCATATTTTTCATGCAAACTGATAAAAAAAATTTTAACAATTCTTTGATCAAAAATAGTATCCCCATATATCTTCATTTGATTCACAACCTCCATGACTCTAGTGAAATAATCCTTCAACAACTCCATTTCCATCATCTTTACATTTTCAAATCTCTTCGCAAAGTTTGAAGCTTTACGGTTTTTACCTTGAAAATGCCTCTATAGTCCTTTTGAAGAATATCTCAAGCCTCTTTTGCTCGTCATGCATTGATAATTCTTGAAAAAATTATATCAGTAACTCCTTGCTGAATCAAAGCTAAATCCTTTGCATATTTAATTCTTCCTTTGATCCTTCAATTGTTATTTTTGAGCATTACTCAAAGCAACTATATCCTCCTGTTCATCATACCCCATCTTTCACATACTTCCAAAGATCATATGATAAAAAAGCTATTTTCATCTTTACAAACCAGAAATCATACTTTTTTCCATCAAAAATAGGAACAATTGTAATTGTTGAGCACTTACAATTTGATTGCTTGAACTCGCCACCTCCAAAACTTAAGACTGCTTGAAAGTATCCTCACTTAAGCATTTTGTCGGACATCTTGAGAGCATGGAAAAACAGCTTGGACTGCGTTGGACTTCAATCTTCTTCGTTTCTCATTCATTCTTTCTTTTTTTTTTAGAAACGAGGCTCATTGGCTATGCACGAAAGTGGGATCTTCGTAGATACTGTAAGCCTGCGATCTTCTATCTCTTTCTTTTATCTTGATCTGTTCAATGTTCAAATTTCTGATCAAACACGAAAGGGAAGCACCACATTGCTATGAGAAGAAAGATAAGGAAGAGATTTCAGTGGTGGGGACTCGGTTTAAGTAGAGAAGGATCGTCGGTGATGCTTTGATACCAATTTGATGACTGTAGTTTTAGCCTAATATTTTTCTCAAAATCAGAATTCACAATTTTATTTTTAAAATATATTTATCTATCCAATCATATGTTTTTCATCCATAACTACATTTGATTTGACTCAACAAACTACCAAACTTAATAATAAATACTAATAGATAATAATAAGGAATTAAATTTTAACATAAACATGTCTAAAGTAAATATCTAATTATCAAAATAACATCACTAATAACAAATATTATTCAATACTATATGTATGAAAATTGATTTTAAATTATGATGAAGATTTTTTTTGTTTGACCAAACACTTTTCCATTAGTATCTTATTCAATTTGCTGCTTTGAGTTCAAAAGAAGACAAAATAGAATAATGAGCTTGATATCTTTTTAAGCAATGGATATTCTTAATAAATAATTCATATAGTGGGTCAATAATTTTGTTTAATAATCATACCATACATAGGGATGGGTCATTATTCTCAAATATAGTAAAGATAAGGGATCCATAATTTTTTAACATTTAAATCATATTTATAATGATAATTTAGATCAATCATAATTCATCATATTAGCTAGCTCAACTATGTTCTTGATCATGAGTTCAAGATTGATTAAGTGCCAATGCATCACCTCTTATTGGCAGGGTATCTATCTAATTTATAACTTTAATTGGCAGGGTATTTATCCAATGTATAGCCCCTGTTGGCAAGATATGTGGCTAATATATAACCTCCATTATTGGTAAAAGTATCTAATATAAATGGCTTATAATTTTATAAATCAAAACATATCATATTTATTCATAGTTCATTGCATCAAATCATAAATTAATAAGCATGATTAGTATTAGAGTTTATAATATGATATCTAATAATATAATAATTTATAATTATGTTGACATTTTCAAATAAAATATGAATTCATAAAATCATCAATTTTTATATTAATTATTATAACTTCTTTGATAATATATAGAAAATAATACATGAAAAATCTATGAGAGGTGAATTATCACTTATTTTATGGGCATGACTAGTAGACAAATCCAATTAACTATGAATGTTACCTTTAGAACACAAATCATCATTGATGGTGGGTTTTCTCAAGAGAAATTATAATGTTGAGTCCCTGGAGAAGGAGCGATAGGTAAACTTATAAGAAAGAGATAAACATTGGTTTTACACAAATTATCTTTTAGTGTATTATGGTCTCACACTACAAGTAACAATATCTTCAAGTTGGAAATTAAAGAAAATTTAAAGAATTTTATTTATAAATTTTGAATATCAAAAGACTTTAACTAGGACTTACACTACTAGAGGTTGGAGTTTTGGCGCAGAAAAAAATCGAGCGACCGCTTGAGGCGGTCGTGGAAGGCACCTTTAGCGACCGCTTGAGGGCGGTCGCTAAAGGCGGTCGCAGAAAGTAGGAAAAAATCGGGCGACCGCTTGAGGACGGTCGCGGAAGGCACTTTTAGCGACCGCTTGAGGACGATCGCGGAAGGCACTTTTAGCGACCGCTTGAGGGCGATCGCGGAAGGCACTTTTAGCGACCGCTTGAGGGCGGTCGCAGAATGCGCTTTTAGCGACCGCTCTCAAGCGGTCGCTAAAGGCGGATTGTCCATTGATTCATTAAATCATCAGCTGGATTTTGTCGATGCCCTAATTGAAACCCTCGCTCCCACGCCGCAAATCTAAGACTCCGTCGACCCCCGCAAGCTCCTCTCCGCCGTCAACCCCCGGACGCCGGAACCCTTCCCCGCCACCTTTAAAACTCCCCGCGGCAAGGGTTTTAGGCTTCCACCCACTTTCTTCTCGCAACGCTCTTCCTCCGAAAGGTAAGATCCCTAATCCAAGAAGGGGGAGCTCAAGGACTAGCAGGTCGCCGTTAAGGTTATCCCTAAGGCCAAGGTTCGGATTTTTTTTTTTTTTTTCCAAAAGAACTTTCCTTTCAAGTGATTCATAGGTTTATTTTTCCTTAAATTTTGCTCCTTGACTCTTAGTTTCCATTTTATCTATGTATTCTGAGATTTCCCATCGGGACTTTAGATCGATTTCAGATATCATCGGTAGTCAATTAATTGCGTGTCCTGCTCGATTCCCTCCCCTTAGTTATTCTTATAGATAGCCTGCAATTTCTGCAGGAAAGATTGTTGGTCTTAAGGCCACCTCCGGACCAAAAACCCCTCTTTGTCTGAATTAATTTGGATAATGTCCAGTTTAAGTTTCGATAGAACTCGTGAAACGTTTGCAGTCTTTGATGGGAAAGATGGTGATTTTTAGTCAAGACGAAATTGCATTGTGTACCCTAGGGTGATCAAACTAAAGTATCTCAAATATCCGGTGGGATTGGAAAGTATGGCATTGGACCATCAGTAGAAAAAGTAGAAAGGAAACAAAATGGTTTTGAATTTGTGGAGCTTCATTATGTGCTTGCAATTGTAGTCATTATGTATTTTCTCATGCTTTGGAGGAGTGGTTGCTGGGTTTCCTGGAGCTAGCTAATTCAGTAATATTATCAAAATTGCTACTTTGCTAATCTTGATGCTTATTTTGGCCCATTGGGGACTGCTATTTTTGTAGAAATGGTTGCCTCTCAAGGAGTGGGTGTTGGTTCTCGTTGCTATGGATGGTTCGTTTTCTGGATTGCTTCTAATGGGGAAGCGATGCTTGGGCTTTAGATGTTCTTGAAAACTATTAGGGCTTAGGATCTTAAAGTTTTTGCTATTCTTGCGATTGCGTCGCTTCATATTTACGCCTTTATATTGTAATTTCTTGCACCCACCGTGCCTAAATTTAATACTGAACCTTCCATGGTTTCAGGCGTGGAAGCTTGTAGTGTGGCTTTTGAAAGCTTGTAGTGTGGCTTTTGAAACGATTCTTTTCTGTTATTTAATCGGTTGCTTTTCTTTAAATTGATCAGAATTAGATGAAGTGGCAATGCTTCTTTTTGTTCTTGCTAATTGGATGAAACACTTCGAGGCATAAATTTTTTTTAATACTACCATGGCTAAGGTTAGCTTGTTTAGATGTTTTTGTTCAGATCAATTATCTGTGTGAACCTTCTACTTTTCTTGGAATTGGGGAGAATCAGATGGTTTGAAATGATTGATTTTTGGTTTTTTTCTGTATATTGAATATGATGGTTTTTGATTTCTTTATATTTGTCAAATTTATGATATTGTAATATATTCTTTTTTCCCTTTTCTTCATTTGCTGTGATATGCAAGAATTCTACTGGCTTGCAATTATTATATAGTGAAAAAAAATCAACTAATCATTTTTTTCCCAATAGTTATCATTGCATCTCAGTAATTTGAATTTTTAAGGATGAATGCTAGCTTGTGTGTTTTGATTTTGTTGATTGTGCCACAAACAAATTTATTTGGTTAAAAAAATATTTAAAAAATTGGTTTGATATGTTGCTGACCTCTTGCTCGATTGACTAACCAGGTGAATTATAGAAATTAATGATCGAATAGACTCGATTTACTCTCTCCTTATAATGATTGGAGATACCTTTTGCATTGGCAGCATCTCAAACATTACCTGCAGTAGCAGTATCCAATACATTTCTTTTGGCATGTTTTTTTTATTTATTTATTTTAATAACATTAAAATTAGAAGGTAGCTGTTTTGCAAGGCTACTAAATTGGTGCTATCTGGCTTGGACTTGTTTTGATGTGTCTTAAATAAAAGTATATGGACTGATGGGATGTTATCAGAAGGCTCTATTAGCATTTTTCTTTTCTTCTAATAAAGTCTTAATATCACCAATCATGGGAAATAATGCATGTCACATCCTTCCAAACATGTGTGTCATTAAAAACCATAATGTGCTAGTAGGAAGAGGACAGAAATATTTACATGTACAATAAAACTGATATTATACCACTAATTGATAACTTCTTCAAGTTGTAAAAACTCATTCTCTTTTCTTTGTTGATTTTAATTTTGAATTTAATCTCTCTTTTTTCAGAACACAGGAGGTCAAGTGAAGCTAGTGAGGCAGACTCTAACCGGTGAAAGTTTTTACTCTTTTTTCTTTTAAACTAATCTTCATTTTTTTAATTTATTTATCCGTGCATTGCCTAGCAAGTTATTTGTCCGTGCATTGCCTAGCAAGTTATTCATACTTTCACAGAAATACTTAGCGACATGGATAAGAGTTGGATTGATTTGCCAAATAGGACGTCTACGGAATATAGAAGGGATTAAGTAGTTCATTGCCTTCACCAATGGATTTGATAGTGAGCACATCAGTTGTCCCTGTAGAAAATGTGCGAACCGTTATTACTACACACGAGATATTGTACGAGAGCATTTGATTCTAAATGGGTTTTTGAAGAATTACAAGAATTGGACTAGACATGGAGAAGATTATGTTCCATATTGCAGAGAGGAAAGAGTTGAGATGGAGGTCGATGTTACGACAGTTGATCCGATGATCGTGATGCTAAATGATATTGCATGCGGGTTAGCACCCGAAGACAGTTGCTGTGAGACTGATAGGATGGGTGGGAGTAATCCTCGCTCGGGTGCAGATGAAGAAGCATTAAGGTATTTTTAAATTTTGGATGATGCGCAGACCGAATTGTATCCTGGATGTACGAATTTTAGTAAATTATCTTTTATTGTCGAGTTATTATACTTGAAGGCTTTGAATCAGTGGATGGACACGTCCTTCGACATGCTGCTCCAGCTATTGCACAAAGTGCTTCCATTCAGTGCAAAGCTAGTTGAGTCCTACTACCATGCTCGCAAGTTAACTGAAAACTTAGGCTTCACATATGAGACTTTCGATGCATGCCCAAACAATTGTATGTTGTTTAGAAATGAGAATGCCAACCTCGATACATGTATTGTGTGTAAAACTTTAAGGTGGAAGGACGATGGGTTGGTCAGAATCGTCAGAGTAATTCGCGAAGTGTTTTGAATCGTGGGAAGCTTGTCGCTGTAAAGCAAGTGCGATATTTTCCACTCAAACCAAGGCTAAAGAGGCTTTTTATGTCATCTAAAATTTCTAAATTGATGCGATGGCATGCAGAGCATGGTAGGGAGGATGAAAAGTTAACCCACCCAGTGGACTCCTCGGCATGGAAGGATTTTGACAAGAAACACCCCGACTTTGCCTTGGATAGTCGTAGTGTGCGGCTTGGGTTGGCTGCAGATGGTTTTAGCCCCTTCAGGTCCATGACCGGGCAACTCATAGTACATGGCCAGTGGTGTTGGTTCCGTACAATCTTCCTCTTTGGTTATGTATGAAGCAACCTTTTCTGATCCTATCCACTCTTATTGACGGACCAAGGGGCCCTGGGGATAAAATTGACGTGTATATGCAGCCTTTAATTGACGAGTTGAATGAATTATGGGCCGAAGGTGTGATAACTTTTGATTCTGAAGGAAATGAAATGTTCAAACTTCGCGCTGCATTATTATGGACAATCAATGACTTCCCGGCATATGCGAATTTGTCAAGCACAAAGGGGGAATTTGCCTATCCTTGTTGCAATCAGAGTAAAAAGTCAACCTGGCTAAAACATGGCAAAAAGTGGGCTTACACAGGTCACAGACGTTTTTTACCTCCATTGCATAGGTTCAAAAGGGATAAAGTGTCATTCGATGGCACTCGAGAATATGGTCCAATACCACAAATAATGACTGGGGTTGATTTGTTATCACAACTTGAACAAGAGCAAATACGCACAGTATGTTGCAGAAATCAGATCCCAAAAACAAATCAAACAATAAATAAACAAAGGAACACCAAGAATTTATGTGGTTCGATCATGGTGATCTACATCCATGGGCAAGGCAAACAAAGTTTCATTATCAAAAGGGAGGAGGTCTCAAAACCCTTACAGAAGTTTTCACACGTATATCTATATATACGCCCCAAAAAATACTTCCATAAAATAAACCCTAGCGGACCGGTTTGGTCCGGGCCCAACAAGAATATCGGGTCAGGTCAAAAAACGGGCCCGATATATAAAATTCAAGACATATTTAACAAATCTCCACCTTGGCTTGAATTTAACAAACTAGAAGTTGAACATATTCTCTCAGCATCCCTAAGCCTATGTGAGCTAACTCGGTGTAGGAAACAAGGGATGCAACGAAAAAACATATCCACTTCAAGAAAAAACAAAAATAGAACTTTCATTCACCTCGCCACCAAGCCCTAGAAGGAGCAAACCTCAAACAAGCATGCCAATCAAGTCCAAGCAATGCTTAAACTTGTTGGCGGGAACTATCTTGGTCAGCATATCAGCAGGATTGTCAGCAGTATCAACTTTCTTTACTGTAATATTTCTCTCAGTAAATGCCTCTCGAATAAAATGATACTTGATATCAATGTGCTTAGTCCTCTCATGATATACTTGATTTTTAATCAAGCAAATAGCACTCTGATTGTCACAAAAGACAACTGAATTGTCTTCCTGCTTGAGCCCAAGTTTTGAACAAGATTTCGTAACCAAATAGCTTCTTTTACTGCTTCTGTTGCTGCCATATACTCTGCCTCTGTTGTAGACAAAGCAACTGTCGACTGTAAGGTTGATCTCCAACTTATAGCCGAGCCAGATAATAAGAAAAGATAGCCAGTCAAAGATCTTCTCTTATCAATATCCCCAGCATAATCAGAATCCACAAATCCCACAACAGAAGTACAGTTAGAACTATTTCTATCAAACATTAGGCCCAATTTTGTGGAGCCTCTAAGATACCTAAGTATCCATTTCACTGCCTGCCAATGGACCTTTCCAGGATGTGCCATATATCTGCTCACCACACTAACTGCCTGCGCAATGTCGGGACGAGTGCATACCATAGCGTACATCAAGCTACCAACTGCACTGGAGTATGGGACATGAGACATTGCAGCCTCCTCGACCTCTGACTGAGGTGAATGTATAGCTGAGAGTCTAAAATATGATGCTAAAGGTGTACTGACAGGCTTAGAGTTTTGCATCCCAAACTTCCCAAGTACCTTCTCAATATATCTCCTCTGTGAGAGATATAACTTACCTGCTTTTCTGTCTCTCTGAATCTCCATTCCTAAGATCTTCTTGGCAGGACCAAGATCTTTCATTTCAAACTCCTTACTGAGACATTTCTTCAAGATCAACACATCTGTCATGTTCTTTGCAGCAATGAGCATGTCATCCACGTATAAAAGGAGATAGACAAAGGATTTATCTGAAACCTTCCTGAAGTACACGCAACTATCATAGCTGCTCCTATGATAACCGCTCCGTATCATAAAACTGTCGAATCTTTTATACCACTGTCTTGGAGACTGCTTCAAACCATACAACGATTTCTTCAATCGACATACATGATCTTCCTTGCCTTCTACATAATAGCCCTCAGGCTGGGCCATATAAATAGTCTCCTCAAGCTCACCATGCAAAAAAGCTGTCTTCACATCGAGTTGCTCAAGCTCTAAGTCAAATTGAGCAACTATAGCCAGCAACACACGAATAGAAGTGTGTTTCACAACAGGAGAGAACACTTCATCATAATCAATTCCCTCCCTCTGATTGTAACCTTTAGCTACAAGTCTTGCCTTGCATCTACTAATTTCAACACCTGGAATACCTTCCTTTTTCTTAAAGACCCATTTACACCCAATGGCTCTTTTTTCTTTAGGCAATGGCACCAAGTCCCAAGTCTGGTTCTTGTGAAGTGATTCCAGTTCTTCAACCATAGCAACAGTCCACTTTTCTGATTCCGAACAAGTAACAGCTTCAGTATAGGTAAATGGTTCCTGAATACCCATATCTTCTGCTGTCGTAAGGGCATAAGCCACCAGATCAGAAAACCCATATTTTTGAGGGGCTCGAATCTCCCTCCTTTCTCTGCCAGTAGCAATAGAGTATGGCTGCTCCACCTCATCTAGAGCTTCCTCATCTGAACTAGAACCAATAGTAACAATTTGCTTGCTCAAATCATTTTGAGAGCTTTTTTTTCGAAGCTCAACCTGAACCTCCACCTCATTTGTATCACTCTCATGTTTTCCTGCAGACTCATCAACAGCATTCCTTTGATCTAGCATAAACTTTTCATTAAAAGTAACATCCCTACTAATAATGAATTTAGGTGAATTAGGTTCTATGCACCACAGACGATAACCCTTCACGCCATCAGCATAACCAACAAAGATACACTTCTTTGCTCTAGGTTCAAGTTTACCATCCTTAACATGATAGTAAGCAGGGCATCCAAAAACCTTTAGATTTGAATAATCACAAGGCTTACCTGACCACATCTCAAAAGGAGTCTTGCATTCAATTGCTGTTGAAGGAGAACGATTAACCAGATAGCAAGATGTGTTAACTGCTTCAGCCCAAAAAGTCTTTTCCATGCCAGCATTAGAGAGCATGCATCTTGCCCTCTCCAATAAAGTTCTGTTCATCCTTTCTGCCACTCCATTTTGCTGTGGAGTGTACCTGACTGTACGGTGTCGAACGATACCTGCATCTGCACAGAATTCGTTAAAATCACCACCACAGAACTCAAGACCGTTATCGGTCCTCAGACGTTTGATCTTCTTCCCTGTCTGATTCTCAACAAGGGCTTTCCACTTCTTAAAGGTTTCAAACACTTCACTTTTTCTTTTCAGAAAATAAATCCAAACTTTTCTGGAATAATCGTCAATAAATGTCACAAAGTAAAGAGCACACCCTTAGATGGAACCTGTGCCGGTCCCCATAAATCAGAATGTATGTAGTCGAGTGTACCCTTCGTTGAATGTGTGCCTGTACTAAAACTGACCTTGCACTGCTTGCCAAGAACATAATGCTCACAGAAATCTAGTGAGGTTGTCCGCTCACCACATAGTAAACCACGTTTACTCAAAACTGTCATGTTACGCTCACTCATATGGCCCAAACGCATATGCCACAATTTTGTTCTATCATCAGCAGAAACAGAATTTGCTGTGCCAATCAAAGAACCCATAACTGTGCTACCCTGTAGATGATACAAGTGATTCACCTTGTTTCCTCTCATCACAACTAGATTGCCTTTGGTGACTTTTAGAGCTCCACCTCCACCTGAGTACATACACCCAATGGAATCCAAACAGCTCAAATAAATAAGGTTTCTCTTTAAGTCTGGTATGTGCCTAACTTCAGTCAAGGTTCTCACAACTTTGTCATGGCACTTAATCTGAACAGTACCAATTCCCATAATTTTGCATACTGCATCATTTCCCATAAAAACTGATTCACCATTCAATGGTTCGTATGTGGTGAACCATTCCCTATTTGGGCACATGTGATATGATGCTCCTGTATCCATTATCCAAACATCGTTTGAAAAACTAACAACAGAGCATGTCGTAAGAACTCTATCTGACACACTAGACTCATCTTTCTCAGCAACATTCGCCGCATCTTGACGTTGACTACGTTGCTTATCCTTTCTCTTGAGCACAGGACAATCTGACTTGTAATGTCCTTTCTTGTGACAATAGTAGCACTCAACGTTCGTCGTATCTCCAGGTGGCCTAGATTTTGAACGACCAACAGATTTCTTTCTAAAAGCTTTATCCTTCTTCTTGGCCCTACCTCTCACGAATAAACCATCTGCCCTGTCTCCACTAGTATTTCCATTCAATTTTGTTCTCAATTCTGCAGAATTCAAGGATGCTTTAACATCCTCTAGAGTTATGGATTCACGTCCATAAAGCATTGAGTTCACAAAATTTTCGTATGAGGCAGGCAATGAGCATAACACAATCAAAGCTTGATCTTCTTCATCGAGTTTAATATCTAGATTTTTTATATCCATAACAATCTTATTAAACTCATTCAAGTGTTCCTTAATAGGCGTACCTTCTCGCATCTTTAGGGTATAAAGACGCTGCTTCAAATAAAGTCTCGATGTTAAAGATTTCTTCATGTAGAGACTTTCCAGTTTCTTCCAAAGACCGGCCGCTGTTTCCTCATCTGCGACTTCTCGCAAAACATTGTCTTCTAGAGACAACTGGATCGCACTATGCGCCTTCTCATCCATCTCTTCAATCTCAGCTGTGGTCATGTCATCTGTATAATTATTATCCAGTGCCCTAACAGAACCCTCTCGCTTCAATAAAGCCTTCATCTTTATTCTCCATAATCCGAAGTTGTTCTGTCCATCAAATGGAGCAATCTGAAACTTCAAAGATGACATCCCAAAAATTTCTAAGAACGAAACGATCTTTCTGTTTTGATTGAAGAAGAAGAAGAGATCCTGGAACAGCTTCACGGACGGAACAACCGCTTCCTCTTCACGGCAGATACGCCTAGCGCGTCGGATCGGGAGACAAGAGAAGAGTCGCGATTGCTGTCACAAAGAAAATTCCCCTCGCCGAAAGAGATCAAAACGCCTTGATATCACGAGATTCTCCTCTCATGATAATGCTCTCTCGCTCGAACAGCCAGCGCAGCAACAGGACACATTGTTGGCGACGCGCTCGAGCCTCAAGGCTCCGTCCCTCGTGATACGAAGCCGGATCGCCTGAGCACTGACAATCCCTGAAATCCACAAAGCCTAAGATCGAAAACTCTTCGCCTCCTACGCTTCCGCCCTAGCCGACGTTCTGATCCGGAGCGTCTGCGGCATCAGGATCTCATACCAGAACAGGGTGAGGAGGAGAACCATCATGCAGGCCAGCCGCGGCGAGGTGATCTCGAACCGGAGGCCCGGAGGGAGGAGCTGCGACAACGCCCAGAAGAAGATGAGAGGAAGCACCAGCCACGGCAGCAAGGTGGCAAATTGAATCCCCCGCTGACCAGACCGCAATCGCCAGAGTGGAATCCCCCCCAAGCTGCGACAGATCCGAGGATCCCCCACCGAACCAGCACTCCGATCGAGCTCCTTCGATTACACAGGCATTACCCCCGTCGATCACCCCTCCGCTGCCGCCTCCGTCTCCGCCCGTCCCATGGATCGAACGAACCTAGGGCATTCGTTTCCGGGATCCGGGGACTCTATTGATGGCGGTTTCAATGGTGGTTTCGCTTTTCCAAGTCTCTGGTCCTGATCTCCTTCGAGGGCTATGATGGGAGAGAGGCAGATCGCGCCGCGGCTCTTCCTGCTCTTGATCGCTTCCTTCATGCTCCAGCGAGGGGGGACACCAGAGTAGATGGCCCACGGCGGCTATGTCAGGCATCGTGTCGAGGAACGGCGGTCCCTGCTCTCTTCCTTTCGCATCCCGAGCTCCGCCTCACGGGGAGGAGGGGCGGACCAGCCCTCGTCAAGTTGCAGCAGCTAGGGCTGCAACGGAACCAAAAGCCATACAAGAACGGCGCCGAGGTATGGGACTCCTCAGATCCCTCCAAAAGCCATAGAGACGTCGGAAGAAAACAGAGCCATCGGAAGAAAAACAGAGGAGGCGGACGAAAAACCAACAAAAAAAAATTAGGGTTAGGTTTTCCCTTTTTTTTTCAACAAAATTGTTTTCGAACCAAAGCTCTGATACCAGTTTGTTTCGGAAATCAGATCCCAAAAACAAATCAAACAATAAATAAACAAAGGAACACCAAGAATTACGTGGTTCGATCATGGTGATCTACATCCACGGGCAAGGCAAACAAAGTTTCATTATCAAAAAGGAGGAGGTCTCAAAACCCTTACAGAAGTTTTCACACGTATATCTATATATATACGCCCCAAAAAAATACTTCCATAAAATAAACCCTAGCGGACCGGTTTGGTCGGGCCCAACAAGAATATCGGGTCGGGTCAAAAAACCGGGCCCGATATATAAAATTCAAGACATATTTAATACAGTATATGATTTCTAAGATCTGTTAGCCCCTCCATTGCCTGCTATTCCTAGTGCGAACAGAAGGCGCAGTCATAACTGGAAGAAGAAAAGTATTTTTTACGAGTTACCGTATTGGAAAGACAATTTACTGAGGCACAACTTGGATGTTATGCACATTGAGAAAAATATGTGTGATAATATATTATGGACCCTTCTCGGTGTTAAGGGAAAGTCCAAAGATAGTGCCAATACACGTCGTGATTTGCAGGAAATGGGCTTGCGGAAACCACTACACTTACAGTTGACAGAGTCTAACAAGGCATACGTGCCTCCTGCACAGTACACGATGAGTAAAGATGAGAAGGAGGCATTTCTTTCCATTTTGAAAGGGGTCAAGGTGCCTGACGGCTATTGTTCTAATATTTCTAAGCGTGTGAATATGAAAGAAAGGACTTTACAAGGTTTGAAGAGTCATGACAATCACATTCTCATTCAACAATTAATTCCTATTGCAATCCGAAATTGTTTACCTAAGAATGTTGTTGAGCCCTTGATTGAGGTGAGTAACTTCTTCAGACAACTGTGTTCAAGAGTCCATCGCACAAATGATTTGAAAAGTCTCCAGGATAGGATTGCGCTAACACTGTGTCATCTGGAGAAACTCTTTCCACCTTCATTCTTCGATGTAATGGTTCACTTGACCATACATTTAACAGGTGAAGCATTGCTTGGTGGCCCTGTCCAATTTCGGTGGATGTATCCTATTGAGAGGTACCTGAATACGTTAAAAGGTATGTGCGTAACAGAGCTCGTCCAGAGGCATCAATAGCCAAGGGTTATTTAATGGAAGAGTGTACTAATTTTTGTGCTGCATATCTTAATGATGTTGAAACCAAACTTGATAGGCCCTTGCGGATTAATGATGGTCCTATTGGGGAGGGAACAGCATTTGATCTATAACATCGACTGGATTCAAGCTCATCGATACGTGTTGTTTAACACTCCATCAGTTGTGGCGTTGATTCAGTAAGTGAATGCTCATTCATATATTTAACTTGTTCGTGTTATGTCTAACTCAATCAAGCTTGTCATTAACACATGTTGTTTTGCATTATAGGACACACATTGATGAGCTCAAACGGGACATGCCTCGTGCGACAGATAATCAAATTCGGCAGTCCCATTTTCAATCATTTCACGATTGGTTCAAGAATTATGTATGTATAGATATGGTTGTATGTGTACATATGGTTGTATGTGCTTCAATTTGTTCTTATCATATTAGTTTTACGTAGCTTTATTCAATGATTACTTTAATTCTGTAGGTGTACAATTTACGACGAGCGAGTGAAGGTACTTTGACTGATGAAATGAACCAACTGGCTGATGGTCTGTTTATAACGGCACGACGTTACACAACTTGTGATGTCAATGGGTATCGATTTTGCGTCAAAGAAGTAGATGAGAAACGAGCAACACAAAATAGTGGTCTAGGGTGTCCTTCTGTCGATGCAGGTTATTATTATGGCCAGTTGAAAGATATCATTGAAGTTATATACAGTCACGGATTAAAATTTTTGTTATTCAAGTGTGACTGGGTCGATCCAATCCGTGGGACTAAAGTTGACAAGTATCAATTTACGTTGGTAAATTTCAACAATTTGTTATATCGAGATGAGCGAGTAAGTAATGAACCCTACATATTGGCCAGGCAAGCTGAGCAAGTTTACTATGTTATGGATCCCATGGATCCTAACTGGCAAGTTGCAGTTAAAATGTCAAGGAGGGGGTGTATCAAATTGAAGATAATGAGCCAGATATTGATGCATTTGCTCAGCAAGTTCTTGACCAAAATGTAATATTTCAACGTGATGAGGATGTCAACTGGGTTAGAGAGACCGTTGAAGGAGATACTATCGACTTGCATGACCAGTGAACTGTTCTCCTTTTTTTCTTCTCAATTTTGCTTAAGAATATGTTTGACTTTTTGTTTACGAATGGTTTTAGTTATTACTTGCAATTTATTTATCTTATGATACGTTAAAAAGATATGTCCGGACGTAAGAGGAGAGAGCGTCCACACACGATGGACGAGTTTTTACATCATAGCCAGGCTCGTTCACCGACGAGGGACCCTAGTCGACGGATGCCTACGGACCATGATCCACAGACACCTGCACCGGCACGATTTAGATCTTTCCAGTCCATGCCAGTAGGGCCTTCTCCATCTACAGTTGGTGCATCGACCTCCACACATACTGGTATAATTTCATTTTTATGTTTAACAATTATATAAAATAATTTTAGTTTTATTTAACTAATAAGTTTATTGTTTATAGCTTCTACTACGACGAGTTCATCTTCCAGTAGGGGTAGGGGCCCAGCTAGAGGGATTCCTTCATGGAATGCTGGTACCCGTTATGATGTGCAATTTGACGACACATTTCATCCAGTTGGAGAAGGGGCTCGCCCTTTATCAGCCAGTTGGGGCATATGGTTCGAGACCCACATAGATTTCCCCTGACTATGCTTGATTGGACTGCTTTTCCTCAGGATACGATAGATCGACTCTGGGGGGAGGTTAAGGTAAGCCGCTGAGTTCTATCTTAGCTTCAACGTTATTATACGATGTGTCAAAATTTCTTATCCTAAAATTTCTTATCCTACGCAGGACAATTTGAGGTCATGTCCTGATGATTTTCGTCCAGTTTGCTTGGCAAAGTGTCGAAAGTTATGGAAAGACCACAAGAACAAGGTAAAGAAAGAGCATTGGGAGAAGAATGTGGACGACCCAGACCTTCTTCAGCGAGTCCCAAGGGGCATTCTCCCCGCACAGTGGCCTGAGTTGGTCCGGTACTGGTCGAGTGAGAAGGCAAGGGTGAGTAGTTCAACCTATTTTTTGTTAAATTCATATGAAACATTCGGTGTAAACTTATAAACACGACCCAAAATGAATGCAGGAAGAGGCAGAGCGAAATTCTCAAAATCGCTCGATGCAGGGCCCTACTCACAAGCTTGGGACTCGACACGTTACGCAGATCCGGCACGAGGTAAACTGTCACGTTAAACCATACGTATTTTGATTGTTGACGTAGTGTGTATTCATATATGTAGATGACATGATTTATCCTTCGACAGTTACGTGAGCGGGGTGCACCCACCGACCGGATGTCTGTATGGATGGCGAGTCGCAGTCTCGACCATCCTGAGGTTGCAGCTCTTGTAGTAAGTATTTACCTTTACGCAATACTTTTTTAACCTATTATGAGATTTATTGATTTACTATTCTAATTTGGTTGCTTTCTTGCACACAGGCCCAGTTTGAGGCTCGATTGGCCGAGCTGCCAGAGGAGGAGCGACAGGTAGTTGCTAGGCGGGATGAGATATTCCACACCATCATAGGCCAGGATGGGCACGGATACACACTTACATACGGCACGGGCATACCACGTTCGACTATCATGCGAGCGGAGTCATCCCAGGGCTCACGCATGCGAACTGACGAGGTGGCTGAGCTGATCCAGTCTCTTCACCAGCAGATGGACGCGCGTGTCGAGGATCTTCGGGTAAGGATGCAGGTTGCGATGCAGGCCGAGGTGCAGGCTCAGGTACAGGAGCAGGTGCAGGCATTTAAGGCGGAGCTACATCATCGACTAGCTCAGAGTGGTGTCCCTATAGCTGATGATTCAGATCCACCGATTCATACTCAGGTTCATAATTGAAGACATCTGTATTTAAATTTAATTTAATTACTTTTAAAATATATATTATTTATTTTTGTTGTTAATTATACTATAATATTGTAGGCCCCAGACGCTGGCAGTGGTCACCAGGCGAGACATGAGTCAGTTGGTGAGGGCATGCTTGATCTAGTAGGCTCAAATGAAGAGAATCGGGTATGAGTTTATGAATATGCTTGATCCAGTAGCATCAATTTTTCTCACTATTTATGTAGTTGTTTTATGCTGCAAATGTTTTCTTCGGATGATGAATAAAAAAAATGTAATGATAATCATGAAGCAAGTACATTGATTTCTTGAGCATGATGACCCATCGTGCTGGTTAACTTTGTTTAGTTGTTGTTTACCATTCCAACAATTACTTTACTAGTTTAGAGAATTTATATGCTACTTGTGAATTTAGATAAGTTGTATATGTCTTTAGTATGGTTTAAGATTATGACGTATTAGCTTTTCATATGATTTGTTGATGAATATGCTGAAAGATCAGTTATGATAAATCAATGCTAGAACACATGTTGCCTCCTTTCTTCCTGGGTAAACATAAGTAGCAGCTTATGTAATGCAAAATTTGTTTGTGGTCCTATATGTTTGTGAAAGTACTACTTTCTGTGCTGTAGGTAATGCAAAATTTTAATAATCTTTCAAGAAACCATTGTGCCATGAGTTGAGTATTAGCTTAATAATTCTATATTTAGAGACAATTAGAACTGCAAATTGGGAGACATGAGAGTGTGTTCAAAAGTCCTTAAGTTCACTTACCCACAAATTATATCAAAACTTGGTTGAGGCTGAGTCCTCTCAGAAGCACACAAATTCTAGGTTTACAACTAGATATGAAGTTGTTGCAACCATTGGAGGAAGTTGCTTGGTTAGTAGTCATAATATTCTCTGGAATGTTGAATTTCTCTTCTGATTCATGATCTGTAGTCTCTTGCTTTTTTGATATTACTTAAATAGTTGAAGCATTTAAAGGGAAGATATGCTTAAGTTGCATTCGAAGCGTAAGTTCATTATATGGATGAGATGACTGCAACCTTGTTTTCTTTTGTTTTAGAAGTATAATACACTTTCCGTGAATAACAAACCGTAGGGGCTTATTGTATTGCAAAGTATTGATGTCAGGAAGGAGGCTTACTAAATTTGATGAATATCATATCAACTATTAGATCATATTTTCAAGTTTTAAGCTATTAAATTTTTCTTCTGAGAGTTAGGTTGGTTCACATGTGTTGAAAAAAGAGAGAGAAAAAGAAATCTTCATGTTTCGATATGTTAAATTGCTGCTTCATGTAGGGGAAATGATGTCTCATATGATTGGCAATTCAGATCAAGTCATGTCTCATAAAAGTTTGCAAAGTCATTGCTACCAGTTATCAACTTGATGCCAACCCTTTGTATTGGTGCCAAATGCCTAACTAAGGCAAGTTTAGTCTATAAAGCAAGCTGCTGGGTGCAGAAACCTATCTTGTTTGTTATACAATCAAGCTTATGCAATTAGGGCGGAAGGTTTTAATCACAAAAGAAAAAATTTATGTCCCAGTATGTAGGTGAATTGGTCCTGACATTATGCTAGGGTTCCATTAATAAGCCTTTAGAATTATAGTATGATGAGCTTTGTTTTGTTGCATATGATTTGTAAAATGTAAACGATACTGAAACAACTTACCGACATGTTAAAACTTAGAAGGTACTAGCAACCTTCAATTTTGTTAACCAGAAATTTTTTGAAGATGAAGAGGTCACTTACTATTTTCATTTTATTTTTTCTTGGTATAGTACATTGATAAAGGGCATTTCCAATGTAACTTAACTACAGCTATTTACTTGGGACTACAAAGGACTCTTTGACTTCTCTTAATTAACACAAATGCATAGATAAACTTAGAATTAAACTAATAAAAAATTGCTTCAAAAGCATATTACATATCAACATTCTTCTCCTTAATATGCTGTTCTTGAACTCCAAGTAGCTCTCTAAAATGCTGAAACTTGTTTCTTGGAAATGCCTTTGTGAAGATAATTGCAATTTGTTCTTCTTTAATTATATTTATATTTTATTGACTAATAAATTTAATTTTTTGTTTCAGGTTGATTGACTGGTGCTGCATTGGGACAACTGTTTTCTTTAGGTTTTTTTGTGAAAATTGTATTAGATTTTTTTTTTTTGGATTGTAAATCAAAGATGTTGCAGATTTATTAATATAGATAATTTTTTTTTTAGTTTATACTTTTATTGTGTGTGTACAATTTAATTTTAATATTTAGTTTATATAATTTTGTAAAATAGGTACAGGTACCCAAACAAAAAAAAATCCAATAACCAAAAACAAAATGAATTAGAAAAATAACAAAATCCAGTATTAGCAACCGCCTAGGCGGTCGCAAATGGCTTAAAAGGACGTCACCTTTGCTCCTTCAGAACAGAAAATAGAAAATAAAAAAATTAAAAATATAGTATTAGCGACCATCTAGGCGGTCGCTGTAGTCGCTAATAGTCAGAATATAGAAAATAAAAAAATAAAAAATATATAGTATTAGCGACCGTCTAGGCGGTCGCTAATAGTTAGAAAATAGCAAATAAAAAAATAAAAAATATATAGTATTAGCGACCGCCTAGGCGGTCGCTAAAGGCCTTCAGACGGTCGCTAATAGTCAAATTCTGCTCCCCTCAAGCGGTCGCTCAAGCGATCGCTAATACTATAGCGACCGCCATTGGCGGTCGCTAAAAGTCTTTAGCGACGAGTTTCTGACGGCCAGCATGTGGTGGTCGCTAAAAACTATTAGCGACTGCTTTTTAACTTTTAGTGACCGTCTGTGGCGGTCACTAAAAATGTTTTTTCTACTAGTGTTATTTATTTATAAAGAGTTATTTCAAACCTAATAAATTTTCTACTTTCCGTAGGATACTAATTTTCTAAAGTTAATAGGTTTTTTTCTCTTTCATTAAGATATCAATTTCCTAAATAAAACTAAAAATATGGATATTAAATAAATGTCTAAAATTAGATTTCGTAGCTCGTACTATGCTTTTAAACTCATCTAATATGAGTTTTTGTAAGAAAGGATATAAAAATTTGGATAAAAATACAAAAAAAATGTCCTCAAATTATGGATCATGAAATGATATTTTTATAATTTTCTAAAAATTTATCAACACTAATATATATTTATTAAATTTCCTATAATTTCTTATTTGACCTTCATTTTAGATGATTCAAGATACATACAAAATTAACTCGATATAGGATATCATGAAAGTTGATTTGCTTTAAAATTTTAATTTTATTAGCTCTAGTTAAGCTTAATTTTTAATTAATGTGCATTGGGTTGGGATATTACCTTCTAAATCAAGGAGCATTCACAAAGTGGTTGAGTCACCAAGCAACCATATTTCCCAAGCTTTTGTTTTATCAGCAAAAAAAAAAAGGACAATTCGAATGACAAGGTATTTTTTGAAAGAAACAAATATTGCTTAACCTTACATTATGGAAACACTTTGTCCATCATCCCGAGAGGAAAAGGCTTGTGATCACAAAACGAAAGACTGACCTCTTGCAATTTGAAGCCTAGATCCACGGAAGTGAAATGTGTGTAGAAGATGACTATGCAAGTGGTAAAGAGAGCAAATAATGCTGAATATGCAAATCCAATTGCTTATTGGAGACCCAACTCTGATGATTTAGTCATGCCATCAATTCCTTTAAGAATTGCTTCGATGAACTATAAAATTAAAAGAGCAAACATGTCTCCATAATGAGCAAGAATGTGAAGCATACACATGATTTGAGAATGAAGAACCCTAATAAGGTTAAAGAAAACTTGCAATTCTCACCAGGAAATTCCACATCCAAGAACAAGAATTTCCTATGGTGTTTTTCTTGTTTGGTTGCAGGAAAAGATCCAGGGGCATCACAGGATGAAGAACCTTATGCAACAACTAGGGATGATCAGAAGTTTAAAAGGCTTCTTGATGATCCCCAAGGATTGTTAAAAGTAGATGAGTAAGACAAATAAAACCAAGTGTAGCAAGATTAGTCTCTCTCCAAAAGATGGAGATGCACCTTTCTAACTTGAGAACTTGGCTTCAAATATATTAACTAGTCTAATTGGGTCAAATTTTTTGGTGCCAACATGAGTAACATGTAGGTGATTGGAAAAGAGTTGAATTCCAACTTGAGAACTTAGCTTCAAATTTATGAACTCATCTGATTGGATCAAATTCTCATGCCAAGGTGGGTAATATATTGGCGATTTAAAAAAAGCTTGAAAAATCTCTTTTTCTCTTTCTTTTTGAACTTAAATCATACGTCTTATTTGCATCCAAATTAGGTGATTTTTGTTTCAAATAAGCACCACTAGTAGCAAATGAAATTCTTACAAAAAATTATTAGATGAGTATGGCAATTTTGTGATTTGTTTATTTTAATGCAACAAGCATGTAACTGGGTAAAACAAAAGACAATAGATTCTATAAATTAAACAATACGTATGGTTTCACAAAAGTAGAACAAGATAACACATTTATTGAAAATGGATTTACATGGTATGCTTCCCCATAAAAAAGGAAAAAGAAAAAAAAAGAAAGAATCAGTGTATAGTCACACACTTGTAATTGTTTGGTAAAGCCTCCCAACAAATCTCTCGTATGCCTATTTTTGTTGGTCTAATTCTTTGTATTGTTATAATGTAAACATGGGAAACCTATATTTAGTTAAGGTGATTACTCAAGTTAGGGTTCGCAACAAAATTCGCAAGAACTCTAACTAATTGAGCATTAATGTAAGTAGTTGGCTTTGATTTGCGAAAGTCACCGCTATCACCCTCATAAACATCATCCTCTCCTGGCCCACGAGCTACAGCTCCAATTAGGGATTAGGGTTAGGATCAGGGGAGTTGAAGTAAGTTGGGCCTTCCTTGCATGCAATAAACTGAGGGTTGTCATGTATCGATGGTAAAGAAGAACCTCGATGATGGATTCGCTATGAATATCGTACGCCATATCCCACCATATAAGACATATTCATTGGATTGTCTCCTAAGATATAATCAACCTAAAAATTTAAATATATAAATATGTTAATAAAAAAATAAAAAATAAAAAGAAATAATCATATTCATATCTTAAAAGGAAGATAAATATTAAACATGAGTGAAAAGCCTTATCTTATCAATTAAATAGGAGTTAAATTGGTCTTATTTTTAAGCTTTTTGAACTCTTTCATAAGGCAAGGCAAATTCCTCTCTTGATATAAAATTAACTACCTATTTTTTGCTTGAACTCGAAGGGAGGCTGGCCCAACCGTGATGTTACCACAGTTGACAGTCTGCGATGATTTGGAGAGGTATTTGGCATAGGTGAGGAGAAGGAAGGCGATGGATGTCACATGTTGCATATTGCTCCCTCCTTCCTGGTTTGTATATGAGACCTCCAGGTATGTAATGAATGTGTGAGGATGAGGATGTTGGTTTTTTCTTCATTAAGCATATCGGTTAGGTATGATTAAGGTGGTTCTATATTCGATATCGAGGAATTATGTGAATTCAAAATTTGAATTCATGATTAAGATAAGCATCCCTCAACCATATCCATTTGAAGTGCCTTCTGTGATGGATAGATAAGGCATAAAAAAATATAAAATGAGAAAGTTCATGTGCCTGATCTCTACAAGAAAGTTTACACCATCGCTGAGAGAAACCGTAAGGTATGGAAGAGCCTTACCCTCATCAGGAAGAAAAGTCAACCTTATGGAGCAATGGCTAGAGATATTTATGTATTGATCATGTTTTATATTATTTTTATAATAAATATATTGGTTCCATATTTTTGCATATACGATAGGGATCAATATATTTAATTTAGTCTATCATTTAGTATCAGAGCAATTTACAGGTTGCATAACTGTAAAATTAAATATACATGCTTATTATAAAAAATCGAGGCTAATAAAAATTCTTTACCAATATAAATCATGCATTTAGAAAACAGTAAATCTACTGACATAAAATTTGCCTGTGGACTAAAGCTCTAATTCAATTAGATTCACTTAAGTCTGTATGATAAAACTATCAAATTATGTTCCTTCTTTCTAATTTCTATGGATAGATTAGAAATATAATTTGATATTTTATCCTAATTAATTCTATAAATATAAAATAATTTCTATAGGATAAATTTTATTATATCCATATAATTAATTACAATTCATGTCTATTATTTATATGATTTATTAACTTTATTATATAATTTTATAATTAAGGATGCTGTGGCTACTCCTCAATTATTCAATTGTATTTATCACCTAGATATTATTTAAATTTTATGCTCAACTATATCACTTAAGATGCATGCATAATTTACAAATTTATACAAACAAATTCTAAATATAATTGAACATAAATAGGCTAGGCCAATGGTCCAACCACTTGATGGACGAGCCAGCAGCCCGTCATCCTTACCCAATTCTAATAGTTTAATTTAACCAAAAATTCTCTCAATCATTCCAAAAATTTCTCAATATGGGTCAGATATGGTAAGCTCAGGCTGTGCATGGCCCAGCCTGACGCAAACCAGGCTAGACGCACGGCCCAGCCTGTCAGCAGGTGCTTAGGCCAGTCTGGCCGCTGGCCCAGGCCGCTGGGCCAGCACCGACTGGGCCTAGGCGTCTGGCCCAGGCGCTGGTGCTTGGCCCAGGCCGTTGGGCCAAACAGGCGCTGGGCCCAGGCGCCTAGCTAGCACCTGGCCCAGGCGCTAGCCGCTGGGCCTAGACGCCTGGCCCAGCTGGCTGCTGGCCTTGCGACTTTTACTTTTTTTTTAATCCGGTATGGATACCATTTTTTTCGTAAGAAGCATCTTTCATCGTCCTCATTCCGTAAGATGCACACCTCATCACATCCAAAAAATATGTAAACAAGGAAACCCAAAAAATGTGTAAGCAAGGAAACCCACGCTTCCTCTCATGGTAATTTGATCGCGAGACATTTGGATTTCTCTTTTATTTAAACTATATCCAAAAGGGTGAGCGAACAGATAGGTGCATGCTTCATGGCATAGATCTTACTGATGCATCTCTTAAATAAAATTAAATTAAATAAATTGAATATTAAGAGTTTATCAGATGTAATGCCCTTTCAGATGATTCTTGATAACCTATTAACTCTCTCGATATGCAGATGTTGGGTCAAACGCACCAAGGTACTACTAGTAGCCTCCTTATTGGTACGTCCCTAATATCCCTATATGAGAGAATAGAGATCAAGAATGACTTGCCCTTCTTTATCAAATAAATGATATAATGATTGTTTCACATGGATTTTATCAGATCCGTAATTTAATGGAAACAATCCCAATAATCAAAGTAGAGCTTATTTGAACACATATGGCCAAAAGTTTATTTATTGATCATTTTTCCTTATGTGTGTTATAAGATATCTTAAATGGTCCATACTATTATGGAATGGTGTTTAAAATATAGTGCACCAGAAAGGACTCAGACATTTCAACCTCAAGAGTCTTCAGTTGAGCTGCAATATCCCTTATTTGCATAATGTGCTCACGCACACCTCTCGCTTCAGTGAGCCTCAAGGATGAGAACTTAAAAATTAGGGTACTGGCAAGAGTTTTGTCTGAAGTACCGAATTGCTCATCAATGGCCTTTAGTAGCTCTCTGACATTCTCATGCTTATCGACTGAACCACGTATACCAATAGAGATTTTGTCTTTATGAACATTGCACTCAAGCGATTAGATCACTCCCAACATTCATAAATCGTAATCTCACTAGGAGTGCTGGTCCCATGATATAATTTAGTTGCATGGAAAACTACTTGTACAATGAAACTCTTTTATGGTTGTGATATTTTTTCACATTCAATTATTTAGTGTACACATTTATTTTGTGATGAGCATCATTAAGTTGGACCTAGAATAAACATGGGGTTTATTCATTAAGTTATATGGGTTTATATTTGAAAAATATAATACATTGTGATACATGGTAAATAATACTCGATTTTAAGAGGATCTATTGTCATGATTCATGTATTCTGTTTCTTACTATAGTAATAGAATATACGGACCAAGTGGTAGAATGTTGATTTTTTCTCCATTAAGCGTATCGGTTAGATACGATTAAGGTGGTCCTATATTCGATATCGAGGGATTACGTGAATTCAAATTTGAATCTACGATTAAGATAAGCATCCCTCAACCATATCCGTTTGAAGCGCCCTCTGTGATGGACAGATAAGGCATAAAGAAGTATAAAACGGAGAGGTCCCTGCACCTGATCTCTACAAAGAAGTTTACACCATTGTTGAGAGAGACCTAAGGTGTGGAAGAGCCTTACCCTCATCAGGAAGAAAAGTCAACCTTGTGGAGCAATGACTGAAGGTATTTATGTATATATCATTTTATATTATTTTTATGATAATATATTGGTCCCATATTTCTACATATACGATAAGGAACAATATATTTAATTTAGTCTATCAGAGGACTCTGGTATTAGTGTGCACATGAAACTCTCTGCAGATTCCTTGTAGGATTGGAGTGAGAATGATTGTCCTTCCATATATTCCTATATTTCATCAGACCAACAACAAAAAGAAAGGCCAAAAAAAAACTTAGGAATATAGTCTCGTTTTGTTGGTTCAATATATCTGCAATGAATTTCTCAAAAATAATATATCTGCCATGAAATTGATAGGAGACAAAACCTTGGAGACGAGAACGTTGAGGCCAGCATGCTTATTGTCCCATCCAAATTCATTGATGGTGTCATCTGCTCCAAGCGTTTTGCCATTATCTTGTATGTAATTAAGGAAGGAATCACTTTGTGAGGCTCTTCTTAGCCATGCTGCTCCCCATAGTATAACTCATCCTGTGCCCAAGATTAGAAAAGGAGTCATTGATTGTTAGTGGTGATAACTAGGCATCATCGCAAGATATGTTATTTTGGGGGAAGGAAAAAAAAAAAAAAAAAGGTAACTAAGGATAGCCCTTCCCCCTCAAAACCAGAGATTCTGTAATCTAGTGATGGTATTGCCAAGCTTTTCAGCCTTTTTTTTACTATATTTAGATAATTAATATATTATATATATTATATTATTATAATATATTATATCATACCATACTATATTATATATAATATTAGTTTATGTATTATAATATATGATATAATTTAATATATTATATTATATTATATGTTCTAGTAATATAATATAGAAAGAAGCAAAACAAAGTCAGAAAGATAATTTAAAACTTTAATACTATTAACTTTTTTCATGAAACCAAAATGTTAAAATACCACTTTCTTATAAGAAAAAATTTTCGATGAAAAGGGACAGATATGTATAGCCTCCTATCCATTTTTTCTTCTACTTTTTAATCAAATGTTAGAAAATAAGGATAGAAAAGTTTTTACCCTTGCCTCCTCCATCCAAAATCAAAAGGTACTAAGTGATGATAGATAACTACTAAAATTACTATTCTCATGCACCATAATAAGTTGATCTAGTTAATTTCTTTAAAGGATAATAAAAATTTCCAAGTCACCAAAGAGAAAAAAGAAAAAGGGGGGTAGTGGAGACAGTTGCATGTTACATTTTAGGCTCCAAAATGCCAATTTAACCAAATTGAGACTTGGCCCCAGGATTTTGTTTTTTTAGAGCTAGGAGATGAGTTTTAATCTTGTATCTTCATGCTTCTAGAGGGGAAGCCTCCTGTTTTTGTCTTTAACAACAACAAGAGTGTCCACTTCAACTAAAAAGCCAAAGAAAGTTCAAAAAATTGGCAACCATTTCAATTGGAAAGCAATTTATCTTGCTAAAATTAACAAGATGGTAATTTAACTAGTACTTAATGAGTGACAAATCAGCATAATATGTTTTGTTTCTTAGTTCAATCAGTTTATACATGCATAATTATATATGTATGCCACCAGTTCTCAAACCCTTGCCAAGGTTGACAAGAGAAAGGGACACCAACTATGGAGGAAGGGGGTTGATTGTCTATATCATTTATTTATTTACTGATCTAACTGATTAATGAATAAATCCTACACAGCCTCCAAATTGTCAAATTATAAAAATTAAATTAAATTAAAAAAATGCCCAACTAAATTAAACAGCTCTGGACAACAGCAATTAGCTCTGCTGGTTGCTCTCCCGTCTCTAAGAGAAGCCTTAGGTAGCAATAAAAACCAGTGTTTTCAGAGAAAGTAGACAGCATTATCTCATTAAGACACAAAAACCTTCAGAAACCATGGGAACCCAAGATTGTTGCATTGTTTTGATCACCAAGGGCCAACCGTACATGGTAGGACCAGCATGTCGTATTGTCCTATGCTTCTGTGTCCATTAAAGTAAATCACATGCTTCAACCGATTTCCACCGAACGTAGCTATGAGAACAAGGGAGTGGTTACAGTCAACACACAAAGAAAAACAAAAGAGAGAGAGAGAACCAGAGAGTTGTTTTTGTTCAATCTTCTTTCATCTTCTCATGACAATTTGCAGTGGGAAAAGTCCTTCTGCACAATCTTTCATCGTTTCAGGATAATTTACAGTGAAAAAGTTTTTTCTGCACCTCACGTAATGCAGAAGAGCGCGTGTACAATTGTGCATGCAATATGCAAAAGAATAAAATTATTTTTAATCATGCATGGCTGTACATACGTATGATCAATCATCATGCATGCATGATGCACGATTTATAGCGGATACAGTGCATAAAGACCTTTTCTTTGCAGTGAGTCTAAGGTGCACCAAGCCTAGAGCAACATGGAATCAGCCCAAACTATCTTGTAATCTGAAACATCAGAACATAAGCAATTGGAGTGCTGGATTAACTTTTACTAGGTCGATCCAGGTTGAACTCTGATGGTAGAACGAGTCCAGGTTTTCTTAAATCAACGTCCGACTTGATTGGAGGGTGAGAGAAAGGTAAATTTCTGACACAAGCCAACCAGCCGTGGAGTTTTAACTTCATATATGGATCCGGTTTAGGCTGATGGGGGTGGATTGAACCTTATTTTTAATTAAGAGGCGTCATCTTTATGTCTGCCTCCCGTGGATGCTCTTTTGACCATTCGTCTTCAATAAAAGACGGAGCGGCGTCATTAGTTGACCCATTGGGGCATTCGCTCATTACTATAGTTTTCTAGCCATGTTATCAGAAGATGGCTGTTGCTAACAAGCGTTGCTGAGACATTCTGTTCACTTAATTAACTTCAGAGGAGCATTATCTGGCAAAATTATTCAAGATCTCAACGTTATCCCTGGACATTTCTTTCATTGCTCTAATGTTTTGTACTCTCATCACTCAGAACTCTCAAATAAAATATTGTGTGGCAACGATCTCCCACAATCCAAATTGGGGTTGTTGGAAGCTCCTCTGACTGGCAGCAGGTCAGTGGTCCATTGGACAGAGGAGAATCCAGGCAAGATTTTTTCTTTAATTTGTACTGGAGATCCAATTTTTATTAAAAACAAATTTTTACCATATAATCTTCCACATGGCACCCCTGCTTACCCAAAGAACAAATGCCCCTGCTCCCATTTTTCGGTGACTAGACGACAGAATCCAATGCACGCCGTTTCCCATGGTTTTCATACCGCTTCTCCAGTTATTAATAATTAATTTAATCTCAGAAGCAAGAGAAAAGCGAAGGAAGAAAGAGGAGAGGAGAGAAGGGACTTGCCTGATATCCATCAAAATTGCAATAGAAAGGGCAGACACCAGTTTTGACGCTCGGGTCATCGCTGTACGCCCCTTTGTAGCTGTCTGCGAATTCGAAGGCCCGCATTGCGTTCTCCAGCAGCTTCTGCGAGTAGTCCGGGTCCAGTGACCGGAAAACCATCGACGCCGCCGCCAGTGCAGCAGCTGTCTCGCCGGCCACCTCTGAGCCGGGCGTGTCTGTGCTCACGTTGTACACGGTCCGCGCCGTGTCCATGTCCTCCGGCCGCTCCCAACAGCTATGATCTCTTATCGGGTCGCCTACCTGACAACAACGAACCCGAACCGAACATAATGTTACTAAAATAGCAGGCGTTAATCGATACAAAAGATCACATTTCCTAATCAAGGCTTGCCTGAACAAAGATACGGCCTGGCTGAGAGATGGTTTTGAGGAGGTAATCAGTGGCCCACCGGATGGCGACTGCGGCATTGCGGAGCTCGTCGGGCGGCATGGCGTCACCGAACTCGATCACGCTCCATGATAGCATTGTCGCAGTGAAGGCCATCGGGAAACCGAACTTGACATTGTCCCCCGCGTCGTAGTAACCGCGCTCGGGGTCGACGCCGGCCTCGGATCCGTCGGACAGCGCGGAGTCCCCTCGCCAGGTTGCTCGCTGGTCGGCCGGGAGCCGCCCGGTCCGCTGCCCCTCGAAGAAGAGGATGGATTTGGTCAGCCTATCATGGTAATCGTGAGCGGCGGCTACAAGTGACTGAACTAAAAAGAGTAGCAAAATGTGGAATGAGAGTGGAGCAAGGAGGGGTCTCATTGTTTTAAGAGAGCTAAGGTGAGTGATTGTGGCAATCTGAGTGTGTTCTTATGTTGGCACCATATTTATACGAGAGAGTAAGCTGGACGGGGAAGGGAATCACGGGGAGTGTGGGGAGAGATGGATGGAGAGAGAGAGAGAGAGAGAGAGAGAGATGGAATGGAAAAGAGGGTTGGGTGTGGTGAAAGATCCGGGGTTGCCGACAGGACTGGTACTGACAGTCGATCACATTCACATGCATCACTATACGCCAGAGGGCCACATAGGGTGGGACCGCAAGCCACGTTGAGTGAAAGAAGCTAAAGTGCAACGGTGGATGCAAGGTTGCTTTGCTCTGCGACATGCTGGCTTCTTTATCACGCGATGGTCAAGGATTAGATAGGATCTGCCTTTTGTGCTGTTGGGGCCATATATTTTGGAGCGAGGGACGTTGTCCAGTTTTGTCATCAACGATGACTTTGTCTTTTGATTCAGTCCTTGGTTTTCGAGGTCCAGTACATTGTATGCTAAACCACTGCACTTGTTATAATGAGAACAAGAAAACTAGGATCGACTCAGAATGCATAAAAATAAAAAATATTAGAGAGATATTGGTAAGACCAGAGCTGTCTGGATGCGACGATTCGAAGTGGTTTGACTGCCTTGGTCTGGCCATGATTGGGTCCTACTGGATCTTAATTCTGAGTTAGTTGGATGATGTCGGACTTGAGTACTGTAATGCGAGCATCCAATTTGATGAAGGGGTCTAAATCAGTACTGTAATTCTGAGTTAGTTGGATTTGAAGTGTTTATCATTCATGGCAACTGATTTAGGGCAATTGATTTTGGTCAGCGACAGCGTGCGGGTACGCAGTTAATTCGGAGTAATAAAACTTTTAAATCAAATTGCCATGCTCCCTTTTGAGAAGGAATTTTATGCACCGGATTACTTTGACAATTGGTATCAAACTTCTACCACGGTTTAGATGACTGCTCCCGGTTTTTTTTTTTTTTTTAAATCAAAGAGGCCGCCCACCAAAGAAAGTCAGGCATCCAGCCATCCACTGCTAAATGGAACCACGGTTTAGATGACTGCTCCCGGTATTTTTTAAATCAAATCGAGGCGCTTTCGTCCTGAGTGTGCTTTAAGAGTGGTGAGTCGACTGTTGTTCACTTGATCTTCAGTGATCGTCGCCGATCATTGTGCCTAAACTCACTGGAAGATGGAGAATACAGTCCCCCTCTCTTCTAATGGCTGAAAGATGGAGAATACAGTCCCCCTCTCTTCTAATGGTATGGATGAAGCTAAGGGGAATGGATGCCATGGAGACGGTTTACAGATAATCGTTTTGCTTGGGTTACTCCCTCCCTTTCTTCGACGAAGGTGATTGAGCTTGAGCGAAGCTTTCCGAAGATTATCCAAGTGCCATCGGAAGCTCTGAAAATGGAAGCAAGTGGATGGGTGTAACGACCCGAGCTCACGGGCTCGTTTCATTACAAGAAAGCAAGACGGACAAGGTCCACACCAACTTGGACCATCACAGCCCAAAAAGGAACGCACGCCCGGCGCCGGTGGAGGTCGCCGACCAAGGCTCAGGCTCGGCGAAGCGGCGAGCACACCGCCGGACCCGAACCAAGGATCGGACCGCCGGCAATCCTTCCCAGGCAGCTTCTTTCTCCCGTCTCAGCTCTCTTCTCTCTCTATCTCTCTCCTTCGGCACCCCACCGGATGCCGCCCCCGGTGCCGGTGGGGCTGTTGGCCAGGGCTCAGGCCCGGCGAGGCGGCGGGCACGCCGTCAGGCCTGAACCGGCGTCGACACAAGGAAGGGACCGGGTTTCCTCAACCCGGTTCCTCCCTGTCTCTCTTTAATTTTCTCTCTAACTTTCTCTCCCTCCCAGGCATGGACAGGGGACTTACCAGGAGCAGATGCGTGCACGATAACGATGGGAAGGTGGCGTTCGTGGATGATGGGAAGAAGGTTTCGGTGATCCTTTAAAGGCGATGCAGAGTCCTCAAATCAAGGGACTCTATTAGTTAGATATATTTGGAATTCAAATATCTAGAGTCTATCTTCCTGATCTCGTGATAACTCTCACGAGCAGTTAAGAAATCCAGGGGATTACATCTCTCCCTCCTTATAAAAATTTCGGCCTCGAAATTGATAACTTTCATTAGAGAAAAATTAAAATTCCAATTTTTGTCCCAAGGACAAACAATCAACTCAAGCTAACAGTTTTCAATCATTAACTATTTTAAGATACAAATAGTTGTGGATACTTTTCTTTCATTTCTTCCTCCAGTTCCCAAGTAGCCTCCCTCTCAGAATGATTACTCCATTGCACCTTGACATAGGGAATGGTACGCCGTCTCAGAACATGATCTTTGCAGTCTACGATACGCACAGGATACTCCTCATATGATAAATCTTTCCTCAATTATATAGGCTCATACGCTATGACATGGCTGGGGTCAGAAATATACTTCCTCAACATAGATACATGAAAAACATTGTGTACCCCAGATAGAATCGGAGGCAGTGCCACCTGGATGCACAGTATAAGGAGAGTAGTGAGCCTCCTTCAAAATTTCAACCTTCAGTTCCTCAATGTTTGGCACACAAAGTCTTCCTTCAAATTTCAGGGATCCATCCTCCATTACATAAAATTTATTCTGAACTCCTGACTGTACCACTTCTTTAATCCTTTGTAGATCTGGATCTTCCATCTGAGAGGACTTGATTCTGTCAACTAGGGTCGGCTGGAGTACAAGTGCTGCAACAAGCCCATCAGACTGCTGTATTCTTAGACCAACCTCCCACTTCTCCAGATCTCTCAATACGTGAGGCTGGGAAGTAATCATAGCAGCTAACTCAGAAGAGGATTTTCTGCTCAAAGCATCAGCTACTACATTGGCCTTTCCAGGATGATACTATAGATTCATGTCATAATCCTTCAATAGTTCCAACCACCTCCTCTGCCTTAAATTTAGCTCCTTCTGTGTGAAGATGTATTTTAAACTCTTATGATCTGTATACACATCTCACGAAACTCCATATAGATAATGCCACCAAATCTTCAGAGCAAAAACCACAGCAGCCAATTCCAGATCATAAGTAGGATAATTCTTCTCATAAGGTTTCAGTTGTCTGGAGGCATAAGCTATCACTCTTTCATTCTGCATCAAAACACATCCCAATCCTTTCCGAGAGGCATCAGTGTATATAGTAAAACCTTCAGATCATGTCGGAAGAACAAGAATGGGAGCTGACACCAGGCGCTGCTTTAACTCCTGGAAACTTTTCTCACACTCCACTGTCCAGTCAAACTTCACTCGCTTTTGGGTTAAGCGAGTTAGGGGTAGAGCAATGCGAGAAAAATTCTCCATAAATTTACGATAATACCCGGCTAATCCCAAGAAGCTTCTGACTTTTGCCACATTGGAAGGTCGGCTCCAGCTAATGATAGCTTCAATCTTTTTTGGGTTCACAGATACACCATCTTTAGAGATTATATGACCCAAGAAAGATACTTGATCCAACCAAAACTCACACTTCTGCAGCTTGACATAAAGCTTCTTCTCTCGAAGAATCTGTAGCACGATCCTCAGGTGGTCCTCATACTCCTTATGGATCTTGGAATATATCAGAATATCATCAATGAAAACCATCACAAACTGATCCAGATATGGCCACTATGAGTTCTTGGTAATGCCGTTTGGGTTAACTAATGCCCAAGTAGCATTCATTGGGAGGGGCATCACAATGGGAGAAGACAGCCATCCTCGCGAGAAGCTTTCATCGCTGGGTTCCATTAGATGCTATCATCCGTGAACTCAGGCGACCAGGTGTTGCCGGTGAAATTGCAGCAATTAGTCTTGCCCATAAGTGCCACATCCTTCGATTTTTTGATCAAATTGCTAAGGATACAATGTTAGAAAGGCCATGGGTTGTCAATGGGCAACCAATTGCCACCGAGGCTTGGAGAACAGAGTTCATCCCCGCCCCGGACTCTGTTTCTTCGGCCCTGCTATGGATCAGGCTGCCAAACTTACCGATTGAGTTCTGGTCAGATGGAATTCTGAGCACCATCCTTGCTCTGGCTGGACACTTTGCCTTCTCCGATGCATCAACCAAGAAGAAGATCCAGGGTGGCTTTGCCCGAGCATGCGTGCGCATTGATCTGTGACGGCCTCTTTGTCCGGGTGCCATAGTTAGGGGAACTCATGCTCCGTTTTGGCAATAGTATGCCTACGAGCACTTGGATGACATCTGCCCTAGATGCGGCTCTCTGCATCTGAACTACTCTTGCCCATCTTCGCCGAAGCCTGAGGCCTCAGCCACTGGTTCCAAGTTCGGGCCTTGGATGGCAGCTGTGTGACATCGGAGGGCTTCCTTAGGACAAACTTCTGAACCACAGAGGAAGTCCATGTTCAGCCTAATACGGCTGGGTCAGTCTCTCGCTCGGCATTGGCAGAAGGGTGGCAATCGCCGGTTAGGGTGGCTCGCCGGCAGCTTCAGAAGACCAGTCAGACTCTTGTTGCTATGCCGAGCATGGCGACTAAGGGAGTGAAGATCACTCGGGTGACTGGATCTGTGCCAGTGGATGCAGGCTGTGCCGAGCCTTCTAAACTTCCTTCTGTAGTGGGGGCTAATGGCCATGCAGGGAGTGGTGTTGTGCCAGTGAAAGAGGATGGCTCTTGGGTGACTAGAGCTGTGCCACTGGCTGTGAGCCGTGCCAGCTCACCTGATATCCCAATTGTTGTGCTAATGGAAGGTGGTTGTGCCACTTCTGAAACTCCAACTGATGGGGCAAATGTTGCACAAGCAGAGATTAGAGCAGCACAAACTAATTCGAAGTCCAACTTTATTTCAAAAAATCCATTTGCCCTTCTGAGTACTGATATATGGGCCGGACGGCCTATGGTTCGTAAGGATGCCAACCCTGATCCATCCAAGAGGGCCAGACCTATGGAGGGTCAAACCCAACGTGTAATTTTCAAAAATAAGAAGAGGAAAGGTAAAGCGTTCCCTTCTGATTCAGTCACCACTCATGATATATATACTCTCTCAGCTTATCAAGAGCTAGCTCTGGGTGCTACGATTCGGGCTAACATGGGTGTTCAGTCTAACTGTAGTTAAAGTGTGGTGAAGGAAGTACATGCCCAGCCACCTCAACTGGAGGGTTGTGGACATGACTTAGTTGTTTCTTACCTTAAGGAAGCCATTTTGGGGCGAGGACATGATCCATTGGGCATGTCCCCAGCCTCATGAATGGACTTTGCAGTAACTATGGAGGATTCCCAAATAGTGGAGTGTTATAGTCAGGAATCTGAGGGTGGTACCCGACTATTGGGGCCTTTTTGGTAATGATATGGTAGAGGACCAGGATGAGTCCCAACCTCCTCTAACTATTAAATGAAAATACTTATCTGGAATGTCAGAGGAGCTCAAAAACCTTCGTTTCATTCTTTCTTTGGCAAACTTGAGTTATATAATTTTGATATTTGTATTCTTGTGGAAACCCAATTGTCGGGTGACAGCTTAGATTGGTTTAGGAGATAAGTTTCCAGATTTTGATATATCTTCTTATGCAATGGAGTCTACAGGACTTTCTGGAGGTATTCTGGCCCTTTGGAATAATACCTCTATCAGAGTGAATGCATTCCGTCGGTGCAATCAGCAAGTTTCCCTTGTTACATCTGAGGGGACTTTTGGCCCCTGACTCCTATCGGGAGTTTATGCTAGTACTGATTTTTGAGAGAGGCGCATTCTCTGGTCTGAGCTCCACTCTCTGCTTGCTCAGGGAGTTCCTTCCCTCCTTGCTAGAGATTTCAATTGCATTGTGGGGCCAATGAGAAAAAAGGGAGTAGACTGCCTAGGGCTCAGCTAGCATTTCGAAATTCAGGACTTTCATTTTATATGCTGGATTGCTTGACCTAGGGTTCTTGGGCCCTTAATTCACCTGGTGTAATAATCGCCAGGGATCTGCGCGAGTCTGGAAGAGATTGGATAGGGTTTTGGCTATGACCAACTGCCTTCAGAATTATCCAAATACCACTATTACTCATCTTCCAAGGAATGCTTCTGATCACTGCCCTATCTTGATATCCACTGATGTGATTGCACATCAGCAGAGACCGTTTCGGTTTGAGCAGTTATGGACTTCATATTCTTTCGCTCGGACCCTAATCTCTTAAGTTTGGCATTTACCTATGAGAGGCAGTGCTATCTACAGGCTATCTCGGTGCCTGGTGTTTGCGAGGCGCAGACTCTCTAGATGGAATAGGCTAGAGGTTGGGGATCTGGTCAGAAAGGTGAAACAAGTGGAAGATGGCATTAGTACACTTTAGACCAAGGAAGATCATGAGGGCTGCCTCACTGATCAGGACATCACATCTCTCTGAGCTAAGTTAGCTCTTCACCACTTCCTCTTGCAACAGCAGAAAATTTTTTGGAGGCAAAGGTCTCAGATTCAGTGGATTCGAGATGGGGATCGAAATATAAGATTTTTTCACCAGGCCATCTTGAGGCGTCGAGCAGCTAATAGGATTCGACAACTTGCTAATGAGGCAAAACACTACTAGGAGGATTTTCACATTATCAGGGATCAGCTTCTTCACTTTTTTCAGTCTAGATGGTTGGAGCGCACTGGTAATGGGCTTCCTGTCCACCCAATCTCGACTGCTAAGAGGGTCTCAGCTGAGGAGAATGACCTTGTTATCAGGCCAATTTTGCGGATGAAATATGGAAGGCTGTTTGGGAGCTTGGGCCGGACAAGGCCCCTGGGCCGGATGGGTTTTCACCCTTCTTCTTTCACCATTATTGGACTATAGTCAGCCAGGATGTTGTGCAGGCCATCCAGAGTGTTTTTCATTCCAAAGTAATTCCTGCTGATTGGAATCGGACTTTCATCATTCTTGTGCCTAAGCGCTCTGATGCTTCCGCCCCTTAGCATTTTTAGCCCATCAGCTTGTGCACTACACTGTACAAGGTCTGTGCACGTATTATTGTTACTCGCCTACAGAATGTTATACCTTGCCTCATTTCTATGAAGCAGGGTGCTTTTATCATAGGGCGATGCATTACTGATAATATTTTGATAGCCCAGGAGTTTATGCACGACCTTCAGAGATCTCCTACCCGCCAGTGTCTTATGGCTGTCAAGCTAGACATGGAGCGAGCTTTTGACAGGGTGAGCTGGGATTTTCTGTACTGCACTCTTCATGAGTTTTGGTTTGATGGCCTTGTTATTGAATGGATCATGGCATGCATTCACCGGCCGTCATGCTCTCTTATCATTAACAATAGCCAGACTGATTTCTTCTACTCTGCAGTTGGTCTGCATCAGGGATACATAGATTACTAAGCTCCCCCTCTCTCTTTGGCCTACTTTTGTCAGCATGGATGTACCTAGCAGCATGAGAGTCATAGATTTGATTTCTCCAGATCATACATCCCAGCACAGTCCCACGGTGACCCGGTTCTTTGGGGAGAAGTTAGCCCACATGGTGCTTTCCATTCCGCTCATACCGAAGCACTCAGATTATGGAAGAAATCATGTCTCTCTAGTGCGCCTATTAGGGATCTGATAAGGATTTATCGGCCACACTCGCAGCATATGATTGATACAGCATGGATATGGAATCTTCCTATCCATCCCAGGATCTAGCTCTTTATCTGAAAGCTTGTGTAGGACTGTCTTCCCATCTGCTCATTGCTGGCTGGGAGGGGTATGTCCATTCAGGCTACTTGCCCATTATGTGGACAGGAGGAGGAGACCACTGATCATGCCATTTTCAGCTATCCTAGAGCGAGACAGATTTGGCTGATGATGGGTTACCATCCTAGAAAGGGTGCTGAGGGCTCTCGAAGGACTGCTCTTTTGAGTGACATTCGGAGAAGAATTCGACAGTAGGGCGCTATTTGGGCTGGCACTGCCTACCAAATTTGGCTATCGCGTAACCTGCTTATTTTCACTGATGATATTGTTTCTCCCCGTAGGGTTGTGAGAAAAGTTATTGCCTTTTCTGACGAATTCACACTCCATGGTTCTGCTTCTGATTCTGACAACTTTGGCCATTGGAACTTCTCTGCTTTTATCATCCGTGGGACTGATGGAGTAATATTGGCGGCTGAAGAATTCGGCCACCTTGATTCCTCAATTCCTTTGATCCTGAACTTTATGCCGCTTGGGTTGGTATCTCTTACGCCACTCGGATCCTACATGCTCACTGTCTCATCATCGAGGGAAACTCTACTACGGTCATCCGGTGGATTCGATAGGATTCCGTTGCTCACATACCTAGCAACTCTTTACTCCATGATATTTGGTCTACCGTTCGAGAGGTTTATTCAGTCTAGATCTGGCATGTCTACAGGAAAGCTAATGCTGCAGCTGACTGGGTGGCGGCCTCAGTGACCTATCACTCCACTTTTTGGATTTGGAAACAGAAAGATCCATACCCCATTGTGCTCACACAAATATTGTATTCTGATGTATCAAGGTATTAGACTAGTATAAACATCCGCTTTTACCACAAAAAAAAAAAATGGAACAAATCCAAAAAATTCTCCACAGCTCTACATAAAACCCACTTATTCAAACATCTAGGCATCTCCCAACCCCAACACTGTTTTTTTTTTTTTTTCAGTCTTCTTCTTCTTTGGATATCTTTCCGTTCGTCTTCAGGAATCTCATTTTAGATCGATGGACTATGCACGGCAGTTCATGCTGATTGAATTTTTTTTGTCTTAACATCATATGGAATTCGAAAATCGACTTTCGATGTGAATAAAATATTTTGGTTCTGAAAGAGAGAAAAATCGCACGTCAGCATCGCTGTGCAAACTTTTAATTAACTTGACATGAAAAAAATCACAGGAGATTTTAAGTGACGCATCGGATCAGGTTGAGTCGTGTGCAGATCCCCATCTTATGCGTACGTTGCAACGGGACAGAGCCCGTCCTGTACAATGTCTGGTCCAAGTGAGCAATGGCTTAACTCGCCCGCCCTTTGTCCTCATAGCCTAACTCAGATCGATCCTCCCATTTGTCCCTCGGACACGTCCTCCTGCTAAATGCGTAGTCAAAGAAAGAACAAGCCATGTCCCGTTGCATCAGGAGTTCAGTGCACGGTGTCGTGCTGCAAAGACTCTGTACATGTTTAGGAGCCACTTGCTCGATGGCAAGCATGCCAGCTTGCAAAATGGTATTACATCTCAACAGAGATGGATCAACGTACTACTGACTGTTCCAGCCGCATCAGATGGCAACTTAGCAAGCTTCCGTTCTAAGCCAATTTAGACCTTCAATAATACATGCTGTAGATCCGTCACAGCGGCGCTCACAAGGATCAGACGTCCATATATAGCAACCCCATCCCCATCCGACTTACCCAAGAGTTACAAAGAGAGGGCTTGTCCGGCTACACCTTCCAGCCTGTTCCCGTATCCTCAGTTGTGGTCATCGAAAAGCCGAGCTGCACCGATGCTGTAAGACTTTCTCATGATTAAATTAGGACTGGTTCCTCGGACAGGGTCGAAACCTCAAACGCAGCCCAACCCAATTGTTGAAACCTCAAGCCCAATTAAAGAAGTATTTCCGTGATATAACTAAACTAATTAAATATATGTAATAATGTTTGATCTGATGTCAACAACTAGATTGGCCACCGGTTAGTTTTGTCTGACTCATTCGCTAATGTTCCTAGATATGATACTAACACTGAATGAAAATTTTTACATAATGAAAATGTAAACTAAATATAATCACAATGAAACCATGTGGTGAAATATCTAAAATCAGACGGTGTGTCTCCACCATTCAAGGAAATTTAGAACTACAGATTCCAAGCAATCATACATACTCCAAACTTTTGTTTGTCGCCAACAACCAGAAGAAGAAGCAAGGAAATTTTTATTATTATAGTATGTATTATGATGATAATAATATTGTATTGTATTATAATATTGTATAATATATTATAATATTTAATATAATAATGTAATGCTATAGCATTGTTTTTTTCACTCTATCATGTTATAATGTTATTTAATATTATATAATGAAAAGCTTTTTTTTTTCTATGGACATCTTTCTACATGCATGACTTAGGTTCCTTAAGTTTCAGCTCTGGATAACTATCGATCAATTCTTTAAGGATGTGTTTGGGATTACTATACTGAATGATGATGTATAGATAAAAATAATTTGAGTTTATTATTATGTAATACAATCAAACACGATGATTTCATCATTGTCCTCTATATCAATGGTGATATTAAGTGGATTGCCCCATATTAAACATCACTTATAAAATTTGTACTAAGCATGATGAAGCTTTTGATGTGAAATTTTTAGAAGGTTGATAACTTATTACATAGTTAAATTTCTATCATACTCCAATTATCCTCGTTACCTATCTGATTTGAATTAAATTTGAATAAAATTTAGTATCATATTAGATGTTAATACAAATTTAGATGCTTACTAGTTATATTTTCAATGGTTCAAACAAAAAACAAAGTTGAACATTTGTTGTCATTTTACATAAATAATTATTTTACTTATTCATATCCTTTCAAATTAATTATTATTTATTATGCTATTTCATATTTTAATCATTATTGTTTAATAAAAGAACCGATCATTTTTTCCTTTGATAACAAATGAAAGTAAATATTTTTCAATTTTAATATCTTTCACAGATTTACTATTAAAAATATTTGCAAATATTAATAACTTCTATATATCTTTATATTGATATATAATTATTTCACAAGCTCTCCAATGCTTAAAACAAAAGTTATGATTTTTTTAATGTATGCTGTAAGTAAAAGTAACGGTGATATTTGATATAAAAGCTTTATTAATATTTATTTATTATACATTATTTGAAATAAATTTTATTTTTTATGTTTTTAATATAGACAAAATGGATATGCTATCAGGATTTTTAGAGAAAGAAGATATACTTCCGCCAGTTTTAAATTAATAATTAGGATATAAAGAATCATGGTGAATAGACCCCAACGATCGTTTCAGTCCACCAATCCTCTTATGCCAAGCTTTATATATGTTGTGCATGTTTACCATTTGAGTGCATAGAAACAGACTTGATCTCTCCTCGGTTAGATCAGGCGGCTTCCCATCTCCTTCTGAAGAGGATTGCGAAGGTTGCCAACGTGACAAAACCAAGGAAATAGCGCCATAGTTGTCGCTATGGTATGCTCCAGATTTCAATTGTCAAGCCGAGACTTCCGGCCTTCACTGCATATTATATATATATATATATATAGCTTCCAACACAACTGATCGACAAACCTCTTAATATATGCTATTAATCATATATTTTAGTGATTTTTAAACTACATACAATGTGGATTAAAAAAATAAAGTTATATTTCACTATAATCTAAGTATTAAAATTTATTTTCAAATCATGCATATTTTGATGTTTATAATTCATAATTAAGGTTAGTAACAGAGATAGGAATTTGATCCCTACAAAAATCGCTTCATTGAGGATGAGTTAATAGGGATGCAAATGAAATGAAGATTTTTTTTTTTTTTTTGAAAATCAATTGGATATGAGTTTAGGAACTATGGTCTCAATCTTTAAACACATTTCTGAATTTAAATAAAAAAATTATTTTTTTATAAAATAAAATTTATTTTATTTCTATAATTTTTTTTCTAAATATACCTCAACTCATCTACTTTGTTTAGTTATAAATTTTAGATATTTACAAATCCTAATGCTACCGTTTTATTTTGTTCTAAATTACTTCTTAAACATGTTTCCCAATTTACCGAAATAATTTTAGTTTTAAAATAGAGATGCTTAAATACCAAAATATAAATTAGACTTTCGACTAAAATTAATAATTTTATTGTTTGTTTATCAATATCATATTAATAATTATGATTTATAATTTTCATGGTTTTTAAATTTAAAAGTCCTTTTTTATTTTAAAAAAAAGGGATTGAAAATCTTCACGTGAATGAAAAGATGGATAGAGTAAAAAATTAATCCCCATTCGGTGGGGATTGAAAGGACCGTTAGAGGGTCGAGTAAGGAATATATGCTTTGCCCTCAATTTATCCTTTTTTTTTTTTTTCTCTGTCAATGATTAATATAAAGAATTTTTTAATTTAAATAATTTTTTATGTCCATTAAAAAACCATAGTATCAACTCAACTCTTCTAAGCCTTTTTCTAACTACTTACATGGGGTCAACTATATTAATCTACTTCCTCCACTCTGCTCTAATTAAAACTAAGTTGATATTTAAATTATAAATAGTTATATATTTTTAATTATTTTTATTTATATTAGTTTAGGTTTACGTTTATTTGTATTCTTACAATGAATTATTAAAAGATCATTTTTTTTAACTGAAAAGTTTAGAAGTTTTTATTGTATATGTCTAAACAATCGTAATTAATTTTTTCTTATTTTATCTCTAAATGAAGCTACTGATTCTATCATTTCTTTTATATACAAAACCATCATATATAATATTAATTTTTAAATAATATATTTGATGGTTAGTTGTATAAATTTGGATGTTTCAATATTTATTTTATTTAAAAAAAACTCTCTCCTCTAACAAAATTGTAATCGACATCTAATAGGCGGTTTAAGATTTGAAGAACGACAATGCACGGCGGCAGTCAATACCCCCACTCGATTTGGCACAAAATTTTTATTTTTCATAAGAGATTCATTAAACTCTTTATTTAAAGGAGGCGAAGCCAAATCCGAACATATCAGCTTAAACATCTACTAACTTCGGGAACCTTCGAAACTTTATTGCTTATTAGTACCAGCTTCTTCGTCCTAATCCTCCGATATCATACGAGAACCTGATCAGCAGCTCGATCTCGATACTGTCCGACAAAAATCAAACATCACCCACGGTTTATAAAAGTCCTGGAGTCGACGCCGCCCGCGGTATTCCCCCATGATCACTTGCAAGCTGGGAGCGGCGTTCCGCAGAGGCACTGTTGTGGAGGTAGCAGTACTCGTCGAACCGCGCCATGTTTCCTCCCACGGGGATTTCGCCGCACAACCTATTGTAACTCACGTTGAAGAACTGGAGGTTCCCCACCTTCGTTATCTGGGCCGGGATGCTCCCGTAGATCTTGTTATGGTTCAAGTCCACCGAGTCCAAGCCCTCCGGGAACTCGATGTTCGTAAGATCGAATGCCAACTGGTTCCTCGATAGATCGATCTGCTGCGCCGGCTTGGACTGGCCGAAGAGGATCGAGGCGTCACCAATGAACTGATTTCGCGACAGGTCTATCTGGATGAAGCCAACCTTTCCGAAAGCCAGCGGGATCTCGCCGGTTAGATTGTTGTGAGAGAGACGGAGATATGGCCCTTGCGAGGAGCTCTGGAATAGTGAGGGCGGGAGGAGCCCGGTGAGGTGGTTGCGGCTGATGTCGATGGAGTAGAGGGTGGGGAGGTCGCCAAGGGAGGCCGGGATGGAGCCGGAGAGGCGGTTGAAGGAGAGGTCGAGTTGATTGAGGGAGGTGAGCTCGGAAAGGAAGGCGGGGACGGGGCCGGAGACGTTGGTCCAGCTGATATCAAGGAACCGGAGGTTTTTAAGCTTGGTGAGAGCCTGGGGGATGGGACCGACGAGGTTGGGGAGATGGTGGAACATGAGGTTCTGGAGGTAAGGAAGATCGCCAACGGCGTCGGGGATGGTGCCGGGGAAGTCATCCTGGAAGAGGGAGAGGCCGATGACGCGGTCGGTCTTGAGGTCGCAGTCGACGTCGTACCAGTCGCAGCAGCCGGTGTCGTTCGTCCAGGAGGCGAAATGATAGGCGTTGTTGAAGGCGGCCTTGATGGCGAGCAGGGCCTTCTTGTCGTCTTTGTTGCAGCGAGCGGAGGAGACAGGGCGAGGCGCAGAGGACAGCGCGAGGAAGAGGAGGAAGAGAGTGAGGAAAGAAGAGAGGGCCAGCTTAGACGCCATTCTTCTAATAATTTGCCAAGGATTTTCTCTTTCTCGTGGGATGGAATGAGTTCGTAGACGGGGATGAATTCCCTTTATAGGGGTTGGCATGAGTGGGGAATAACCGGTGCTATGGTTATCTCGGCCCGCTGCGGCGCTGAGCCGCCGGCGGCTTCTTCTTCTTATCCTATCTATCTCCGCAAGGATACGTGATGAGCAGATTTTGGCGTCTAAGTGAGAGTTAGCTGAGCAGACAGGCTTCCCAACAAATCAATAAATGAAACATAGCATATAACTGGAAGTATCCCGTTCGCGAATGTCGGTGGTAATCATTCCCCTGGCTGGCCGGTGGATTGATATGGCTGTCTGCTGTGAGAGATTGGAGAGCTGGATGAAAAAGCGCATGCCGGCTGATTTAGGCCTGTTGATTTTGGTCAGCGACAGCGTGCGGGTACGCGGTCAATTCCTTCTCGAAAGGAATAACAAAAGCAGGTCATTCGTGCGCCTGATTGCTTCGACGATTGATATTAAAGTATTAAACTTTCCCCACGGTTTGCGTAACGCCCATGGAATTTGCATTAAATTTAAAGTATGGAGAAAATAAAAAAAAAACTAATGTAGCATATATTGCAAACGTGGCAGCCATTCATTGTTAAACAAAATAAAACACATAGACACGATGCAAGATTCGGAGAACTGGCTCTTTCTTTCTCAGTTATTTTCACCCCTTTATCCTTGCTGGTTGCTCAGCGTCGGATTCTTTGAAGAATATCTCTGAACCCTCTCCAGCTCTTCGGCATAGATTTTATTTTAGATAAATTGAGATCAAGCCATGTCTGGTTGCATCTGGAGTTCAGTACACGGTGTCATGCTGTGTTAACTTCAACCCTGCTGTGTGGCAACCAATTGCTCGATGCCAAACATGTCAAAATGGTATGTCATCAGGGCAGATATAGATTAACCACCAGACGCTCCAGCGGCACCGGATGACAACTCAACGGGCTTCCTTAGTAAATTAGACCCCACTTCCATTGATTTCGTGTTATTAGGTAAAATTTTTAAAAATAGTTTTTGTAAAGCTCAAAACTATTATAGTATTTTGCGAAGCTAAAAATATAATATACAAATTTATTAAATAAACGTTAATGTTTTGCAATATTTTAAATTATAATTATCAAATAATAAATAATTTTAAAAAAATATCTACAATTATATGCTCAACTTTCATAAGTTTTATTATTGGTAGTGATGATGCCTGATCATCATGAGCTGATGTCCATAAACGTTCGTGAGTGCACTATGAACTTGCTAATGAAGCTTCACTCTACGTCGAGACCTGCAAGAAATTCTGAGAATCGGATTCTTCGGAAGGGACCCTCCGACGCTCAAGTCATCGATCAGAATCACAGTCGTGAGCTTGAAGAAGCTCGAGAGAGAGTTTGAATCTTTTTGGCTCTCTAAATATTTGAGAGTTCAAATGTGTTAAGTTGTGGATATACCTGGTCGGGGTTTTCTTTTTTCTCTTTTATTGATATTACTTATCATCTAACGTCACGTGGAGTCTCATGATGGATGATGACTTTGTGAAATCTGAGTGATTGATACTTCATGATGGATGATGACTTTTGGATTCATTCGATTTGAGCAATTGGTACTTCATGATGATGATGACTTTTCGATTCATTCGATATGAGTAATTGGTATTTCATGATGGTTGTTGACTTTTGGGCTCAATATCAGAATTAGTGAGATTTGTTCCATCAGACATGAGGGCCATAGGCGGTTAGTGGGCCTAATGTTATCAAGTATGTGGGCCGTAAGCAGTTGATGGGCCGATCCAATTCAGAGACAAAACCGCGTTGAAAGTTAGGATTAACATCCGATCCAATTCAGAGACAAAACCGCGTTGAAAGTTAGGATTAACATTCTTTCAACTCTTGCCGTCAGTTAATTTTGATGATTAACTTACACTTGGCTTCGCCAGCCACATCATGTAGCTCCGATAAATAAAATGTTAGCCTTTGAAGAATATATGTTGCAGCTAACATGCACGTAGGATCTCTTTTGGATGAAGATTAGGATATCTTTAAAAGAAGTAAAAAGAGACATGATAAAATAAAGGTCGAGCATTAATTGTCAACCGGCTTCCGGTAGCTCGAGCTGCGGTTGCGTTCCAGGGCTGGAACTCCACCACCGGACGCATGGTCAAACTAGAGCTGGTTCCTCGACGGTTCCAGCCTAGGACGGGGTTGAAATCTGAAATGCCTCAACCCAGTTAATGGCAAAACGTCAAACCCAATGACGCAACATGACAGTAACGCATAGCGAAAAACTTTTCATGATGCAAATATAAACCCAAATGATGAAATGTATGAGGTCTGCTTGGTTCGGTGTTTGGAATCAAATTTCATTGGAGTCAAAATCATCCGTTCTTTTTTGTTTGATTCATATAAAAATCAAAATCAAAATAAAATTTATTTATATTACTGCTATTGTTTAATTTATCCAAACCTTAGAATCAAAATAAATTTAAATATTTAATTTTACTTTTTAAAAAAAATCAAAATTTGATTTATATATATATATATATACTTAATTTAATATTAATTTTATAAATAAATAGAAATAAATAAAAAAGATTATAAGAAATTATAATATAATAGCATAATATTATCATAATATAAATCATAATTTTTAATTTTTTTTATGTGCCATAAAGGAAGAGAAAGAGCTTGTGATTGGGATGGCGTTGGTCATATATAGGATGGGAGGAGCAAGCAATATTGGATGGGAAGAGGAGAGAGAAAAAAATATGCGAGAAAGATGAGAACGGTAATAAGGGAAGTCAAACGAAAATGATTATAGTGTTAGAATGAGAATAATAATATTAAATAAAAGTTTAGATTTCTAATTGATTCTAAATGAAATTAGAATCAGATTGGAATTTCATCTAAACGAATAACTGGAATTGGATTCCAATTTCTACTGTACTCCCAACAAATAAATTGGCAAAGATACTGAACCTTAATTTTCTGGTTCAACTTCATTCTGAAGTCAAGCAATCGTTAAAATACTCTGGAACATCTATTGCCCTGCATCGTATTGGCAGCATTATATTGGCATAAGAGGAAGAAGGTAAGCGATGGGGCAAACTTTCTCACAATGCAAGTAATGCATTTCTTTTGGGCAAAATGCAAATAATGTATTTTAAGCTCTACCATAGCCACAAGCTCCAACGGGCTAAAGGAATGTCAAAAGCCTAAGCTCCATGCTTCTCTGTCTCCATAAGCTAGTATTATTTTTATAGGAGGACAAGAGATGTACTTTTTGGGATGACAGTCAGAATTTTGAATGTTATTTGAATGTTTATCAAACATAAGACACCATCTTTGCAACAATATGCTATGAAAATTTTATGACATGAGATCAATTGGATTCATTAACAAATGCATTTACATCACATGGTTCTGATGTTACACTGATTAAAGAACTTTCCCTTTGGATCTGCATTGACCTACATGTGGTTGATAGTTCAACAGAAGAAAGGTTTGCTGTACCGGTCAATATGTTGTCATACTAGATGCATCGGACATGCAATGTGTACCAGTCAATATATTATCATGCTGGTATTAGTTTGAAGGGCACATCAGATGTATCGAACATACAGACATTGAGCTTAGAATTTTATCGATACACCCTTCAGCACTATGAAGACGAAGCATAAACAGAATAAATGTATCCCACAAGAAAATAAGTGCAAATTTCTTCAAAAAGGAAAAATAAATACAGAAGATCATCCTGTTCCATCTGGACTGTCATATTTAAAGATTCATATATATTGGAAGCGTCATGATTTCAAATTTCGTAGCTTGAAACAACTCAAACATTAACTACAGTGGCATAGTCTGGATCACTGCCAAAATGCACCAGACAGACCAGGAATCAGTAAACGAATTTCATTACAGCAATCAGATTCTTGTTTCTCAAATCAGTTATTCATTGGATAAGCAAGGTTATTTATTTGACAGAAACTTCTCTGAGGAAAAAAGCACTAAAAAGAATGCAAATAGCATGCAGAACCATGCTTGTAACTTTTAGATTGCATGTTTTAGAATACTTATAACAAGAGCCACAATTGCATCCTGCTGACAAAGGGGGAAATAGTAACTCTAAAATTTGAATGTCTGTCCAATCTTGGTATGTCTATTCAATCACAGTATAAACTGGCTGCCCCGCTGCATATTGATACGCTTAAATTAACGTGGAGAGACCCGCCGAGTTCCACCACAGGTATACAAATTTATTTACACCCAATGAATCATTAGTTGAAATAAAGATCAAAGGGAAGAGAAAAGGGGAATGCCAGGGAGGGTGGCACCTGCATCGACAATGAAAATGTTGCCGGTCACATAATCTGATGAGTCATCGATCAGATAACGGACAAGTGATGTCAATGCTGGATCTGATGTGCCGAATGTTTGCAGTGGAACTGTCCTTTTAGCCACATTATCGAGCCATTCTCTTTGCATAAGACCTTTAGTTATCTCAGACTTGAACAATCCAGGTGCTATAGCGTTGACCCTGATGTTATATACTCCCAGCTCCAAGGCCATAACCTACCATTCCAGAAAACTCAATTTCCACAATCCAAGTAATATAACATAAGGATTTAATATAACACATTGCATTATTTCAACATAAGTTTGTTAGAAACTACTTTCTTTAATATATATAAATTAAATTAAGCTCAAGAGCTGCCAGCTTTATGAATATAAAAATCATTTCTAAGGCAGGTTAGGAATATGATTTACAATATTTCCAAGAGAAAAAGATGTTGGAAAAAAATACAGACAAACTACACAAAACCAGCTACTTCCCAGAGGTTTTTTACTTTTATTTTAATTGAAATGAGAATGAAGATATGTTATGCAAGGACCAAATCAATCGAATTCCACTCACTATCAACAGCCAAGTTCCCGTTAAGGACAGACAGCAGTAAGGACTATGTAGGTCCCATAGCATCACTAACCACTGCTTAAAGCACGTCTAAAGTACAAAAGCAATGGTTAGCACCCTGCAAACCTTCTGTCACTATAAATAAGATAAGCTATAGAGCATATAGCTTTAAGTCCAGAAAGTTCCAGAAATAACTGAACATGGTCTCATGACCACTATCAACCCAACAGCAACTGTCTAAGAATTGGTTCCAGGTTCTTAGCCACTGGGAAAAGGAAGGCACTCATGAAACCTAGCAAGTTGGCCAGCAGAAAGATCTATTGTAATGGTCATTGTTTTAATCTGTGGAACCCAAGAACAATCCTCTGAAATTTCCTAGATTTGAAAAGAGTGCAGAGAGAATTAGTCTTTTGACATTTGACACTATGTTTATTTCTGAAGCACGAATTATAAGATAAAGAGCCAACTGAAATGCAGCCTCACATATATGCATGTGTGTATGTCTGCATCTCTAACTACAAAAAGGCATATTACAATTACAGACAACATAAAGCACGATAAGCAGGAGATTGGATTTTGGAAGCAGTGCATCAAATTGACTGGAAACATTATGTGCTCTAATTTGCAGCTATCAGTAGCATGTCCTCCCCAAGATTCACCAATGCAACCACTCAAAAAATACAGCCTTGTCAATGAATGTAAGCAGTACTGGTCTCCCATCTATAGGGAACTTAAGAATACCGTTTTTTCAGCATAGTAAATTAAATTTCGGAAAAGGGGAAAAAGTCAATGTCAGGGATTTGCATCCTCTAGCAATATTACCTTGGTAATAGCATTTACACCTGCTTTTGATGCAGTATAGGCTATACCACCAGGTAGCTGTCCGCGATCGATGCCACCAATAGATGAAATATTGATTACTGAACCTTGCTGTTTTGCATCACGCATTCGTCTGCATATATATTTGGATACCAGCCACAATCCAGTTAAGTTAGTTGCAATAAGACTCTTCCATTCCTCTTCAGACCAATCCAGTGGAGAATATACCCCACCTGCAGGATGCATTAGCAGCCAGAGACAGAGGCATCAGATGGATTGCGGATTAATGATCAACTAAAAGCAGACAATTAAAGCAAACTTAAGATAACGACACAAATATAAAGTGCTGATAAAAAACTGCAGTCATAGCAGAGGTGAACATAACAAGAATCAGTATGTTGTTGTTTTCTTCAGTAACAAGTCACATGTCATCTATCTGTAATTTGGGTTTTGAATGCCAAGAGAAAAACCAAACTGTCTTAATAGGGAATATACCCATTAGACAAGGAAGAAGAAAAACAAAAGGCTCCATATAGAGGACATAATATGTTGCTAGCAAAGACTTACCACAAAAATAGTAAGTGTATATTTATAGACAACCTACATGTGGTGCATTCTGATAAGAAATACAGAAAAGAAAATGAGAGGTTTTCTGTGATATAATATTGTAATTTAAACCTGCAACTGTTATCAACAAAATCAACTCCTGTGATGAGGTGGCTAAGCACCAATTTGCTCAGCATACAAATAAAAAGAGAAATATTAAAAATGCACCTTTTGTGTTCTCTTCTTAAATAATAAGCAGGAGTGCTGATATTAGAAAAAGTTTCTCTCTTCTTAAATAATTAGCAGGAGTGCTGATTTCAGAAAAAGTTTCTCCAATTCTCCAGTCAAGGTCAGTTAAAAAAGAGAGTTAGTCACAAAGAGATCATGTATGTATATTGCTCTTAATCCGGATGCTGTGTAAACCCAAATTGACTCTTCCAGCATGACAACTCAATGTATCCTACAATTTCCTTGTATAATACCATTGGTCACATAAAAGTTATAATCATGCACATATGATTCAGATATAATCATGCACTTTTCCCTGTTCAATAAAAGGTTAAAAGCCTAACTGGAATCTTTTCTTTTATGCAACCAGACACAGTGACCATCATCTTTTATCCTATCAGCGCTCCTTTCACAAAAGCTCTGTCAATTATCAAAATCACATCATCAGTCTGCACGTTGGTCCAGTTATTTGATTTAATTTTTGCTTATCATATATGCCACTAATTAATAAACTTGAGATGAGCTGATTCTTTGTCGTGGTAGTTTGATGCATTCATCATATATGTTCCCTCAGCACCTCATGCCTTCTTTTCAATTTTTAACAGCTACCAAAAGTTACAAAAGCAAAATCTTCTTTTTCCACCATTAAAAATTGACTTCTCTCAAACTTCATAAAAAATGTCAATATCCAACGTCAAAGGCTTCGAGTCCCAATAAACTTGAAGAATGATAAAAGATGAATGAATCTTTAACATCAGAGGCCACGCTTATGAAATCCAATAACCAAGAAAATTCTGTGTGTGTGTATATATAAAAAAAACAATAAATAAATCCAGACAACCTTCTACTCCTATAATTTCACACGTTTATGTACCAACAAACGATTTTAATTCTCCAAATAAACAATATAAACGATATATAAATAAGAACAGACCTCCTCAAACAATATATCAGTTATGTGCTAAGAAACGAAGTCAATTCATCAAAATTACCTCTAACCCCGGCGTTGTTCACCAAGGCATCGATCCGACCAAACACCTCCCAAGCCCTCTGCACGGAGGCCTCAATAGCGGCGCCCCGGCGCTCACGTCGAGCTCGACAGCCACCGCGCGGACGGCGGAGGGCCCCCGACCTGATGAAGCCGACGACGAGGACTCCGACCCGCCGTTGATCTCCTCGCACAGGGATCTCAGGAGGTCGGTCCTCCGGGCGGCCGCGATGAGAAGGCAGCCGGCCTTCGCGAGATTGAGACATAAATCGCGACCGATACCGGATGAGGCGCCAGTGACCATCACGACCTTGCCTTCCAGGTTGCTCCGAGGCATCCGGATCGCCGGCGAGCTCCCCGCCACCATCTGTCTCCCGGCTCGTCGAAGCTCTTTGGTGGCATGATTTAATCTAAACGGCGAGACGCGGGGCTAGCCGAAGACCGAAGGTGATTTATAGGGCGAGAAAGAGTTTTTATTATTATTATTATTTATAATGGAGGAAGCCGTCATGGAATTGCGCCAAAATTAAAAACGTTTTAGTTGACTCGGGCGGACGCTGGAGTTTGAAAATCGGACCGGAAACGAATCGGCTTAATATTTAAATTATGAGATCGATCGGATAAATCGGTTTAATTAGATCGAATAATATTATAATTAATTTTAATTTAATAATATAAAAATAATAAAATATTAATATTAATTTAAATATAAAAATTAAAAAAATTAAAAGTTAAATCGGTTCAGTTTAAAATCTAAACAATTTAATAATTTTTTTTAATTTTTACCGAATGCTTCGATTTTCAAAACACTGGCTGAAACGATCGCCACCAAGCTCATCCCCTTGAAGGATTTGATCGAATTAGTTCAGGTTCATTCTTGCCCTTAATCTTTTTTAATATATAAATTTAATAAAAAAAATCTAAATTTAATTTATTATTAAATAAATTGAATTAGATTATGTTTATAAAAAAAATTAGATCGAATAAGATTTTTAACTCTACTTGAATCCATTCCAAATTATTACATTTAAATCAAGCATATAATTATTTTTATTACTAAAATCTAATAATTAATAATTAAAATAAATTAATTAAAATTTAAAATTTAAAATTGAAAAATATTAATTTTATTTATATAAATAATAATTCTTAAGTTTATAAATTATTGTATTTAAAATATTTATTAATATTTAAATATTTATTAATAAAAAGTCATTAAAATATATAATAAAATATAAATGTTTATATATAATTAGAGAAGAATTGTTAGGATGAATAAAAAATTAATTTAAATTGGTTTTATTTAATAAATTTAAAAATAGATAAAATAATATAATATAATTAATATTATGAATTAAATAAATTAAATTTGAATCGAAATGAATAAAAAATAATATTTGAATCTGAGTTAAAATTTAGATTGAATTTAATTTTTAAAATTGAATATAAATTTATGGATCTCTAGGGTCGGCTGCTCCACGAGGGTCCTCATGCTCACCTACCGCTTCCGAGCTACCCTCCGTATTTTGAGAGGGCGTGAAGTTCATGTTTTCAAATTTAATTAAGACCGCAGTTTGAACGCGCAGAAAGTCTTTCGACTTTCCAGTCTTCGGAATAACATGTGGTTGTTGGACATCGACTTTCAAGTCTCTCAACGACCAGAATCTTAGGCAGTGCTGTATCCTGTCGACATGAGGTTCCAATCGCTACCCACGAAACTCCCCCAACACTCAGGTGGTGGACTTGGACCCGACGTTGATCACTGATTTTAATATATCATACAGCTTAATTTTAGATTGTTGACTTGTCAAATTTAATGCTATTGTTTTTAATATATCATAGAAAAGAAAGAGGGACATCTCGATCTCGATGTCCCTGCCTGAAAAGAAATAAAGCGCATAGGTCGCGTCGAAATCAAAATGTCACGTGGATGACGCTGACCCGTTCTTAACCTTACGTTGATGACAACTTTTAGTTCTAGAAGTTCACACATGGTCAACATGAAAGGTATGTTGACGTCTGGGCCAATTTAGTTCCGCTGGATTTTAAAAATTCTATATGTAATTAGAATATTAAATAATAATAAATTATTATAAGAAATAAAAATAATTTTTTATTACATTTTGATATAAAAAATAAATCATATATTTAAGAAAAAAATAAAGATGAGCTAATATATTTATAAAAAAATCTTAATAAATTATTTTATTATAGTTAATTTAAACTTTAAATCCATCCAAACTATCAACCATATCATGCAATAGGTGTTCGTCTAAGCTTAAATTATATGAATCATAATTTTAATCGATAGTGAATACATTCAGATCGTATTGTTAGATTAAAATTATTTAACTAATTTTATAAAATTAAACTTAGGATAATTAATAATTATTTATATATGACAAAAAAATAAACAAGTTGCTCTCATTCCTACCCCATGTACCAATGGCCATCTTGGTTTGTACACATGCATACCATGCATCTCAAGATGCATGTGATTTTCTATGCCAATGGATGGTAGAGTTATTCACAACCATGGGAAGCGTTTTTCTTTCGTAGAGCAATTTCCCCCATCACCTATCCATTTATTTAACCACACTTTGGACGAGAAAATGAGAGATGATCTAATGAGTCTTGGGATTTCCCACCAGGATGATAAAATTATGTACGAGCATGACTCAAACTTAATGTAAAATAAATAAGTTCGGATCTACTTTAAGCGAATTCGTATCAAAAATATGTTATCATAGTTATAATATAAAATAAACATATCATATCACGGATCTATAATCCAACTAATCCAAAATAATTTATTTAACTTTTATTTAATTAATAATATATTAAATAAATTATATTAAGCATATAAAATTAAGTTTAATCATATTAAGTAAGTCGTTTTGTGTTAAATCAATATGGTCGGTATATTAAACGAACTATGCATGATGTATGGTGTTTTCTGTTTAATAATTTTGTAATGCCTATGTTTAAATTCTTGATATAATTTATTAATTATGTTACATTTATGTGAAGCCATATGATGTTATATTTTATCTTTTTTTTTTTTCAAGCGGGCGATCATACCACTCTGGCGCGAGTCAAACCCGAAATGTCAAAACATAAGATTTGATGAAATATTACAGGACAAGGGATACCAGCATGCCATTCCCACTGACCAGAATGACGAGCCGCAAAAGAAGCAACCCAATCGGCCGCTGCATTACCTTCCCTATAGATATGCCTAATCTCTACAGCACACATGCTCTGAAAAAAGACCAAGATATCTCTAATCAGGGGATTTAGAGGAGAGTAAGAATCCACATCCCATCTAATCCACCTAATGACCGAAAGAGAATCTCCCTCTATGATCAGCCTGCGATGACCGAGCTGACGAACAACATAAGTAATACCTGCCCAAGCTGCCTGAAGCTCCGCCATAGGACCGAAATATCAATAGCACTATGTCCACCAGCCGCAAGCAGTTGACCCTCTGACCCACAAATAATAAACCAGAACCAACACAACGATCGAAGACAGAACCATCAAAGTTCACTTTGACGAAACCTAGGGGTGGGGGCTCCCAAGAGATAAATACCGTAGAACGGTGCGCTGCCATAGCAGCAGGGGAGTTCCAGTGACCAGGCCCATCAGTGTGACTACCAGAATGATAGTGATTGTACTCCCAGGCATGACAACGAGCACGTCGAAGAACAACCTGCGGTAAAACTGTCTCCTCAGCAAATACAATCTGGTTCCGAGTCAACCAAATATGGTAAGCCAAATAGGCAGATAAAACACCCTGAGAGCGGGGGCCACTCTGAATGGCCATCCGGATAGAATGCAAAAAGGAGAGCCGGGTAGGACCATCCTCCAGCAACCAGGGGGTAAAGTGGGTCAGCTGCCAAATCTGAGATGCACGAGAGCACAAAAATATGACATGATCAATTGACTCAATCTGCATCCCACATATCGGGTAGAGAGGCGATAAATCAAGCCCACGATCGGCCAAAAGGCTACAGGTATGTAGACGGTCCCACCAAAGCTTCCATAAGAAAAGCTGGGTCCTAGGATGCACTGGCAACCGCCAAATCCAAGCAGTATTTCCAAGGCCCGAGGTCGAGGAACGAAGACGGGCAACCAGATCCCTTGTAGGGGCACAAGGAAGACAGGAACGACGCCACAGTCTTGTATCTGGGCCATCAGAACGAGGAAGAGGCATGGCAAGGATATGGTGCGCAAGATCCGGACCACACAGCCGAGACACCAACGGACCATTCCAGCCAGTGTTCCCCTGGCAAATCAAAGAAGAAACCTACATAAGGGGGTTCAATTTCAGAGCTGATAAATGTCGGCCAACGAGCCAGAGGGAGATCCGTAACCCAAGAGTCCTGAATAACATCAACTGAAGTCCCATCCCCAATCATGCAATGGATATCAGCCATAATGGTGGGAGCAGCCTGGCAGATGGCACGCCAAAAGAAGGAACATCCACGGGAGGGGCAGATAACTGAGTCAGAAGTTTAGCCCCATATCTGCCACGCATAATAGAACTCCAAAAACACTGAGGATCCAGCAGGAATCTGGAAGCATGCCTCGCAAAAAGAGCCTCACGTCGGAGAACCAAGGACTGAATGCCAAGTCCCCCCTCAGAAGTAGGTAAACAGATACTATCCCAGGCCAAAAGATGCAGACCATGACCCCCTTGCATGGATCCCCAAAGAAAGTCCTTAATCCGTCTCTCAACCCGATGGAGACAGGTAATCGGACCATAGCATTGGACAACAGATAGAGAGGCATGGACGTGAGGATAGAACGGATCAGAGTAATGCGGCCCATCATAGATATACCAGAAACCTGCCATCGGTCCAATCGAGCCGAAATCCGACAATCAAGGTCTCCAAAGTCCTGCTGACGAGGCCGCCGACTCGAAATAGGGATACCAAGATAGTTCAAGCGGTCAGAAACCAAGGAGATCCCTAATAACTGAGAAATGGCAGTACGACACCGGGGAGAGGTTGATGGACTGAAGCAAAGAGAGGATTTCTGCAGGTTAACCCGTTGCCCGAATTCCAGCAGTAGGACTGAATGATAGAAGAAAAGGTGGCTGCATTCTGAACAGAAGCTGGGCTGATCAAAATACAATCATCAGCAAATAAAAGGTGGGTAAGAGGAGGTCCTGAGGGCCCGGGCATATAAGGCCGCAACACTGACGACCGAACCGCCTGATGTAAAGCACATGACAAATCATCTGCACATAGCACAAAGAGGAACGGCGAGAGAGGGCAACCTTGCCGAAGACCAACAACAGAGGAGAAAAAATCCGTCGGACTACGTTGATAATAATAGAGAAGTAGGCCCTTGGACACAAGCCATAACCCAATCAATGAATAGGTCCGCAAATCCAAAAACCCTCAGCGTATGTTGCAGAAAAACCCAGCTCATCCTATCATAAGCTCTTTCCATATCAAGCTGGATTGCCATAAGAGAATGATGACGAGTGGAACGCTGAAGGTCATGCATAAACTCCTGGGCAATAAGAGCATTATCAGTGATACTGCACCCACGAATGAAGGCACCCTGCTCCGGAGCAATGAGACGGGGAATCACGCCCTGCAGTCTAGTAACCAAGATCCGAGCGCATACTTTATATAGGGTAGTACACAAGCTAATCGGCCTGAAGTGCTGGGGGAGCAATGCATTAGCTCTTTTTGGAACAAGGGCAAGAAAGGTCCACTGCCAATCAGGAGGAATAGATCTAGCAGAAAAAACAGACTGAATAGCCAATATAACATCATGCACAACTATATCCCAATAATAGCGGAAGAAGAAAGGCGGAAAGCCATCAGGACCAGGAGCTTTGTCAGGAGCCAAAGCCCAAACCGCTGAACGAATCACCTCCGGCAAAATCTCCCGAACCAGAAGACCATTTTCACTCTCAGAAACCCTGGCAGTCCGGATAGCAGAGATAATGGGGGAATCAGAACCAGACACCTCCAACCATCGAACCGAAAGAACTGGAAAACTTGCTCCCAAATAGCCCCATCTTCTACAAGGACGTTACCAGCCTCATCCCTCATACACTGGATCCGATTAGCAGCATGCCTAGCAACAGTAGCCTGGTGAAAGAACCTAGTATTTCTATCACCATCCTTAATCCACTGTATCCGGACCGCTGCCTCCAGTAAATCTCCTGCTGACGAGCAAGGAGTGATGCAACGCCAAACACCTTCTAAGAGACAAAAGATTAGAATCAGATAAAAGTCCCTCTGCATCCTCCTTCGCCTGCAAGGTAGTAATGTCCCTCTCAACATCTGAACTTGCTGCATGAGGTCCCCCACCTCTCTTCTAGACCACCCCAATAGCCTACGTTTTGTAAGCTCTAAGCGCGAGAGAGACGGTAAGCAGAGTTCCCTCTAACTGGCATCCGCCACACCTGATTTATCAAATACCGAGTCGACGAATAACAGGACCAAAACTGCTCAAACCTAAAAGGCCCCCTCCGATAAGAAGACAATTATGTAGAAATAAGAAGGGGACAATGGTCCGACGCAATACGCGGGAGATGAGAAGTAGTGGCGCAGGAAAAGGACTGCATCCAGGAAGGGGAAGCCAAAGCCCGATCCAACCGCTCCCAAACCCTTGCAGTACCGTTCCGATTATTGCACCAAGTAAACTGCGGACCCGAGAAGCCTAGATCAAGAAGACCAGCTGCAGATATAAAGGAACGAAACTCTTGGAGTTCAGAATCAACAAAACGACGTCCCCCGCACTTCTCAGTAGCATCAACAATACAGTTGAAATCACCAGCAACTAGGGTCGGGAACCCTTGTCCTAACAAAGTAAGAATCTCGACCAAAGATCGTGCCGCTGGCGAAAATCAGTGCTGGCATAGACACCCAAAAGCAACCAGGGCGGAGCGATACCCTCCGAAATAACCAAGGCCACCTACTGGTGACACTGGTGAAACGCATCAACACGAATAGCAGGGTTCCACCAAAGAGCCATAATACCCCCAGAGAGCCCATTAGCTTCCACAGCATAGGAAGACCAATTGCGAGAAATACGCCTCCGAAACCGCTGAAGACTAAGACCCGACAACCGAGTTTCCAATAAAACACATATATCAAATGATGATTTTGCAAAAGCCTTCCAAAGGAGGACTGAAAAGAAGGTTTCAGTGCTCCACGAACATTCCAAATGAGGATCTTCATAGCAAACAAAAGGACAAGAAGCCTAGGCTTCAGTCTGGTCCCCCGATATTACCATATCTGTGTTGGCTCCCAAATCAGAACTCTATATCTGGAATCCCTGATCCGGCAACTGACACATTGACTGGATAATAGGTACCGACTGAGCAAACTCCATGGGAGCAACATCGCTCTGATCCTGAGGCGAAGATTCACCTCCCCGAGAAACAGAGGGGGATCCAGCTAAGGCATCTTTCAGTGCTAGGACAGCAGAGTCATGATCATCCAATCCATGAGTGAGGTCAGTCCCCATAGAATTAACAGCAACCCTGGATGGGCCCTTGCCTGCAGAAGTAGCCCGGCCTTTACCTTTACCTTTAGAGTCCTTAGGGGACACTTGAGGCCCTATGCCCTCAACAGCCCTAGCCCGCTTCAGCGAGGCTGGATTGGCATCCGCCCGACCTTAGAGCGTCCGGCCCAACGATCCGATCCAGTGAGAGAAAAGGGATTAGAAGTCACCTTCTCACCCTCCTTCAGATGAGACCCACTGAGAGGAGGAGACTTAACACTCAGAGTCCCTGGGGAATTATCATTCAGCTCATCTGAATGTTTAGCCATAAAATGGAACACAGCTTCAGAGGAGCTTCCCTTCTCAATCTGAACCTTAGAATGGTTCATTCTCCTGCTCCCCTTCAAGGACTTCTGATAATTGGAGGGAAGACCATCATGCAGAGCTCCCTCAGCTGAGCCCACGGGAGGATCAGAACAATCAGTTTCAGAATGAACAGTAGCCGGCACGTTAGAAGACACCTGGCACGGCTCCTTCTCCTTCCTGTTCACAGTATTAACAAACCCAACATTCAGAGGGGAGGACGAAGGGCCAGACCTTCTCCGAGCTACCTTCCATGGCACCCTCCAGCCCTCTTTATCACCCAAAACTTCAGCCTGAACCTTACCCAGCTCCTCCACTGCCGAGGCAAGACCCGATGACACCCCCTCCTTCACCAAAGCAGGGGACGCCTTCCGGTGACGAAGTGCAGCCATCCATGGCCCAAACAGAGGAGCCACCGCAGGGGAACCCGGTTCCAAGGAGGACGAACATGGTCCTGACAAATGGAGTGATCCACAGTTTGGGCAGATAGAATCAACATGTTCATATGAAAATTGCTGCCAAAAAGGGGAACCCCGGCCTCTGAATCTTGCCCCCGGCCGAAGAGGCTTGCTCAAATCAACCCTCACGCTGGCACGAGCGAAGCTACCCCTCCTCCTCTCCTTCGTGAAGACATCTGCCTCAACAAATTGGCCAGCAACCGATAGAATACTGCGAAGCATCTCCTCATTCCAGTATTCAATAGGTAAATTCGGAAGGCGGATCCATAACAGCGCCGATTGCAGAGCATCCTCAGCCGGAACGAAATCGGGCCGCCAAGGCTCCACCGCGAGCGGCTGTCCATTAACAATCCATGGCTGCAGTAGAGCAGCACATCGAGCAGCCGAGAGCTTGAATTTCATCAAGAATGTCCGATGGGCCAAAGAGATTGAGTCAATTTTGCCCGTCAAGCCTGCCCGGCGGAATTCCCTGAGAACTGCTTCCAGGGGAACCCACCTCGAAAGAGGACGGACAATCACACCAGAGAAAAACCAATTGTCCGACTCCCTTTCAATCTCCGTCGTGGGCAGTTGGATAATCTCCGGGAACATCCGCTCCAGCCCAGCAACAACTTCAGGGGACAGCAACGGTGCCGACCAAGAGAACTCCGAACCAGCCTTCCTACGGGGCACCGCACCATGACCTAGAAGACCATCCCCACCGGACGAAAAGAGGAACCATCACCGGCCATCAGCACCGGAGTAAAGGACACCGGAAACTGAAGACACACCGGAGATCGGGATGAAGGCAGACCGCAGCGGTAATCTTAAAGCAACCCTTAAAACAGCGTAAGAGAACTTTCAAGCACGATTCTCAAAGCAGAGGCCCATATCACCTTTCTATATTTTATCTTTCATACGGCACAAAAACACAAATTATCACCTTTCATTTTCTGTAATGCATCAAAAGAGCCCGGGCCAGTCAACAAGATTTGAATGAAAAGTTTTCTCCTTTTTTTCTTTTTTATTATCAGGATTAGGCTTTTTTTATGAATGGCTCTCAAGGGTCGAACTAGCTGGGCAACGATAGCGTATTTCATGGCATTTATTTAAGCTCATAAATCACACAATTGGCAAGGATTATTCTACTCAGGGTCAAGAGTCGTTGGCATTGCTTGGGAATCCCAAGTCAACTTAGCTGGCGAAACCTAACCAACAAAAAGACACCGATTAAGACATGTATGTGTAGGGGTACAATTTTTGACATGACACGATAACTCGATACGAACACGATACGAATTAAATGGGTTTGGGTTGACTATTTTTTTAGTACAAATCTATGTATAACATGATCCGCCAACACGAAGTGTTCGGGTTCAACCGCTTAATCCGAATTGATCCAAATTGACATGTGTATTTAATCGGGTTAACACGAACCCGTTTGACCTGTTTTGACCCGTGTATTTAATCGGGATAACCCGAAACCGCCGCAGTCCACTGGCCCATAGGCCTACAAGTCCACAAAGACCACAACCCGCTCGCTTTTAACTCTGAGTTATTTTGGTATTTCCTTCGCTCGCCTGACGCCCACTTGTCTTCCGTAGTTCCGCTCGCCCCTTCAACAGTCAACCCTAACCCTAGCTTCTAGCCTTCTATTCGGCCATTCATTTTTGCCGCTCGCCTTCGTCAGAGCTTTGGAGTTGCCAGATCTTTCCGATTGTCACCGGCGAGCAACGAAATCGTCACCGACAAGCAACAAATCTATTGGTAATTTTTGTTTCATCCCCGGTTATCCTGTATGTATCCTTGTTCTCTGTGGGTTGTGTGTTGAGTCTTGCTAAAAACCGTCGCCGAAGAAGAGACGGCGACGGCGTTCGGATGGATCTAGATCTCTAGATCTAGTTTCCGGCAATGGTGGGAAGCCATGGCTGATTTCCAACGATGGTCGGGCTCCGTTAAAGACAAGAGGACTGCAGGTCTTCTAGTCAGATCGGGCTCCCTTCTCCCATCTCCTCATCTCTTCTTCATAAAATCAATTATCGTCTATCATAATGTCATCTCTTTTATGGTCCATTTCCTCAAATCCAGCCATCTTTAATGCGTATAAATATTAACTACTTTTACAATTCAAGAGGCACTTTGATCGTTCATCCCCTATTGGCAATCAGAGTCTTCCCCTATTAGCAATCAGAGTCTTCTGTTGGCAATCAGAGTCTTCCCCATCTTTCGTCAATTAATCATTGAAGAATAGAGAGAAAAAATTACGTGCGAAGATTAAGCTTTATATTCCATTAATTATTATCCCATATTTACAATTGCAAATATCTTAAATGTTATTTAAATTATTAAAATTTGGGTTACAGCTTTTATTATACGTTTAAATGCTAGGAATCAGTAAGCTTTTATGTTTATATTCCATTAATTATTATTCCATATTTACAAATATCTTAAATGTTATTTAAATTATTAAAATTTGGGTTACAGCTTTTATTACCTATGTAAATCTCTGGTACAGGTCATGTCGGGTTAGTCGTGTTTCGAGTCAGGTCGTGTTCATGTCCAAATTACCTAACCCGTTTAACTCACAGGTCGTGTTTGGGTTGATGTGTTTTCAACCTGACCAAAATATGATACGATCCGAACAGACACAACACGACATAATTGCTACCCCTATGTATGTAGCCTACATCTGCAGCGAATTAATAGCATACTAAAGAGTGGAAGACATGGTGTTAAGAAGTGATTTGGTTGGTATGTGCAATGCTATGGTGATGAAGTACCTGGTTGCAAAAGATTTAACGCCTCACTTGCCTTACCATTAGAATTAACTTCGTTAGCCAACTAAAATTATATGATTCAAAAAATTTAATTAAAATATAATTAATAGTAAATAAATTTAAATTATAAGCATGTAACGTATTTTTTTTATTAAAATATTAAGTAAAAATTAATAGATAGCAAATGAACGGAGTTATAAGCATATAATATCTTTTTTTATATCAATTACGAGACTTTATCATCATTTTATAAGTAGTTTTTTTTTATATCCATAAACTTTTAAAATTCTAATACTCTACTACTATGTTTAACCCATGATACCGATTCTAATACTATTTATAATGCCTTAAGCTTATTTATTGATTCTATCAACTCTATAGCTAATGGAACAAAAATTATGTGATTTAAAACTTAAACTAAAGTTAATGAATAGCATTATATATCTCACCGTGCATTAAACTGCTCCTAATTGATGCAACAGTTACTGCAGCTCCTTGGTAATTAGAAGTTTCTAGGTGGCCATGGCCTGGAGTGAAAGCCCAGAAGATCTGTCATTTCTATTTAATAGACAAAATCTATCATCGACTGGAAGGATGCACACCGGCTTGCGCATTTTGACACACCACGCTAATGTCTTTCTATTTTATTATACTTAAATAAATCTTGTATTCTGATCTATCCGAGTTGATTCATGTTAGACTAATATAATCATTCATTTGTATCAAAAAAAAAAAAAAAGCTTATTTTTAAGTAAGGTTCATGCTTTAATTTTGGGACCACATATTACCTTCCTATGTATCATTCAAAAGAAAAAAAATATAAACAACACTTTTGCAACGAAGCATCACCGAGATAAAAAAATAAAATAAAAAGTTTTTACGTATTGCGAGTGATGCAGGATGTAAGCACCACATGTGCATTAAGAGTATATTTATTTTTATGCACCGTATGTTTGATCTTATGCGCATATTTTCACACTGCGTACGTAAAAAGTTTTTCTAAAAAGATTCAGCTTATAAGGAAACAGCTCTGCCCGTCAACTTAACTTTGGATCAGGCTATAGACCATGTCTGAGATCATTTTGGTTGAATTAAGCTTAAAGTTAGGGTTCAAAAACCTTTTTGATTGGAATCAAACTACCACTTGATCCAGCTTAAATATGATCTAAATCTTAAATTTTAAGAAAATCCAAAATATTGGTTCTTAGTCTGACTTAAATCACTATAAGAAATACTGAAATAGCAACGCAAATTTAGCGACGCATCATTGCATCGCTAAATTGCGACCACTTTGCGACGCCTCCGTGACAACAAAACATTACGACGCAATTAGCAACGAATTAGCGACTCAATAAACCATAATATAAAAAAAATATTTTTTTATTTAGCGACACAAATAATGCATCGCAATATTTTTAAATTAATTTTTTATAAAATATAAATATAGGAAAAAAATATTGCGACGCAACTCAGTGCGTCGCAATGTTTTTAAAAAATTAAATATGTTAAATAGCGATGCATTAGCGACGCAATAAATTAAAAAATTAGAAAAATTATTTTTAATTTAGCGATGCATCAATTGTGTTGCAAATAATAAAAATAAAATTAATTTTTATAAATATAAATATTAGAAAAAAATATTGCGACGCAACTCAGTGCATCGCAATGTTTTTTAAAAAAGTAAATATGTTAAATAGCGACGCATTAGCGATGCAATAAACCAAAATTAAAAAATTATTTTTAATTTAGTGACGCAATAACTGCATTGCAATTATTTTAAATAAAATTAATTTTTATAAACTATAAATATGAGGAAAAATAATTGCGATGCAACACAGTACGTTGCAATGTTTTTAAAAAAATTAATTATATTAAATAGCGACGCATTAGCGACGCAATAAAATAGAAAATTAAAAAATAATTTTAATTTAGCGATGCATATATGTGTCACAATTATTTTAAATAAAATAATTTTTATAAAATATAATTATGAGAAAAAATATTGCGATGCAATTAAGTGCATCGCAATATTTTTTTAAAAAAATAATTATGTTAAATAGCGACACATTAGCGACACAATAAACCAAAAAATTAGAAAAATTATGTTTTAATTTAGCGATGCACTTATTGCATCGTAAATATTTTAAATAAAATTAATTTTTATATAATATAATTATAATATTAAAAAATTACAATGCAACCCTTTGCGTCGCAATGTTTTTTAAAAAAATTAATTAAGTTAATAGCGATCGGTCCGAGATCGGTCGTGGCCAATCGGGATCAGGGCTTGGATCGATCGCAACCGTCGGATCATCGGCGATTGGAATGATCGCCACGGTCCGAGATCGGTCATGGCCGATCGGGATCAGGGCTTGGATCAATCGCAACCATCGGATCATCGGTGATCGGACCGATCGCCACTGTTCGAGATCGGTCGTGGCCGATCGGGATCAGGGATTGGATCGATTGCAACCGTCGGATCATCCGTGATCTCAGACCGATCGCAACGGTCCGGGATCGGTCGTGGCCAATCGGGATCAGGGCTTGGATTGATCGCAACCGTCGGATCATCAGCGATCTCGGACCGATCGCAATGGTCCGGGATCGGTCATGGCCGATCAGAATCAGGGCTTGGATCGATTGCAACCGTCGGATCATCAGCGATCTCGGACCGATCGCAACGGTCCAGGATCAGTCGTGGCCGATCGGGATCAGGGCTTGGATCGATCGCAACCATCGGATCGTCGCCGATCAGACCGATCGCCACGGTCCAAGATCGGTCGTGGCCGATCGGGATCACGGCTTCAATCGATCACAACCGTCGGATCGTCACCGATCTCGAACGGATTGCAACGGTCCGAGATCGGTCGTGGCCGATCGGGATCACGGCTTGGATCGATCGCAACCGTCGGATTGTTGCCTATCGGATCGATCACGATGGTCCGAGATCGTTCATCGCCGACCAGGATCGATCAGGGCTTGGATCGATAGAAATCGTCGGATCAATGCCGATCTGTCTGATCGCCACGGTCCGAGATCGGTCATGGACGATCAGGATCAGGGCTTGGATCGATCGCAACCGTCGGATCATCGCCGATTGGACCGATCGCCACGGTCTGGGATCAGTCATGGACGATCGGGATCAGGGCTTGAATCGATCGCAACCGTCGGATTGTCGCGATCTCGGACCGATCGCAACGGTCCGGGATCGGTCATGGCCGATCGGGATCAGGGCTTGGATCGATGGCAACCGTCAGATCGACGCCGATCAGTCCGATCGCCACGGTCCGAGATCAGTCGTGGCCAATCGGGACCAGGGCTTGGATCGATCGCAACCGTCGGATCGTCGGCGATCGGACTGATCGCCACTGTCCAGATCGGTCGTGGCCGATCAGGATCAGGGCTTGGATCGATCGCAACCATCGGATCGTCGGCGATCGGACCGATCACTACTATCCGAGATCGGTTGTGGCCGATCGGGATCAGGGATTGGATCGATTGCAACCATCGGATCGTCCGTGATCTCGGACCGATCGCAACGGTCCGGGATCGGTCGTCGCCAATCGGGATCAAGGCTTGGATCGATCGCAACCGTCGGATCGTCAGCGATCTCGGACCGATCGCAACGGTCCGGATCGGTCGTCGCCAATCGGGATCAGGGCTTGGATCGATCGCAAACCGTCGGATCGTCAGCAATCTCGGACCGATCGCAACGATCCAGGATCGATCGTGGCCGATCGGGATCAGGGCTTGGATCGATAGCAACCGTCGGATCATCGCCGATCGGACCGATCGCCACAGTTCGAGATCGGTCATGGCCGATCGGGATCATGGCTTCGATCGATCGCAACCGTCGGATCGTCGCCGATCTCGGACGGATTGCAACGGTCCGAGATCGGTCATGGCCGATCGGGATCACGGCTTGGATCGATTGCAACCATCGGATTGTTGCCTATCGGATCGATCGCGATGGTCTGAGATCGTTCATCGTCGACCAGGATCGATCAGGGCTTGGATCGATGGAAACCGTCGGATCGACGCCGATCGGTTTGATCGCCACGGTCCAAGATCGATCATGGACGATCAGGATCAGGGCTTGGATCGATCGCAACCATCGGATCATCGCCGATTGGACCGATTGCCACGGTCTGGGATCGGTCATGGACGATCGGGATCAGGGCTTGAATCGATCGCAACCGTCGGATCGTCGCGATCTCGGACCGATCGCAACGGTCCGGGATCGGTCGTGGCCGATCGGGATCAGGGCTTGGATCGATGGCAACCATCGGATCGACGCCAATCGGTCTGATCGCCACGGTCCGAGATCAGTCGTGGCCAATCGGATTAGGGCTTGGATCGATCGCAACCATCGGATCGTCGGCGATCAGACCGATCGCCACTGTCTAAGATCGATCGTGTCCGATCGGGATCAGGGCTTGGATCGATCGCAACCGTCGGATAGTCGACGATCGGACCGATCGCCACTGTTCGAGATCGGTCGTGGCTGATCGGGATCAGGGATTGGATCGATCGCAACCGTCGGATCGTCCGTGATCTCGGACCGATCGCAACGGTCCAAGATCGATCGTGGCCGATCGGGATCAGGGCTTGGATCGATCACAACCGTCGGATCGTCAGCGATCTCGGACCGATCGCAACGGCCCGGGATTGGTCGTGGCCGATCGGGATCAGGGCTTGGATCGATCGCAATCGTCGGATCATCGCCGATCGGACCGATCGCCACGGTCCGGGATCGATCGTGGCTGATCGGGATCAGGGCTTGGATCGATCGCAACCGTTGGATCGTCAGCGATCTTGGACCGATCGCAACGGTCCGAGATCGGTCGTGGCCGATCGGGATCAGGGCTTGGATCGATCGCAATCGTCAGATCGTCGCCGATCAGATCGATCGCCACGGTCCAAGATCGATCGTGGCCGATCGGGATCACGGCTTCGATCGATCGCAACCGTCGGATCATCGCCGATCTCGGACGGATTGCAACGGTCCAAGATTGGTCGTGGCCGATCGGGATCACGGCTTGGATTGATCGCAACCGTCGGATCGTCGCCTATCAGATCGATCATGATGGTCCGAGATCGTTCATCGCCGACCAGGATCGATCAGGGCTTGGATCGATGGCAACCATCGGATCGATGCCGATTGGTCCGATCGCCACGGTCCGAGATCGATCGTGGATGATCAGGATCAGGGCTTGGATCGATCGCAAACCGTTGGATCGTCGCCGATTGGACCGATCACCATGGTCCAGGATCGGTCGTGGACGATCAGGATCAGGGCTTGGATCGATCACAACCGTCGGATCGTCGCGATCTTGGACCGATCGCAGCGGTCCGGGATCGGTCGTGGCCAATCGGGATCAGGGTTTGGATCGATGGCACCGTCGGATCATCGCCTATCGGATCGATCGCGACTGTCCGAGATCGTTCATCGCCGATCAAGATCGATCAGGGCTTGGATCGATGGCAAACCGTTGGATCGACGCCGATCGATCCGATCGCCATGGTCCGAGATCGGTCGTGGACGATTAGGATCAGGGCTTGGATCGATCGCAACCATCAGATCGTCGCCGATTGGACCGATCGCCACAGTCAGGATTGGTCATGGACGATCGGGATCAGGGCTTGGATCGATCGCAACCCTCGGATCGTTGCGATCTCGGATCGATCGCAACGGTCCGGGATCGGTCGTGGCCAATCAGGATCAGGGCTTGGATCGATGGCAACCGTCGGATCGACGCCGATCGGTCCGATCGCCACGGTCCGAGATAAAATAATTTTTAATATTGCGATGCACATATTGCATCGCAATGTTTTAAGAAAAATAATAGTATAAAAAAAATTAAAAAAATATTGCGACGTAACAGATTCATCGCAATTATTTTCAGAACATATAATTTATATCAAATATAATTATTAAAAAAATATTGCGACGCATTAGCGACGCATTTCCTAAAAATTAATTTGTAATGCTAAAATAATTTTTAATATTGCGATGCATGTATTACGTCGCAATATTTTTAAAAAAAAAATATAATTAAAAAAATTAAAGGAAAATTAAAATAAACATTACGACGCATTTTTGCATCGCAATTATTTTAAGAAAAATATAAATTTTTCATTTACAAATATTTAAAAAATAATAGTAATTAAAAAAATTAAAAAAATTAAAAAAACATTGCGATGCATTATTTGCGTCGCAATTATTTTTAGAAAATATAAATTTTATCAGTTACAAATATTTAAAAATATTGCGACGAATTTAAGATGCAATTTTTTAGAAAATTTAAATTTATCAGTTAAAAATATATAAAAATATTGCATCGCAAATGCGTCGCAATTTCCTAGAATGTTTAAATAATTTTTCTAGAGAAAATAAATTTTAATATTGCGACGCATTCATTGCGTCGCAATGTTTTTAATAAAATAAATGTAAAAAAAATTAAAAAAATATTACGATGCAAAATATACGTCGCAATTATTTTTAAAAAATATAAATTTTATCAGTTATAAATATATTAAAAATATTACAACGCATTTGCGATGCAATTTTCTAGGAAATAAAAATAATTTTCTCAGAGAAAATAATTTTTAATATTGCGACGCACTTGTTGCATCGCAATGTTTTAAGAAATATAAATGTAATATAAAAATTTTATAAAAAACTTGCGACGCAATATATGCATTGCAATTATTTTAGAAAATATAATTTTTAATAAATATTTAAAAAATATGCGACGCATTTGCGACGCAATTTCCTAGAAAATAAAAATTATTTTCCAAGAAAAACAATTTTTAATATTGCAACGCATTATTGCATCGCAATGTTTTTAAGAAATTTAAATGTAATAAAAAATTAAAAAAAATCTTGCGACGCAATAAATGCATCACAATTTTTTTTTGAAAATATAACTTTATTAGTTATTACTATTAAAAAATATTGCGACGCATTTGCGATGTAATTTTCCTAGAAAATAAAAATTATTTTTCCGCCGGACATTGGCGCCAAGTTAGTGACTCATTAGCGACGTAATTAGTTGCATCGCTAAGTCTTGCATTAAAAAATAAAAAAGAAAAAGTAGCGATGGATTAGCGATGCATTGTTGCGTCGCTAATCCATAAAAAAATAAAAAAAATAGCGAGTGATTAACGACGCATATATTGCATCGCTAATCACAACTATTTAAGGCTTGGTCGGGCCGCCCCCCCCACTGCTTCCCTTCTCTTCTTCTTCCTTTTCCTACCCTAGCCGCCGCTGCTGCCGTCCGTCCGCTCCTCCGGCTGCCCCCGTCTTCTCTCCTGGCGGAATCTCCCCCCACTCCGGCGGCGTCCCCTCGCGACCGAGGTAAGCCCATTCTTCTTTTTTTTTTTAAAATAGGGTCCGGCCATGGCACCGGCCGTGGCCGTCTTCTCCGGCCACGATCGTTGCCGTGGCCTGGCCATGGTGGCCAAGCCACACAAAAAAAATTTCTGTTTGGGGGGGGGGGGGGTTTTCCGACCCCCCCTTCGTCTTCTCCGGCCACGGCCACGGCCGTGGCCGTCTTCTCAGGCCACGGCCATGGCCATGGCCGTCTTCTCAGGCCACGGCTGCTGCCGTGGCCTGGCCACGGTGGCCAGGCCACCAAAAAAAAATATTAATGGGGGGGTTTTCCCCACCCCCCCTCCCGTTCGTCCTCTCCGGCCACAGCCGCTGCCGTGGCCGGCCGTGGCCCAGCCATGGTGGCCAGGCCACCGGAAAAAAAAACAGTTAGGGGGATCCCCCCCTCCCGTTCGTCTTCTCCGGCCACGGTGGCTAGACAAAAAAATAAATAAATAAAAAGATAACAACTAGGAGGCTTTCCCCTCCCATTCGTCTTCTCCGGCCACGGGGGCCAGACAAAAAAAAAAAAAAATTAAAAGGTAATAGCTAGGGGGCTTTTCCCTCACGCCCTGCCCCTTCAATTAAAAAAAAATTAATACTCATTAAAAAAATTAACAAAAAAATTAGATTCTATCATATTTTATTTTTTTAAAATTATTTTCAAATAATTTGATGATAAATATAAAAAATTATAAATATATTTTAAAACATGGGCAACTTAATTTTTTTTAAAAAAGTAACAGCTAGGGGGGTTTTCCCGACCCCCCGGACCCTTAAAAAAAATTTAACACTCATGAAAAAAATTAACTAAAAATTTAGATTCTATTATATTTTATTATTATTAAAAATATTTTCAAATAATTTGATGACAAATATTAAAAAAAATGTGACCACTAATCTAATTTTTTATTAGATTAGTTATAAATTAATTAATTTATGTCATTAGTCGGAGCTCTTTGGATAGACTGATTGTTGTCTTGATTATACAATAATATTTGTAATGCTAAATAGAAAGTCTTATTGTATTATTATTAATTTGCAGAATGTTTATGCAATAATTAATTTAAGCAGAATGTTTATGCAATAATATTTGTGCATTTGTAGTTATTTATAATTATTATGTCTTGATTATTTACATTCTGCTTCAAATTGAATGATGCATTAAATTATGTAATGCTAGATAGAAAGTCTTGTTGTATTATTATTTAATTTGCAGCAACAAATTAGTAGTTTCAATGATTTATATTTTAGTCTTTACAAACATTTGTATTCGATACAATAATCTTAAGAAGTCAGTGACTATATTTATAGAACACTATTCCTATACATGTATAATTGACAAGAGGTTAAGAATAACAAGCATAAGTTCGATTGTCTTTGTACTTCCATATTATTAATCACAGCACTATAACCTTTTGAGAATTTGTAAGCGTCTTGCAAATTCTTAAATTATCCTGATGGACAGTTTGGGAATATTTTTTGCGATATGTTAGTCT